>CM062808.1:620510481-620940338 GCA_031772625.1 Pinus tabuliformis | reverse complement strand
GTAGAAATTCCCATACTCAGATCAAAACTAACTAGAAAACTAACTACTGCTCTGATATAGGAATGATCTTGTAATACTTCACAGTATAGGACACATGTAGACACAGTATGGACGCAGCATCTGTTTATGGAATAATCCACTATATAATGAATACAAAATTCCTCGCAGCCTGGATGGTGGAAACTAGATCCAGGGTCTTGATTTCTACTTCCCGAAATAGTACGATTCTATCGATGTGAATGAATGTGTTGAAGTCGAACATGGTAGAAACCACTTGATTACTAGTCAATGATGTAAATTGTTAACAAGTGTGAGAGAAACCACCAGTAATGTCAATGGCTCTCAAAGTACTCAGTACACTCCATGAGATGTGAATAGATGTGTTGATGTCGAACATGTCACGGAATCCTTTGATCGAAGGTAAATGATACAACCTATTGTTGAAGGCGAGAAACCTGCCATTGAGGCATGCAGATCCCAAGGTACTGACGATTTCTAGATCATCTTTCTAGATAATGAGCTGAAGTCAATAGAAAGCGATCCGTCGTAGGCAAGCCCACAACACGAAATCACAAATCAAGTTTGAAGAAATTTAGTTGCAAGGACTGACTCAGGGATGGTCAAGATGGATGACAGATATTTTGTAGATGAATGGTTTATTTGCACTGACCTCTTGAACACATAACGACACAACAGATGGTTTGGTGACAATTGACTAAAGTTAATACCCAGAAACTGGCTGAAGACTTTCAATATGGTTTGATCAACTGTTAGGAAAAGGATTTCCCAATCCAGGTGAATAAAAAGTGTCGTGGTTAAGAGTGGTTACAAAGTGTGAAAACAGGCTCATTTTTCTCTCTTTTCCCCCACCATTTCTGGCAAGTACCTCTTTAGTTTAAATTTGAATCCTAAGAAGGAGTGGTCTGTTCCTGTTTGTAATTGAATAGGTCCTTTACTGTTAAATTTTAACGAGTCCAATATAGGAGAAACTCGGCGTTTTTCAATTTTAGAGAGTTTGAAAAAACTTAAGAAAACTCCATGGTTGTCCTTTTTCATAAATTTGTGTCTCCCAAGCCCGAAAAAGTATAAAATAATACTTGAGAGAACCGCTTGACCATTACGATCAAGGAGTACTTTTCATAATTAGTGGTCCTGATCCGAAAAAGTAAAAAGGCGATCAAGGACACATCATTTTATTACCAGTATCGAACTTGAAACGACAAAATTCTGGTAATCTTTTCATGTTTTTACGGTTAGAAAAGAGCTGTAAGTGGACTGTCTTTTTAGTTCCGTTTCAACGAGCTGAAAAAGAAATACTCGGAAATCTTTTCATATTTTAGGAGTAAAAAAGAGCTTAAAGGTGACTCTAATGTTTTTGTCGAAAATGACCAATTTTTCCTGAAAAATCCGTTATCCTGCACAAACTCAAACATTACTCATACCTATTCAAATAGATAAAAATTCTTCAAAAGTTACCTCTTTAAAGTGAAAAATAAACAAATTAAAAACTCATTTATTCAAAAAATATTATAAAAAGGGTTTTTGTAAATTCATTTTTACGTTTGACTTCAGAGTGAGAAAAGAGAGCTTTTGGTCCAAAACTTCCAATATTGAATATTAATTCAGAAAATCCGTCCGTTGGAATCGAACACTGTCTCCTCCAGGTAATCCACAGCATCTTACTCTTTCATTTCATCTGTTTGAAAATTGTTTTTAGGGCTTTATTTTGTTTTTTAGGAAATTTTCTAGGTTAAAAACCCGCGCGCGGGGGTCCGCAGGCATAGCATAGGAAACCTGCGGACCCCGACTTTTTTGTAAAAGGAAAAGAGTCAGGGGTATGCACCTGCTGTGAAGGCAGAGTGCGGACCTACGCACTGTCTCTAATAGAGAGGGTGCGGTCCCCACAGCAAAGGTTTTTAAACCTAAATTTTTCAAATTCCAACCAAAAATTTTGATTTTAAATATTCTAATCCGCCTTTCTACTGAATGTAGGGTATACATCATGCTTGATTGGCGGGAACGGGAGCACGAGGATGTGGATCTCTCCGCGATTAATCATCAACCTTCGATTGATGCATTGAAGGCATGCTGTTTTATACAAATTCTGGGCCATACCTGGCATGAGGGCCCAGGTGGACTTTTTGTAGTGGCTGGTAGACAGATGGAATATACAGGACCAGTGCTTCTTTATTGGTGGCCACCAGCTCGAAATGGAGCCGAAAGACATTTACTTTTTGACTGGTTTGCCTAAGAGAGGTGAACATTTGACTCTATTCGGGACTAGGCCAGGTGGCCAGTTTGTCGATAGCCTCCGGCTAGAGTTTTGTAATGACCAAACTAGAGACAAAGGGATAGATATCAAAACCATATCCCATCCTGAGCTCAAAGTGATTGCGTTTACTGTTACCAGGCTCTGCAGAAGTCCAGCACTACATATAGCCACTGGATCCCAAATGCGATGGCAGTAGACTGCTTTCGAGGCACCATCTTCAACTGGTGTGAGGCTGTGTTGGCTAATATAAAATGCCAACTGACTAGAGCAAAGAACGGACAACTGAAGACCTTTGGATATGGTGCTTTTGTTGTGAGCTTTGGTCTGGAGAGGGTCCCAATGTTGGTCCCACAGCATCTTACCGTTGGAGCTGGAATTCCCCGAGAGCCCAAACTGATGCATTGGGTTGCAGTTATGGCCCATCATCCTAAGGAGGGAACAGAAGTCGTTCGATTTAATCCTGAGTATTTTCATTGGTTGGAGAACCAAGTATTTGCCATTAAGGATTTCCCTTATGCTGGGGTAGATTATCGTGGTGACCCAGACATGGCTCTTCCACCAGGAGAGCAATGGGATGACTCAGGTAAAATCATTTTCAACATTTCCTAATTTATTTATATTTTTTGTTTTTATCTCGTCCCAAAATTGATAGTAAAAGTTTCAAATGCAGATGTAGGTCCATGGCGACTAGCCACTCTCCGACCCTATGAAAGGAAACAGCCAGCTGCAGCAGCACCAGCCCCACAGGACGAATCTACAGAGACCTTGGCCGAATTGGAGAGTCATCTAGAGGTTTGACAGCAGACATTCCAGAGACCAGCATAGATGACATTCCTCTTAGGCTACAGCGCTATGTGATTGGGGTCCCGGGACCTTTCAGGAGGTTCCTTTGTAGGGTGGCCCGTACAGTGGTTTCTTATCGTGATCATCACTAGTGATAGGATGATCGCCTGTTGTAGACTCATATGACATTTTTTTTCTTTTTGTACTATCATTTTTGCCGATCATAAGGTGTTTTTCAACCTATGATCGAAGATGATGTATATTTGACACACTTCTATGCTATACTATATCACTATTACCGGCTTAACTTGTAAAACATGTTATGGAATGTTTTTAAATTTACTTGTATGATTATTGCAAATGTCTACTTAACATTCGAGAAGCAATTGCATCTGCTAATGTATTTTAATATCTTGGAATATGTTGATATTCAATATAGTCAAATTCACGTTCCAAGAGACGAACTCTAAAAAACAATCTCAATAACACTGGATTTCTAATGGCATATACTCTATTAAGCTGTAATACAATGAGTTCAGAATCTAACCTGACTATCAAACTCCGAATCCCAAATGAGATAGATTCATATAATAATTCCATCACTGCACTATGCTCGGCAATGTTGTTCATTGTTTGACCAGGCTTACCCCATGCATAGATACCAACTCGTCAGAGGGCGAATAGATAACCCAAGCTGTGGAAGAAATGTTCTGTGTATTACGACAAGCACCATCAGCAAAACCAATGTATGTTTGGAGAGGTGTCGACATCTGCAATATCAAGAGTAAAATCAAGATAAGCAGGAATAATGACAAAAAACACTCTCTAAGCTAAGCACACTTTTTAATATAAAACACACCAGCTAGAAAGAAAACTAACCTAACTAAAAATATCCACACCCAGATTTAAGCATAATACCTCTTCAGGTAAAGACCATTTCTGGGTTTACCTAAAGAGACCCCGTCAAAGTCTACCAATTCATAGGCCCCTTTTGCCAGCTTTCGCTTAACAACATAAGGACCATGCCACATGGGTACGAATTTTCCAGCACCTAATTTATCATTTGCTTGATCGTACAATAAGACTAGGTCTCCTTCCAAAAAATTATGAGGGGTAACATTTCGATCATACTGAGCTTTAATATGTTTGGCATGAGTTTCGATTGCTAATGCAGCATCACGTCGACTCTCATCTAGCTGAGCCAAGTACAACAAACATTTTTCCTCTTCGGAAGTGGCTGGAAGTAATTCGATGGCCATTTGCAATGACGGGATTTCGCATTCAATGGGTAACACAGCTTCCAGACCATAAACTAGTTGGAAAGGAGTGAAACCGGTTGACGTTTTTACTGAGGTTCGATACGCCCAAAGCACTGAAAATAGCATGTTATGCCAATTCGACCTATGAATCCCAATGATTCGTCGGATCATGATGACTAGAACTTTGTTGATGGCTTCAACCAGACCATTAGCCTGTGGATAATATGGAGTTGAACTATCGTGACGCAAGCCAAGTTGGTCTGTAAGTTCAGTCATCATAATATTTCGAAAATGACGCCCATGATCAGTGATAATCACTTGTGGAACACCAAACCTAGCAATTATATGATTGAACACAAAAATCCCAGCAGTTTTTCCGTCTGCCTCAAATGTAGGCATCGCCTTGGCCCACTTGGTAAAATAATCTACCGCAAGGATGATATACACATGCCCCCCAGCCAAGTGAGGGTTACATGTAATAAAATCGATACCCCATTTCACAAAAGGACCAATGGCAATTATAGGGTGGAGAGGAGCAGGTGGAGCGCGCATCTTTCGATCAAAAATTTAGCAGTTGTGGCATTTTTGGACCACGTTAATACAATCTTTAAACAAAGATGGCCAGAAATAGCCAGTGCGCAATATCTTTTGGGTTGTGGCAAACCCAGACATATGACCGCCACACGCTCCAGAGTGACAGTCATTTAGAACCCTTTCAGCTTCCTCATGAGTTAAACAACGTCAGAAAACAGAGTCTGCCCCATGACGATAAAGTGTATCTCCAATGATATTGAATTGTTGGGACTGGAATCGTATTTTTCGATGTTCTGATCTTGAAATTTCTGGCCGAAAGGATTGGGTCTGGAGATAAACGATGATATCTCCATACCATGGATCTAAAGTGCTGATTAGAAACAAGGATTCGTCCACAATGGGCTCCTCCGCCACAATTTCCGTGTCAGCACGCGGGAAGTCACACATCAACTCCGCAAAAACTAAAGATTTCTTTGACTTAGACTTTTCAATTCCAACTCGAACTCCTGCAGGATCACAATCAATTTGGAGTACTTTCCCGCTAGCAATTGTTTGGTCAAAATATAGATCATAGGGTTGCAATCAGAAATTACTATAGTTTTGCGTAGTAAAATGTAATGACGAAAACGTTGGACAGCTTGAACAGCTGCCAATGCCAATTTCTCCACATGTGAATATTTTAGCTCAGTTGGATTTAAAGTTCGACTAAGGTAATATATCACATGTTCACTACCGAATTCATCTTCTTCAGTGGGGTCACCATTTTGTCGGCCAGATAAGTCGTTCTTGCAGACAAGACCGACCTCCCTAGTATCTAATGATATCTAGCGACAAGCAAACCAAACAAATTTTATCTTTCTCTAAATATGCAATTTATAGATAAAGTCAAACAAGTGTTTTAGGCCTACCTTGGGTCTAGTGCAAGTTTGTGGAAGCCACACTCCATTGATCCAAATGAGCTCCCTTGTAAAGAATCTGCAAACACAAACAAGCACACACATTAAATAGCACCTGAAAAGCCAATATAATAAATCATATTTATCATGATGATCAAGGAATTCATGAAACAAATCACATAAGACAATTTGTTGAGAAAAATGAATCTGATTGTATTAACTTTAATTAAAGAAGAACTTTACAACCTTAGTGCCTTGATGTTGTACAAGCTCCTCCCACGGTCCAGCAAGAATCTCCTCTACTTTGACAAGTTTCACTCTCTTCCCAATGAAGCCAAAAGGTATGTAATCTCTCCTCTCAAGCTTAACTAGGAAGTCTCAATTCCAACAGCATTTACCCTAAAAAATGTTCAGCTTCTAACCTCTCTAGCAACTAGCCCAATGCCTTAATTTATAGTGCAATGGAGGGAAGTTACTAGGTCCACCTTCAAAGGGATAAAGCCCTCCTTCAAAGGGATAAGCTCCTCTCATCAAGGGATTAGCTCCTTTAGTTTTGGGATGCATGAACCACCTAGGAGCGAACCATCCACGTCAATATTTCTTCTAGAATCATCTAGAATTAACCACAAGTGAGTTTTTAAGAATAAACTTGCGCCTTTTTGACTTTCATAGGGGTCCGCACCCACTCCTTTAGAGATAGTAGTAGGTAACAGTAGTGGAACCAGAGCTTTATTGATTTTTAAGGAATTTCTCTCATTTTCAAAGCTTGACATGAAGAGCTTGAGGTTTGAGACTTGCTAAGGAGGACAGTATGAATGATGATAGACCCATACTGACTGCAAATAGTCATGGTGACAATATTTTGTGTAACACACAGTTTTCCATGTTTCATGCCTAAAGAAGGTTATAAGTGACAAGCTCCCAGTTCAAATAATATTGCCAGAACTTGTTGAGGAAGGAAAAAACATATTGGAACCTAAATCAGTCACGAAAACAAGAACTCAGTAGCTACAAAATTGATCAATTTCAAAGTATCTCATCAAGTGGAGAAACTTACCTGCTAAAGATTCCACATGGGAGGATGAGAATTTTATACAGAAGCATCCATAACTACTCAAGCGTTTAGGAAAACACCTTTTTTAAGGGGAGGGGAATGATTGGTCGCTATAATACTAGTGTATTCCCTCATTGTTATTTTCGGTGTAGCCCCCTTATTATTATTGTTGTGCCCATTTAGTCCCCATATTGTTATTATTGTGCCCCATAAAAGCCCATTATTGTTATTGTTGACCCCTTACATTATTATTGTTATGTCTGCTTTGATTATATTGTGACCCCTTAGACTCCTATATATAGAAAGGACATTTTGTCATTTGAATCATCCAATAATTGTTCATTTTTGTAATGTAAAGGAGGTTTCCCCCTCGAAGAGGCTAATTTTGAAGTTGTTGATCTATCTCTTCTTCTATTTTGTGAGTTGACTGCATAACACTATCATCCAAATTGCCTACAAAATCACTATATGTATATCCAATCAAATCCTTCTTCTCTATGATTGCATACATTATACCACAATCTGTAGCTCCTTGATCCAAACTTCACTAGGAACACAAGAAATTACATATATAACCATAAATATAGAAATGCAGCATAAATAAAACTTCATTTCATTAATATCAGAATACTCAAATATGCTTACAAATAGAATGGAAATAAACTAGCTCGGGCGATGGTAGTTTATCTTTGAGAAGAGATGTGGTAGCTACATGCTTCTGAACTATGTTAAAATGAGGCTCAAAGGCATATTTATTATTGATAAATAATGGAAAACCCTAAACATACAAAAACATAACCCTAGGAGATGAAGCACCAAAAATTGTGGGCCCTGTTTGGGTAAATTGGTACATCAATTTCCTTGGGTTGTAACTTTGGCATACAATCTTTGTTTGGCTATCATAATACCTCGTTTCGAAGATCTCAAAAAGGAATCTAAAAATAATTTGGTTATTCTAATTGGGAAATTTTTGGTCTCTCTTTTTCCCTAAAAATGCCGTTTAGGGCCTCAAGATGGCTCTGGAAGTTTAGGACCCGAAAAATGCCAAAAGTAGTAAACTATGCTACAATTAAGGAAACTGAAAATATGAAAGAGGAAATTCTATGGGTCCAAGTGGAAGAGGAGGATGTCCAACAATATCCACCTAGATTAGTCCTCTTGCCCTTTGGAAGCAATGGTCCCCATTTCTTTGAGTGCCTCCGTGAGATGGGGAAACTTCTATTGAACTTGGTCCCTAGTGAGCCTCTTGCCTTGGTACAGGAGTTGGCTAGCTTTGACAACCTGATATAGTTGGATCTTTTGTTTTCTAGTGTTCTTGATATATGTGTCCATGATCTGATCAGTTGTCGCCTGTTCCATGCAGTGTGGGTTTAGCTCTTTTGGTGTGAGTTGTTCTGCAACATCGGATGTGTCCAACAATGGTGGAAAGTATGACCGAAGGCGGTCTAAATTGAAACACTGGGTGTAGACCAAGGAACAATGGAATGCTAAGCTTGAAGGCATTGTCCCCTACAGCCTTGGTGATGGTGTATGGCCCATATTGGAGCCGATGAAACTTGCGATGGGGTCCAACGACATGCTCCTTCTGCAAATGTATCCAAACTTTGTTTCCCACCCAGAACTTGTGCAACACCTGATGTTGATCATGGTGTTGCTTGTACTTAGCATTGGCTTTGTCCAATATATGATGGACCTACTTATAGATGAGTTGAATGTGCTCAATGAAGATATTCACCTTGCTGACTTCGAATTGGACATGAGACGAATCAACCTGGGTAACTGAAAATGGTATGGCCACATCAATGGGACATAATGGCTAAAATCCCGGCCCTACTTCAAAGGGGTTGTTGGCCGTTGAGGTGTGGAGAGCTCTGTTGTAGCTATTCTAGATATAGGGGATGCTTTCATCCCATGTGTGTGGGTGCTTTGAGTTGTACATGCGCAAATTGTGTATAATCATCATGTTGACGACTTCTATTTGGCCATCAGTTTGGGGATGGAAAGCCATGGAATTAGTGAGTTTGGTATTTAGCATTGACCAAAGATGTCAAAAATTAACTTAGTAATCTGTTGTCCTGATCATAGACAATGGACTTTTGGATCCCAAATTGTACCCACACTTGCTCAAAGAAGAGCTTAGGAGTGGCCTATGTTGTGACACTCTTCTTACGGAGCACCATACTAGCTATCTTACAGAATATGTCGATGATCACGAAAATGTAGTCATTGGTGTGCTTAGTAGAAGGAAGGCCCGACATGTAATCCATGGAGATGTATTCCCAAGGTCGATTAGGAGTAGGAAGAGGAGTATATAGGCCTTGCTTCTTGATGGTTGGTTTGGAAATGGCACAGGCAGTGTAGGATTTAATGTACCTCCAAACATCGCGATGAAGGTTTGACCAATAAAAATATTTCGGTAGTACTACCACTATTTTCTCTACTCTGAAATGTCCAACGACCTAACTGTAGTGCACCTCCAAAATCATCTTGGCACGCTCACTTGAAGAAACACACACGTGTCCCAGGTGGCATAAAAGTGCATCTTGGAGGTGAAAATTTGGAACTTTCTTACCTTCTAGGAGTGTTTGGTATGTGCTACTGAATTCTGGACTGCTCTCATAAAGATGTGGCCACCCCGATGTCTCATGCCCATAGGAGTCAAGAACAATGATCAGTGCATTGACTAGTGGTTGGCTGAGGCAGTCTGCAACATTATTGGTGCTACCCTTCTTGTACTTATTTTCAAATGGAATTGTTGAAGGATTTTGGACTATTTCTAATGGTGATCATTTTGCAACTTCCCTTGTGTCTGTATGAGCTACAGGGGTCGGTTTTTTGTTTTGATGACCATTTCCTTCCACAGAATGTACTGCTTCAATTGACGACAGACCTGCATAATGGAATACATTTCTTTGTTCTAAGTGGGATACTTTCGGACTGTGTCTTAAAGTGTCTCAATGTGGTAAGAAACTAGATGCCCCTATTGAGTAAGAACTGCACCAATAACATAGTCAGAGGTATCTATCTCAATCTCAAATGGTTGTTGCAGGTTTGGTAATGTGAGCACTGGTGCAGAGCAGAGGTGATGCTTGAACTCAACAAACACCTTTTGTTGGGTTTTAGAACAAAAAAACTTTGCTTTCGCTCTGCCCTTGGTGACTTGACTTAAAGGCCAAGTGATATGAGGGAACCCCAACACGAAGCTGTGGTAGAAATTGGCAAGACCTAGAAAGTTGCGAAGCTTTATTAGAGTGGTTGGGGTTGGAAAATTCTGAATGAATTGTATCTTGGCTAGGTCCACATGCACACCGTACTCATCAATGATGTACCCAAAATATTGAAGCTAGGTCATGCCAAAAGTGCATTTCTCCCAATTGGCACACATCTTGTGTTGTCGCAGGGTTTAAAGGACCTATCGAATATGGTGGAGGTGCTCTTCCCAACTCTGGCTGAATATCAAGATGTCATCTAAATCCACCACCACAACTACATAGGTGAAGGGTCACAAGATGTCTTCCATTAATCTCATGAATGTTGCGGGGGCATCCGTCAACGTGAAAGGAATGACCAACCATTCGAGAAGGCCCCTCCTTGGATTTGATGGTAGTCTCCATACATCGAATGGTTTGATAGGCACCTCGTGATAAACAGACTTCAAGTCAATATTGCTATAATATTTGGCCCACTTGAGCTGGTCCAGAAGGTCATCAATCCGTGGGATTGGGTACCTATTTCGGACAATGATCTTGTTTAGCGCTTGATAGTCAATACAGAGTCATAGGTCTCGTCCTTCTTCTGTACCAATACAATCAAGTTCCCATAGGGTGATGAGCTTGGCCTGATGTGCCCTTTCTGCACCAACACATGAATTTGCCTCTTAATCTCATCATTCTCCAAAATAGAGCATCGATAGATCAGTCCATTGGGTAGTGACGCGCCCGGGGTCAGATCGATGGAGTGCTTGACCTGAAAATTCAGAGGTACCCTTGTAGGTAGGGCGAAAATGTTCATATCCTCCTCCACGACCATTTCCATCTGTTGCTGTTGTGTGGAGGAGCCTTGTCTGCAAGTCATGGACACAACCTTGTTCTTTCCCTAAGGGAGAATCATAAGGAAAATAAATTTCCTAGTCTGGGAAATAATCTTACTGCATTTCTTTACAGTGATCAAAGAGATTGTTATGAAACCAGCTCAAGAAAAGATAGAAAAGATAGATCAACGCCTTAGAATTCAGCCTCTTCGAGGGGGCAACCTCCTTTACATTACATAAATGAACAATTCTTGGATGATTCAAATGATAAAACCTCCTTTCTATATATAGGAGTCTAAGGAGTCACAGTATAACCCAACCGACCTAACAATAATAATATAAAGCCACAAAAATAACAATAGAGGGATTCTATGGGGCACAATAATAACAATATGGGGGCAATAGGGGCACAACAATATTAATAAGGGGTACAACTACAATAGTAATGGGGTAATCACTAGTATTATAGGGACCCAACGTGCCCCTCTCCTTCAAAAAAGTGTTTTCCTCAATGCTTGAGTAGTTCTAGATACTTTTGTATAAAATTCTCATCCTCCCATGTGGAATCCTCAGCGGATAAGTTCTTCCACTTGATAAGATACTCCGAAATTGATCGATTTTGTAGCTGTCAAGTTCTTGTTTCTGTGACTGCTTCCAGTTCCAATATAATTTTTCCTTCCTCGTCAAGTTCTGGCAATATTGTTTGAACTGGGAGCTTGTCGCCTATAACCTTCTTTAAACATGAAACATGGAAAACTGGGTGCAATCGAGAAGCTGCAGGAAGCTCCAATTTGTATGCCATAGTACCAATGTTTTGCAACACCTTGTACGGACCATAATACTTTGGTGATAATTTATTATCCTTCTTAGCTTGCTTGAGGGACATTTGCTTATATGGTTGTAGCTGTAGGAATACCCAATCACCTACATCAAAACTTCTTTCGCTGCGATGTTGATCTGCCTGTTATTTCATTCTATTCTGTGCCAACATGAGGTTATCCTTTAAGAGTTGGAGGACTTGTTGTTTATGTTCGATGTGATGTTCCACTGCCTGAACCTTAGAATTTTCTCTTAAATATGATGTGATGGATGGTGGTTGATACCCATAAAGTGCCATAAATGGGGTCATTTTTGTTGCTGTATGGAAGGAAGTGTTATACCACCATTCAGCCAGAGGCAACCATTTGACCCATTGTGTCTGTTTATCAGATACAAAGCAACGAAGATATCCTTCCAAGCATTTGTTTACTATCTCAGTTTGGCCATCAGATTGAGGATGATAAGATGAGCTATGAGCTAACTGAGTACCAAGACATGAAAATAATTCTATCCAAAAATTTCCAGTGAAAATGGGATCTCTGTCACTTACAATAATATTTGGGTTTCCATGTAGCTTTTGAATTGTTTCCATAAATGCAGTAGAAACTGTACTGGCTTTAAATGGATGTGATAATGCACAAAAGTGTGCATACTTGGTAAGTCTGTCAACTACCACCATGATGACACTCTTTCCCTCAGACTTGGGTAAACCTGTGATAAAATCCATTGAAACCTCCTCCCAACGTTGGCTTGGAATGGATAAAGGTTGTAATAGACTCGGTGTCTTAATTGTTTCAACTTTATTTTTTTGGCAAACCAAACATTCTGCCACAAACTTTTGAATATTTGATTTAAGGCCATCCCAAAAAAATTCCTTCTTAAACCTGTGGTAAGTTTTTAAAAATCCTAAGTGCCCTCCTAAGGGAGAAGTGTGCAATTCCATAAGAATATTTTGTTTTAGCTGGGAATTCTTACAGAGGTATAGGCGATCTTTGTACCATAATGAATCATTTTTCCAGCTAAATGTATCAGACGTACTGGAATCCTGTTGTAACTTTCGAATAAGTTCCCACACTTCTTCGTCATTCTTCTATTCCTCCCTTGCTTCATTTATCCAATCTGGTTGGATAATAGAAATGGTGCACAACAATGCTTCCACATCCTCATCCTTTCTTGAGAGTGCATCTGCTACCACATTTTGCTTCCCTTTTTTGTAGATGATTTCAAAGTCATAACCCAACATCTTTGTGACCCACTTTTGTTGCTCTTCAGAGGATAATCTTTGTTCTAAAAAGTATTTAAGGCTATCATGATTCGTTTTTACCTTGAAGTGTCTTCCCATTAGGTAGGGTCGCCATTTCTTAAGTGCATGGAGTATTGCCAACATTTCCTTCTCATAAATAGCTTTGTGTAAAAACTTTCCCTTGATTGGACAACTTTCAAAAGCAATGGGTCTTTCATCTTGCATTAGAACAGCACCAATTCCATTTCCTGAAGCATCACATTCCACAATAAAGGTTTTTGTGAAGTCCGGTGTAGCTAAGACCGGTGCTTGGCACATTGCCTCTTTAAGATGTTCAAAGGCCTTTGTTGCTTCCAGAGTCCATGAAAATGCATCTTTCTTCAATAATGTTGTTAGAGGTGCTGATATTCTCCCATAATTCTTGACAAACTTGCGATAATACCCTGTCAACCCGAGAAATCCTTGCAGATGCTTTATGGATGTGGGGATTTTCCATTCCTTAATGGCTTTAATTTTGCTAGGGTCTACCTTAACTCCTTCGTGAGATACAATATGACCCAGATATTCCACCTCCTGGACTCCAAAGAAACATTTGGATCTTTTTGCATATAATTGTTTCTCCTCCAACAGTTGTAACACCCTGTCAACATGTTCAACATGATCCTTCCAAGACTTGCTATAGATTAGTATATCATCAAAAAATACTAACACAAATTTTCTAAGGAATGGTTTGAAAATTGAGTTCATCAAACCTTGAAATGTTGAAGGTGCATTGGTAAGGCAAAAAGCCATGACCAAAAATTCATAATGACCCTCATGAGTTCTAAATGTTGTTTTCGGAATGTCTTCATTCTGATTTGATGATATCCTGATCGAAGATCCAACTTGGTGAAGTAAATTGATCCATGCAATTCATCCAGTAATTCATCAATGACAGGAATGGGAAACTTATCTTTAACAGTGAGCTTATTGAGCTCCCTATAATCTGGACACATGTGCCATGATCCATCCTTCTTGTGCACCAATACTACTGGAGCAGAGAAAGAACTTTGACTCGGTTGAATTATACCAGCCTCTAGCATTTCTGCAACCATACGTTCAATTTCTCTCTTTTGGACATAGGGATATCTGTACGGCCTTATGTTTGGAGGAACACTTCCTGGAATCAGATGAATAGCATGATCATGATCATGCATAGGTGGGAGACCTTTGGGAGTCTCAAATACCTTGGAATGATTGTCCAGGACTTTTTGGAGATCTGGAGAAATAGATGGTTCCGATGTGGAAACATCTAGCGAACATAATTGTGCAATTACACCTCTTTGTTCCTTTTTTAGAAGCTTTGTCATACCATTAGAGCTGATTATCTTTCCTGGTTTCCCTGCAATACCCCTTAATTCAACTTCCTTTCCTTCCGTAGAAAATTTGATGAAAAGTTCTTGAAAATTAAAAGCTATTGTACCCAATGATTGTAGCCATTGGACTCCTAGTACAACATCAGCACCTCCCATTGGAATGGAAAGCATTGGGCTAATCAATACATATTCTCCCATGGATAGCTTGATATTATGGCACTTTCCAGAGAAATTTATTGTTCCTCCATTTGCAATCACCACTTGACACTCTGGTGTTGGATATAGGAAGCAATTCAATTCTTTTGCTACCTTACAATGAATAAAATTGTGGGTGCTTCCTGAATCAATCAACACTATTACCTTTTTCTTCTTGATTTGTCCTTATATCTTGATGGTTTGAGGAGTGGTAATTCCCGCCAATGCATTACAAGATATGGTCGGATTCATTTGTTCTTCATCTAGGCTTTGTTCCTGGGGTATATCCTCTTCTTTTGATCTTTCTTGCTCCTTTTCTTCTTCCTCTTCACAATCTATGTAGAATAATTTCTTCTCAGCACACTTATGACCTTTAGTGTATTTGCTATCACAACTGTAACAAAGCCCTTTCCTCTTTTTTCTTCCAGTTGTTGTGGTGTCAACCTTATAGGTTGTGGAAGACTAGGGGCAACAACACTTCCGTCTTTATAGTTGTGAGTGGTATGCTTCTTGGTTGCCATAATTTTGCTTTCCATTTTTCTTGCTAACCTGAATGCCTTCTCAATGTGCTCCATTATTGAACCGTTTTGTTTGAGACATATCAATTGGCTAAAAAAAGTGTTGCTTTTTGTATCCTCATAATGTGCTATCAATTCTTCCGTAAAAATTGCCCAAGTGATAAATTGTTTACGAGAGCAAAGCCATTGATACCATACAAACTGATTTGGTTCCAAATATAAAGTTGCCATACGTACCTTTTGTGTGTTTTGCACATTATTGAGATCGAAAAATTGCTCCATCTGTAATATCCATGTTGTGGGATCCTTGCCATCAAACTTCCTCATATCAATTTTTTGAATATGGTGGGTCTTTGATCCAACATTAGAGTCTATGGAATCATGATTAACATTTCTTTTGTTCTCATCATGAGTTTCCTTTAGTACCCTTTCACCATTAGTGACCATTTCTTGTAGAAACTTATTCATATTTATCTTCAATTCTTCCATCTTATCATCCATGCCATCAATTTTAGATCATGATTAACATTTCTTTTGTTCTCATCATGAGTTTCCTTTAGTACCCTTTCACCATTAGTGACCATTTCTTGTAGAAACTTATTCATATTTATCTTCAATTCTTCCATCTTATCATCCATGCCATCAATTTTAGCGTCCATGCCATTCATCTTAGCTTCCATGCCATCCATCTTAGCTTCTACGCCTTTCTTTAAACAATCCATATTAGCTTCTACACCTTTCTTTAAACCATCCATCTTAGCTTCTACATCTTTCCTTAAACCATCCATCTTAGATTCTGTTGCTTTTTGTGCAAGTGACACTTGTTGCACTTGTTCTTGTAATTTTGATATATCATATAGCATTTCTTCCTCTTCTTCATGAGTCATGCTAGAGCTTTCAGGTTCCTTACTAGGTGTTTGCATTTTCTTTACTTGGGGCATCAGTTACCGATAATAATGCTCTACTATGCCCTTTGAATTCCTTCAAAATAAATTTTCAAAACAAGCTTAAGCAAAAATTTAAGAAAATCTACACACCTTTTTTCACTTTGTAGGAGCTCGATATTGCCTCTGATGTATCTCTGTACTTTCCAATCATCTAGTTCTGAATTTGTGACCTGCAGTATCACTCTGTGTCATCTTTCCAATGCCACAAGTCTGACCCAAATTGGATTCTCCAAGGAAGAGTTATGCGAAATCTCCCACAGTGACTTGATTATAGACTAGTTCAGTAGAGCGAACTTGTACGACGTGCCACGAGTCACTGTTTTGACCTTTGGATCTAAGAAAAGCATACAAGAAACTACAGTCCGTCCTCTTTCTGTACCTTCTTATGAAATTTCAATCCGATCCCCAGAGAGAAAATTATGACGATTTTCCCCAGGTCACCTGTTTGGAATGTAATTCAGGAGTCTGCAAAAATACCAACTTCCTCAGATCATATCTCTGCAAATATAGCACAAAAAACTCTGAAATTTGGACCCGAGGCTCAGTGCAATTTCTTCTCAAATGGGTTTTTTTTGCAACTTCTGAAACGTCGCAGAAAAAAAGTTATAGTGAAAATGCCACGATGACCTGTTTGGAGCAGCGAAACCCTAGAATCCAAAGCTCTGATACCAAATGTTATGAAACCAGCTCAAGAAAAGATAGAAAAGATAGATCAACGCCTTGTAATTCAGCCTCTTCGAGGGGGCAACCTCCTTTACATTACATAAATGAACAATTCTTGGATGATTCAAATGACAAAACCTTCTTTCTATATATAGGAGTCTAAGGAGTCACAATATAACCCAGCCGACCTAACAATCATAATATAAAGCCACAAAAATAACAATAAAGGGATTCTATGGGGCACAGTAATAACAATATTGGGGCAATAGGGGCACAACAATATTAATAATGGGTACAACTACAATAGTAATGGGGTAATCACTAGTATTATAGGGACCCAATAGAGATGGCAGTAGGCGGAGCTACCTTTGGTATCCTCTACAACTTATTTCCCAAAGTAATAATCATGGAGAAAGGTATGGACTCATACACAGCATGTCACTTCCACAAGTATGGTTGTACTAATAAAACATCACAAACTTCAAGAGGAACAACATCATATAGTACCTCATCCGTGAAGTGCTTGATAATGTAGGGAAGGCGTCACTGCTAGCTGATGTGGAGATCTTGTCCTTGGTGAAGCCACCCGATGGTGTACAACTGTGGATGTGTTGTTGTCGGTAAGTCCAGCCGCTTCACTACCTCTTCTGAAATGAGGTTCTTTTCGCTCCCGCTATCAACAATGAACTACAACGAAGAACCTTTCACCCACATTTGTGAGTGGAAGAGGTGTCCCCCTCCTCTGGATCTTCAAACTCATTCTTATGGATTTTGGTGGTGGCCATGGTGGCACTGGGCTCCGCATCAATAAACTTCTTCCCTTTGTCATTCCCCTTGTTGGGTTCTGACATAGAGTTGGAACATGCATCTGATTCAGAAGCCTTCAGCTCGACCACCAGTGACCGCTTGGCTCGAAACTCACTTGTGTTGTGAGTGGAGCTTTTATGGTGTTAGCAAATTATATATTGCAGAGAAATGGAACACATAAAATATTGTAAAAATATAAAAATATAAAACACATAAAACAAGAGAGACACAGATATATGTGGTTCACCCAATTTGGGCTACATCCATGGAGAAACAACCAGTCCTTCCTTTTATATTATGCAGCGAAATGAAGAGATACAACCTACAACAGATCCACTGTAGTTCCCCCTCGCTCTCACACAATCTCCTATATTTTTCTAGTTCAGAATACACATATACATAGTCGCAATACAATTCCCTCATATATAGTGAGGGGTTTCCTTCTAGGGAAAAACCCCTAAATTAAACATAACTTCTACTGTCAAATTTCTACCTAATGAACTACTCAAATTGACAATGAAATTACAACATTTTACAAGGAAATTTTACATCTATTTTTAGCTTCACAAGATCCCCGCAGGGGGCGCTCATAAAGAACACTGCCGCACCCCTTGGACCCCCCTTGTAGTGCAAATAACGTGCGGTGTTGCCACTACATTATGAAATGGGGTCCAATGTGGCGATACCTCTGAATAAGGAAGATAATCAGGCTCCACACCCAAAATATGGAACTCACACCATTTTCTCGTGTCCTTCTTTGTCTTCATGTTGTTGTTCTTTGCTTGCGGCTTCAACGGGTTATCCTGGGCCACCCTGCCTTAGATCTAGCCTTTTCTCAGTGGTTTCGGGGTGCCTTTTCCTTGATTTGAATTCATAGATCCAAACTCTTGCTTATTTTGTTTAAACTTCTGCTCAATCTTGACAGCGTATCGATATGTCCTATCGAGTGAGGATATGTCTAGGAATTCCATCTCTTTTTGGATGTGCTTGTGTAGATAGCTGTGGTACTTGAGTACCAAATTCAACTCATAATTCTTGATACCCAACTTAGTGCTAAGGGTATGGAAAATATTTGTGAACTCCGACACATCTTGGTCCCTTCCCTATCATAGCATGGTCCACTTTATGTATTTATCTTCATACCTCATGAAAATGTAATGTTGTTCCTTGATGGTGTCTTAGAAAGAATCCCACGTGGGTGCAGCTAAAAATAGTGAGGACTCCTCTCTTCCTTTTGTTCACAGTAGGTTTCCCACTAGTCCTTGACATGTGGGGCGGCTTTGAGTAGTGAAAAATTAATCTTTTCCTAATTGGAAAAGTCATGAACTGAAAAATATCCTTCCAATAGATTCAACCATTTATCTATGTCGTCTGCATCTATTTGGCCCTCAAATATGGGAATATCGAAGTTAACTTGTACATTAAAAGGATTGACACCTCCAGATGGCTACAGTATGAAGATGTGTCACCTATGGGTATCCATCGAAGGATCTGGTCAAAGTTATCCATCATCACGTTCCTCTATTGCTCGAGGGCTTCCTCGAGCAATATTTTGAAAGGATCTCTTGTCCCCTTGTCTTTCTTTTCTTCCACGATGGGAGGTCATCAGAGTTTGCGATGCTGGTCTTGCAAAGGTTCAACCAGATCAAACCCTAACTCCTTATACCCTGACCTCCTTGGGGACATGAAAAGAAAAACAGAGAAAGAGCAGAGTGCTTTGATACCATTGATCTGAACTTAAACACAAATGCAACAAATTACATATATAACCATAAATAAATAAATGCAATAGAAATAACACTTCATTTCATTAATATCAGAATATTGAAATATGCTTACAAACATAACGGAAATAAACTACCTCGGCCAATGGTAGCTTATCTCTGAGAAGAGACATGGTGGCCATATTTCTATGAACTATGTTACAATGAGGCTCCAAGGCCTATTTATTATTAAGAAACAATTGAAAACCCTAAACATCCAAAAACCTAACCCTAGGAGATGAAGCACCAAAAAATGTGGGCCCCGTTTGAGTAAATTGGTACATCAATTTCTCGATGTCATAACTTTGGCATACGATCTCTGTTTGGCTATCATAATACCTCCCTTCAAATATCTCGACAAGAAGGCCAAAAGAAAATCAGCCAACTTGTTTGGGACTTTTTCAGTCTCTCCATTTTCCCTAAAAATGTCATTTAGGGCTTCAAAGTGACTCTGAAAGTTTAGGGCCCGAAAAACTGCTAAAACTAGTAAATTATGCTACAATTAAGGAAACTGAAAAACTGAAAGAGACAATGTTGGGGGTCCAAGTGGAATATGAGGGTGGCCACCAATATCCACCTAGATCACTCCTGCTATGTATCTCATAATTATTTTTCCTACTCTCTAATGTGAGTCTTTTGGAGTGTCCATAAATCTACAAATCAAACTAACTCCTTGCATAATATTTGATCTTGTAGTTGTGAGACATATGAGGCTGCCAACCAATATTTTTATTAGAGTTGGATTGACATTTGATCCTTCATCATCCTTACTTAACTTGGTAACTGTTGCAACTAGTGTAGGGGCAGGTTTACAATTTTCCATCGTGAATATTTTTAGCAAATCTTTTGCATATTTATTTTGACAGATAAAAATTCCTCTATCAGATTGCACAACTTCTATGCCAAGAAAATATTTGATAAGACCAAGATCTGTCATCTCAAAATATTTCTTCATGGCTACTTTAAATTCATCGAATTCAAGATTACCAGTAAAAATCATGTCATCCACATATAAGCAAGCAATCAAAATTTGTCCATACTAATTTACATTTGTGTACAAGCTAGGCTTAATGTTGCTTCTTAAAAATACATTCTTGATCATGTAACTGTCAATTATGTTACACCGGGCTCTCGTTCTTGCTTGAGTCCATAGAGTTCTTTCTTCGACTTATAAACTTTATCTTCTTGACCTTCAACTTCATAACCTGGAGGCTGCTGAACATAGATTTCTTCTTCTAGAATTCCATTCAAGAAGGCTGATTTCACATCCATATGATATAATTTCCACTTTTTTGAGTTGTTGTGGCTAAGAATTCTCTTACAATATATAATCTAGCTATCGGAGAAGATGATTCTCCAAATTTTATTCTCGATTATCGTGAGAACCCTTTTGGTCCAAGTCTTGCTTTAAATCTGTCAATTTCTCCTTTCTCATTCAACTTTGTCTTGTACACCCATTTTACACCAATGAGATTTTTATGCTTTGGAAAATCAACCAAATCCCATATATCATTCATTTCAATATCTTCAATTTCTTCATCCATGGATTGCACCCAATTTTCATCTCTAATTGCTTCTTCAAATGATGAAGGTTGAAAAAAAAACAATGCAAAATTTGAACTAACATCCAAATCATCATAAATAACTTTTATACTTCTCATTTTTATCTTACCATTGCTCGATTCATCAATTGATTGATTGTTCGGATAATTTTGATCTGTTGATCTTCTTGAAGATCCATGTTATTCAGAAAATCTTGGAGTATATGCTGGCGTGAATCTCTTTGGTGTCTAGTCTTGTGATTCTTGTTGCTTTTTGTATGCTACATCATCTTCTTCCATCAATGGCACTCTTGCATTAATTGTCTTGTCTATACTCCAATTCCATGACTTTCTTTTTTGAGCACAACATCTTCGCTAATTATGGTCTTTTTGGTGATAGGTTATACAATTTGTAATATTTTAACTACTCACTATAACCAATAAATATTCATTTTTCACTTTTATCATCCAACTTACCTCTTAGATCCTCAGGCACATGTGCTTAAGCTACACATCCAAACACTCTAAGATGAGATACACTGCAAGACATACTTGACCATGCTTCTTCTAGTATTTTGTTCATCGTTCTCTTTGTATGAGATATGTTTATCACATGAAAAACACATGGAAATTCTTCTTCCCAATACACATTAGTCAAGTTTCTTCCAATCAACATGCTCCTTGCCATGTTCATAATTGTCATGTTCCTCCTCTCTACTACACCTCTCTGCTACACCATTATGTTGCAGTATGCATTTGGTTGTAAACTTCTCTCTGATTCCATGTTGTTTGTAGTAAAAATAGAATGCCTTCGAGTCATATTCTCCACCACAATCTAATTTCAATACCTTGATCTGAAGCTCACTTTAGTTCTCTGCTAAGGCTTTTAATTCTTTGTGCTTTACAAAAATTTCAGAATTCTGATTCAGGAAATAAACCCATGTATCTATGCTGAAATCCTTAATGAAAGTGAGGAGGTAACAACTTCCACCAATTGACTGTGTTCTCATAGGTCCACACAAGTCTGTATGAACAAGCTCTAGTGGTTTTTTTCTCTGTATACAACTACCTTTGGAAAACTCTCACAATGTTTCTTTCCAAAGATGAAACACTCACAGGTACTTGAAGGTTCCTTAATGGGAGGTAATCCTCTAAACACATGTTTTTGCTGCAACAATATTAAACCAGAGAAGTGCAAGTGTCCAAACCGAAAGTTCCATAACTAGCAATCATTAGAACATGAAATTGTAAAAGAACTGACCTTATCACTGTAATTCATGATTAGAGGAAAAAGCATGTTCCTTGTCATCTGCACCATTGCTATCAGATTATTACTTGGGGTATTTTCATATATATAGCACACTATTGTCCTTGAAAAATAACTATATATCTCTTCTGCATCAATTGACCAACACTTACCAAATTATTTTTGAGACCAGGGACATAATATACCTCTAATATTTTCTTGGACTCCCCTTGCTTGGTCATAATGTTGACCACTCCTTTTAGATCTACATCCAAAAAATATTCAAAGCTCAACTTTACCACTATCTTCACAGATTGATCCATGTTTGCAACCAAATTCTTTTTGCCTGTCATGTAGTTACTGCAACCACTATCTAATATCCACACATTGTCAGAAGGCTCATGCATGGTATGGTAAGATAGGAACATGGATTCAGTGTTCTCTGTAGTTACATTTGCTCTCTAATTTCCTTGATTAGCTAGCCTCTTCTTGCAATCATGGGTATAGTGACCAAAATTATTGCAATAATAACATCTCACCTTGGGTTTTTCAACTCTTGGATTTTTGTTGGAGCTTCTACTATTGCTTCCATTTTCATGTTCCTTCTCTTCTCTGCCATCTCTCTAAGCACCATGTCTTCTGCCTCGTCCTCTTCCTCGACCTTTGTCTCTTGAAATATAAACCCAACTTTCAAAAGCAGCTTCCAAGGTGGAATCCTTAATTTTGTCTATCCTTGCCTCATGGGATAGAAATGATCCCATCAACTCATCAACTGTTAGCATTTCCAAATCCTTGGCTTCTTCTATGGATGCTACGACAATGTCAAATTTGGTAGACAAATATTTGAGGACCTTCTCAACCACCTTTTGATCTTTTATGTCATCACCATAAATTTTTAACTATTTTACGATAGTCAAGACCTGATTCATCAATGAATCGATTTCATTTGTTTCCTTCATCTGCAAACTTTCAAAATCTCTTCTAGTATTCTTGAACAAATCCCACCTTTAATTATTATTTTTATTTAAAGTCCTAAAATAAATTTAATTTACCCTTTCAAAATATCTCACACGCTTAGAAATTATCACAAAGTACTTTTTTAAAGAGAGTGTCACTTATTTCAAACAAGGACCCCATGTGACATTTGAAACAATGACTTAAAAAAAATGCCCATGACTTTCGTTAATGGGCCTTTTAATTTTTTAATCCCTCATGGGGCTTGCGTACCCTCTGATACATGGTACCTACATAGGCGACATGAATATTGAAGAAAGTGTGAATTTCATGCCCAACTTGCACACTTTTAATTCCTTAACAATGCAACAATTTTGCAACGCATTTTTTTTGTAAATCATCAACCTTCTCCACTTGGACCTATCCTTATTGGCTTGATAGGATCCATGGATCTTGTGATCCTTACTCAACTTTGATACCGATTTGTTGGTAAGGCAGAGGAGGTAAGGCATAAAATAACATGAAATTTACACACACAATAACACGAGTTGCAACTCTTCAATTGATCACACAAACTTGAAGATTACAATGAAACTAGTGAGGGATATTTAACCTTTCTCAATTAGAGACTCACTTAAATTTACTTTGACATGTAACCACAAACTAAATTCAACTTTACCCAAAATAATAGTTTACTCAACTTGACTCAGTTAATTGACTCTCTAAATTTATCCAAATCTTCATACTAATTAGCTATCTTTAACAAGATTGTACGCACCCTTAGGGCAGAGTCTTGTCACCCAAGATCAGTCGTGATCTTGCGTAGCGTCCTCTTACCTCTACACAGTTTCTTTCCACAATGTAGTTACTATGCTCTAGTGTTCTCATGGTTGGTGTGATCATGGTTGGATGAGGGTGGAGGTGGTTTAACCTCTAGATTCTCTTAGTTGTTCATGGATTGGTTGTTCTATGAGATCCCACATTCATGCTTGGAATATGGCATGGGGGTGACTGGATGAAAGAGAGATTTGGTTCAACCATGTCTATGGACGGGCAGTACATGGAAGTCCCGAACCTGGTCAGATTTTCCTAGATTAATAAAAGCTAAGTTCTCTCACTTTGCACTGATTTATATGTGGATTTAATGGTTATCATATCTTTGATATTTATATGGTTTTATGTTGGTCATACACACGGTTCAATGATTGGTTCATGTCATGGCTATTTCATATATTTACTTGTAATTTTTAAATGGATTGATGCAAGACCTAGTCGATGATGTAGTAATTTAATGGAGAAGGAGATGTTACTTATAGTTATGATTCATAAGTTGTTTCAGTCATTTATTCTTTGTCTTGTATCCTAGACCTATAGGTTGCATTGATGCCAAGTGTTTGAAATAATTTCATTCCCAATTTGGGATTCTTAGGCCTAGTCCTGAGGGTTATTTTTTATTGATCAACATTGCTATTATGTTTTTAATGAATTTTGGAAGTTATAACAAGTTCTGGGTAGAGGCCAAGATTTTGGGCTAGAAAATTGGCTTAAATCCCGGGGTCGTTGGCACAAAACTGGCAATTTTGGTCCACATTCCGTGGTAAGAAGGCCTTTGAGAGCATTCAGTGGTAAGAAGTCCTTTGAGAGCGACTTTAGGATGTTGGGCACTACCTTACCCCTAAGATGAGAGTGAGTATGGCCTAAGAGCTGCACAAAAGTAGTGGCACCCAAGGACAGGTTGTTTAAGTGGCTGACTTATCTCCTAAGGGTTTTGTTGATGATGTTAGATGTCTGTATGTGATGTTCTGTCGATTCCACTTCCTGAAGGTGACATAGGAGGTCGAATTTGATTGTAGTAGCATCTCTCCTCATGTTTACCCTGGTTGGCATGGTTACTTTGGGTTGACCTGGGAGGAGGTGTTACACAAGCTTTCAAACATGAACAAAAATCATGTAGTTGTTATCTCTAACACCACAACAATGATGCTTCTCTTCATATGGTATTTCACCCTCAAATCATCAAACCATTCTAGCAGTCTATTGCATGTGACATCAGGCTCATACCCATTCTTCGTCATTGC
This sequence comes from Pinus tabuliformis, assembly GCA_031772625.1. Lineage (NCBI taxonomy): Eukaryota > Viridiplantae > Streptophyta > Pinopsida > Pinales > Pinaceae > Pinus > Pinus tabuliformis. The sequence continues at coordinate 620,915,381 of CM062808.1, read as the reverse complement.
ACAATCTTATAGAGGAGCTATCCACACATCTACGAAATGGTTCCATAAATGGGATTTTTAAAAACAAACTTCCCTTCACAACGTTGACCATGTCTCTTTCTAGGCATTCATTCTTGTGCCAAGGTTGTACCAATGAATGGGGCTCATTACACTACGCAAATCACACTAAAGAGTTATGAATCTAGGAACACTTGGAGACAATGGTTCTGAAATCAACACCCTCCTCTTTAGGAACCGCCTTAACTTGCAACACAACCTTCCCTTGAAGAAGTGTGAACCCATTTCTAATCATGATTGTTCCACCCTCGCCTCAATGCTGATAAAAGGTGGCTAAATAGGGCAACCACATTCATAAAATATTTTACGTGCTCTTGGTGGGCTGAGCCTTAGCCTCGATATTTTATAATACACATGACCTACCATTAATACTTTTTAATCCACCACCGGGTCTTTTAGCAAATTTTCCACTCTTTAATCAATTCTTTTACCTTTGCAGCTCATCAACATTGCCTCCAAGTCTTCTATTAGAAGCATTATTGCCACCATATGAGTCTTAGCGCCCTCTATCCCATACAGAAATCACCACAAGACTCCCACATATAAAGATAGCCTTAAGAAACACAAAGCATACACCCAACTAAAAGAACCCAACAAATTTCTCACGAGAAAACAATCAATTGTCTTTTTCTTGAAGTTGGAGGTTGGCTAGTCGCACAACCCCCTTTTAACCACAAGTTTGTCCACGTGGGCTTCTCTTAATCACCATTGGCACTGAACTGAAGAGGGGAACCAACCATTTCCCAGTTGGTGCATTTGTTGGCACACTATGACCGGGAGGGCCAACAAGAGAAAATAAATGAAATTGAAAACTACTTGCAGTAATAAACATACACAATACATGGCCATACAACTACAAAAGTACACCATTATGAAACAAACTAAAACGCATTACACAACAACTAGAAATAAACACAAGTTGCTCCAAGTAAAACCATTGGACAACAATTAAACACATAATATTGCTGCAAATTAAGAGCTGCTAAGAACAAATGGAAAATATACTAAACATGTTGTTGAAAATAAACATAATTACTAGAAACAAACACATAACTATGAAATTTGAACTCCTTCATTAAGATAAACAACATTCACAAAATATGGAGGCCTCCCTACCATGGCGGCAGGGAGGCTGTGCAACCCCCCCAAAAACTCCTCACATGCAACTCACAAAAAGCCTATGTCCAAATCAAATGAGAGACAAGCTCAAAATCTAACCCAACATCAAGAATCCCTATTCTAAACTTCAGAGGGAATATTTTAATGTTTTTAATAAAATATCTCTAACTGCTTTTCATTTTAATTTAATCCTATTTGATTTTTTGCACTAGATGCATTAATTTCTGTGTAGATGTTGATTTCTAATTGTATTTGATTACTTGCACTAGATGCATTAATTTCAGTGTATATGTTTATTTCTATTTCTATTTGATTGCTTGCATTAGATGAATTGATTTGAGTAAATATGTCAATTTCTAATCATATTTGATTGCTTTCATTAGATGCATTGATTTCAGTGAAGATGTTGATTTATAATTTGATGTAATTAAATGTATGGTATACGTTAATTTCAAGGTAATTAGATTAACATTGGGCATTGATTTCAATGTATATACATTTTTTTTATTGATGGCGTGTATTGCTTTCTATGCTACAATAATTCAACCATAAATAAAATACTTGAATTTTCAACTCAAATAAAATGTTCACTTAATTGAAGTATTTGCTTCTTGAAACTGTAAACTATTTGTAAGTGACAATATTCTTATTTTTCTCATTTTTCATCTCAATCAACATTGTCTTATTGTCACTTTCTATTCAAATTTTTTATTTCATCGCTTTTCATTTGATTAAAATGACCAAATTAATTTTAGACATATTTAACATATTTAAAATTATTATAAAAATTAGATGTTCCACATATTTTTTATAATGGCACATGACTGAAACCATCTTAGATCCATCTAACGTACTTTTCATTTGTATTTCATTTCATTATTTTTACCCAGAAAAAAAATGATAGAATATCACTTTAAATATATCTACCTGATCATGAATATTCCCTAAGAATAAATAGGAATAAATGTTTATAAGCTTTCATGCCTTAAAGATTGGTAAAGACCACAATTTTATTCATTTTCACAAGTCCATGCCATACCCGCCTCCCATAATATAATTTTATCGTTGTCACGCACGGAGCATGATCATAATATCCCATTAATTTTAGGTATCCAACCCAATATATACCCATATCAACATTACTTTGGAACGAAAAATGAGATAGAAAATGCCATTTAGAAATTCAGGTTAATAACAAACTATCATAACATAAAATGATTCATTTAAAATAATTGAAAATGTTGTGAAAAGAAAAGGAAAATTAAAAGCGACACTGATGGTATGCTAGGTTAATCCACAACACGTAAGGGTTGGAAAAGCTCCCCTTCAATGGCCTTGTTCATGACCATCAACGGATTGATTTGTCCATTGTTTTCCAAGAAGAGCGTGAGGAGGTTCTTAGAGAAACCACTGAGCAGGGCAACACCCTCTTCTCCCTGTAACACGGGCGTGCTGTTAGAGTCTCTCAAGCTCCAGAAGATGATCCTGGGAGGCACTCCATATCCCGCCTCTCTGAACTTATCCTTGATTACCATGTAGTCTGTTTTCCATGGATTTGAGGAAGCTTGGTCGAATTCCATGTCACTGAACACCACCAGTTGCTCTATCATCTTCTCCGGTTCTAGTCGGCATTTCACTGCCATCTCCAATATCACATCGAACACCTTTTGGAAATCGGTATTCATTCCCCAATCCATGTTCTCTGTGAATTCATACTTTTCAACTAGGGAATTCCCTGTGACCAAATGCAGTTCTGGATTTTCGCTGAAAGTCATAACATGGCCTTTCCACGGCTCCTCGCTTATTTCCGAAACCAACAATCCAAGCGCTATGCAGACCTCCATGGGAGTTCCGGACATGCTCCCTGAAACATCACAGACCGCCAAGGTGTTAGAAAGCTTTCCTTCTTTCTTCATGTCTTCCACCATTCGCTTCCACTGCAATTCTGCAACAGAAGATTCTTCATTCTTGGCCTGTTCAAGAATTTCATGCGGAAGCAGAGCTCCAGCAGCAACTTTCTTGTTCCCGGCTTTCACCTCCTCCAAAAAGTGAGTGAATCTTTCGGAATCGTGCTTCATAAAGATGTCCTTGTAATTTTTCATGGCGACAGAGGCCACTCTTTCATAAGGCAGTTCGTTCCACAAATTGGAACCCATGTACACCTCAGGCAATTGGAGAGCCTTCCGCAGCGGAACCAACACCTCTTTCCTCAGCTTCTCACGGGCTCTGTAAACATAATGACTCTCTTCGTCAGTGTTGAACTCCTCACGGGGAAAAAGCGTGCGTGCAATGTTCTCACAGATTAGGGTGGAACGATCGTAGGACGAATCCAAGGAAGGCACCACTTGGCGGCTAGGCTTATCTCTTTCACTTTGCCCAACTTGAGCGCCTGCAAGTCTTTAGACAGCAAGCCCGCGAAGAACTGGGCAATTTGATCATGCAATGCTCTGTAATAGGGATCTTCCAAGTAACGTCTCAAAGATTTACTGGCTGCTTCCAAACGCTTTTCTTTCCTAATAACTCTGGCCTTCTCTCTCAGCATCTTTCCATTCAATACATCCGCTGAAATTCGATCTTCTCTTGGCCTGAGCGTGCCCAGCTTTTTAGCTTCTCTTGCAGCAGCACCCTTCCGAGCGTAATAACCGGGCCGACATCCGCTGGGGTTACAACACATTGCACGTCTTCGTCCATATTTGGATTTTGCACCCTCATTTTCCTTTGCACGCTGGATTTTTTCCTTGTGACTGATTTTTTCAGCCTTGCGTTTTTCCGTGGCTTCGGTTCCCTGTAGCAGGCGAACAAGTATCTCAGGTAGGTCTTTGAAATAACCAAATTGAGCGATGCTGCCGACATTGGCAGCGAGAGTTTTGGGGTGACGTGAATGAATCCAAGAAGCTGCGGCATAAAAGCCCTCTCGATCTGATTTGCCCGTTCCCCGTACGCCTCTCAGTTGACAAACTAGCTTTAAAGCTGCTAGTGGATCTTCATTCCATGCGGCTTCCAAAAGTTCAGTGACTCTATGGGAGGGAGTATCGGGCACAACATGGAAAAAGAAATCCAGCAATGGATTACTAGATGTTGAGAATGTGGGAGAGCAATTCTCAGTCAATGTCATATTCTCCTTTCCTGTCTGTAATTCGAAGTAGCGTTTCAAAGTTGGACTGGCCGCTTCCAAGAATCGTTTCAAAACATGCAAGCACCGTTTCAAGAAACGTTTGAAAGCTTCAGATATTGAGGATGTAGGAGGGCGGCCGTGCTGTGATTGCATTTCCAACGCCATTTCATTCGCAGCTGTCCTAGATTTTGGGGCATCTAATTCGGACCCACGATCAGCCACCACAAAATTTGGATAGTTGCAGAGCTCCGGGGGCCCAAGGAGAAGCGCAGCCATGGAAGTTATAGAAGAAGTTGATGAAGCTGAAGCTGTGAGTGTGATCGGAGCGGATTGGCTTAAATAAATAACCCTGTGCGGATTTTATATGGCGATCAAGAAATATTTGGAATCAAACTCCACGATATATGTTCTTGATATTTGTTTTGGGTAAATTTCTGTTTCTTTTCGCTCCACGAGACCGTTGTTTTGGGTGAATTTCTGTTTCGATTTGTGGTTTGTCCTCGTCATTTAGGTATACTTGTCTTCTCCTAAAGACAACGGAGGGACGCCACCTCCAACGAACCAAGTGGCCGACTCCACCATCCCAACATTTTGGATGTCATGCCTTAGTCCTCCCTATTTCTCCCCACCATGCACATGGCTAGCAATTCCATTTTCCAAATTAGTATCATCTTTTTTTTTATTACAAGTTAGAATAGAGTTTCACATTTTTAAAAATTAATAAATATAATTGGATATTGGTAAGTTTTAATTATTAATAAATAGAATTCAATATTTGTGAATTTTAATAATTAATAAATATAATTCAATATTTGTGAACTTTAATCATTAATAAATAGAATTTAATATTTCTGAAATATTTTTAGTAATAGTTAAAATCGAGAGTTCATATTTATATGTCTTTTTTAGGTTTAACTTTAATTAAATGAAATTAATATAATATTCTTGACTATCAAATGAGTTAAAGTTTTTTGAGCATATGGTGATGTTATGTCATGGTATTGATTCATAGTGTGATAACAGATCTAATTTTATGATTACTAATTAACAAATCTAATTTCACAATTTGATGATTACGAATGTTTATGGTAAGGTGGTTGTAGATCTCTATGGTTGAGAATATTGTTACATGTTTTTTTAAATGTGTATATGTTTTAACTTATATAGTAATTAGATTTTTAATTAATAATAATTTAAAAGAAAGTTATAATTTAGCTAATTTAAATTATTTTTTTAAATCCCTAATGTGAGATGTATCATGAGGCAAACTTTTTGATGTTTATCATGGATTGATGGTTTTTCATCCATTTAATTTATTTGAGAACACTAGCTTTATTTGAAATGTTTGCTTATGAACTCATTGATTCTAGTCCATTACCTAAAATAATAAAATAAAATTAGAAAAAATACAAACTACATGTGCTTGATTTTATTATTAGTAGTAACCAGGATGATAGTGATTTGCATGTTAACCACTATTAGTTCATGCTTATGAACTCATTGATTCTAGTCCATTTCTTAAAATAATAATAAAAAATTAGAAAAAAATAAAAGCTACTTGTGCTTGATTTTTATTATTAGTAGTAAGTAGGATGATAGTAATTTGCATGTTAACCACTATTAGTTCATCATTGACTAATGCAAGTTATAATGTTTAATTTTGCATATTATATATATATATATATATATATATATATATATATATATATATATATATATATATATATATATATATAATGTCTCAATATTATTAAAGGAATTGCTTTTCAAACATCTAAGTAGCCCATAACTTTAAGGTCTGATAGCATTCTTTGCACAATATAATGCCATGTGAATGATTTCTTCACAAATTTTATGCAATGATTTCTACATACAATTGCAATCACTAGAACACAAAGGGGGGTTTTAAGACAATTTTTGAGTAAATTGTCTTAACTTGAGACCAAAATAAACTTTTGTATTGTCTTAAATATTGTCTTTAAGGGGGTGTCTCAAATTATTGTCTTAAAAAATTGTCTCTATAAAGATAATATATAACACAAGCATTATTGTCTCTTATGAGAAAATTTCATTTTTGTCTCTCCAAAGGCAATAGTTGAAATTAAAGACATATTGTCTTTATGGAATCATATATATTGTCTCTCTAGAGAAAATATAAAACAATGAATCCAGAAAAATATCTCACCATTAAAATAAATCAATATAAAAATATTCAATTCAAAAAACCTACAATATCATTGAATAATTCATGTTAGGGTACAGTGGAATCGAACCACCAACCTCTTACATGATAGGTGCCCTTCCTTTGAGATAGCACACTTTGAAGAATTATGTGAGGAGTTATGGTAGTCCTTGCAATTGTATATATAGGCATTGATTTTAAAAAAATGCTCAACACATAATGGCATAATCCTTGTAAAACCATAATCATGCAAAGCCCTATTTTTAACTTAATAAAAAAATAACTCAATGGAGTTAGCTCACTATGACACCCTTGTAGCTTTACTTGCACAAAAGGTTAATAATAAACAATAATCTACAAACAAATTAATCTAGCCATACAAAAATAATTAACTAGAATTAGTACAAGCAATACAACCACCACCCAAAGAGCTACAACAGCTTGCTACTAGGTACCGATGAAAAATATGATGTATACATAAGGAGCCATCACTGCATCATCAACTCATTCAAGACAAATTGGGCACTCTTTTCTTTCACCGTTACAATTTTCTTTGACCAATTCTTCAATGTAAGCTTTTGAAGGTACAAAACAAGAATCTCCATTAACACACATTTGGATTTTTAGAAGAAAATGCCTCACTAGCTTATACATATTAGATGAAAGTTCTGCATCACCCCGGTTGTTGATAAAGTAGTAATTAGAACAAATTCCATGCCATCTTATTCGAATTAGAACACAGTTGTGTATCACCCCAACTGTTATCATTGTGTGTCACCCCAATTGTTGATAACTTAGCAATTAGAACAAATTGCAACATATAACTACTCATAAGACAATTAAAAAAACTTTTGATCTTTGGGGCTCAACATAAGGTTGTTCAATAAAAATCATTTTACAAAGGACAATAAAAATCATTTTACAAAGGAAATTGTAAAGTAGAACAACTCATGACAAGAAAAAGACATTCACAATTGGCACAACCTCAAAAGAAATTCCATAATAGATGGATAATTGTGAAGAGGACTGGATATCAACCTCAAAAGAAATTTTGAATATTCATGAACAAATATTAGAAATCAGTTAAAGGGACTAGACATCAAAATCCAGATGAAAGCCCAATTTTACATTCATACCTTCCATCTTTGTAGTATTGTCTTTTGTCCTTCGCAACGTTAAGGGCCTCAAGTTAGCTTGAACTAATTTCAAGCCACGTTCATCACCTTCCTCAAAGGGTTTTTGAATTATTTTATACCACCTGGACACGACAAGGTCTAGTATTCAAATTATGACATCCTATTATAATCTATAAAATTAAAGTTGTGAGATGAAATCCAAATTTTGCAACAGTGAAAGAAAAAACATGTACGTTTCAGTTTTTCTGAACAACACAACCCATTAATGCATTTTAGTGATGGCCCATTTGAATTCCTTACTACAAATTTGCAAAACTCTGGCTATAGAAGTAGCATACTAAACAATATGGTGATGGTGAATTAACATTTTGTAGCAAGCTTTTGTAATAGTTCAGTTCTAGGTGGAAATATTTATTTTGATTGTGGGTATAAAAAGCTTCAATAAATGTATGTATTAAAGCACAAGGTATGACAAAACATGGTGCTAAAGTATATCAAAAAGAAAAAATGATTGCAATGCCATTAGCAGCCTAAGTGTGCAGGAAGTCATTAATTTCCTATGAGTTAATAATAAATATTTATTATAAGACAAAATTACTATTCATTTGAAAATGTAGCTTTCCATACAACTTGGCATTTCCCAAGTGTTTGTATGGAACAAAAATAGTTTGAAAAAACATCACTCTCACCAAGCCCATTTCCATGTTTCAATTCATCATCTATGCATTGTTCATCACATTTAACAAATGAATTTCTTATATTCCCCATGCAAGTCAATAAAAAATATTTCATACTTATAGTTTCAAAAACATTCTACTTGTTTTCTTGATCAATGCACTCAACGTAAAGTGGTAATTGACAGAAACCTCACAAGTCACAATCATTTTATGAATTCTCTATGCTGTTCACCCAAGTCAATCTAAGAGTTACAAATTCCTTGCATGAACCAACTCTTGGGATCGTCAAATTGTAAACCTCTATAACCTGAAAATTATTTATAGTGTTGCAAATTGATCACCGTTCCACTCACAACCCATGAGAATGGAATATCTCTTGTAATATCTCATTGGCTATGTCAATTGGGTTGAAATTTTAGAACTCAGATGAGTATGCACCTAAACTGCCATTCGAAACAATAAGTGGCATCTCATAATGACTTCTATTACAAGGACTCCATTTTATGAACTACAAAGTAAACATAAATTGACTTCTAATTGATGTTATTATGTACAAAAACAAAGCCCAGAAATTATAAAAGTGTGAAGGCAACCTACCTTTTTAGTGCCTCCATTTCTTCTAAAAAGGGTTTTGTCATCTTACATGGAAATCAAAGCCATTTAAATGGCATTTGAAATTTGGATGAACACTGTTGATTCCTCCATTAAGACCCAAAACATATGCTCTACCTACATTCACATAGGTCCAAAAATTCCAACCCCAAATATGGCAACCTAAACTTTCACCTCAAACAGTAGACCATGGAGTTATTAGTAGCTTTCAATCTTGAAGAAAATTTAGCATTTTAGCTGAATATGATCCCATGTGACATTGTATCCTCCCTCCATTTCAATCTCACTTGCATTCATTTCCATGGCTTCAAGGAGTCTAAAATCTTGAACAATTGAAATTATTTCTACTCTATTTCTACCATATATTGGATCACAAATGTATTCCAACATGTAGAATATGTCAACATTTTATGAGTCCCATACCGATATTGATGTCATCTAATCTTGAAATAGATCTTCCAAAACCTAATTTCTCTAGAAAAAAGAAAATGAATTATTTAACTCAACAACCTATGCAATTTGTAGTAAGGCAACTAGACAAGAGGATTCACAAGTTTCCATTTGAAAACCTGGTAAAATTATATCTAATTTGTGCTCAATTCATAGGCTAGGGACAAATCAAGTCTTTGAGATGTCACATATAAGAAAATTACATGAATAAAATGCAGAGTTTCGATAAATGGAAGAAAATAGACAAGTTTTTGCATCTGACGAGTCCATAGGTGATATCCTTTCCCCAAAAAGAATATCAAAACTGACAATCACTCCATGACGAATATAAACCAGGTAGTAGGAATCCACTCCATAGACAAATCCAACCCAAATAGCCAAAAATAAATTTTTTGAGGACTAAAAATGGCACTAAAGACACCACAAAAGGTGTCCAAGCAAGTAAGAGTCATCTTCAAAATAGTTATTAACCTCTTTGAACCATCTAAAAGCATAATAATATTGATATACCTTACAATGAAAGTTGCCTCCAACAAGTAACACAAGGCATCATTAGTCCATAAATATAGAAAGGCACCAAAGGATGACCCTATTGAATCAACTAATGTAACACTATCCACAAGGATAAGGATTTGTGACAAAAACTAAGGCCAAGGCATTGGTAAAATGATCACTCATTATACCCACACACTATGAATCAGAACCTAAGCACGTCAACCTATCTTAAAGATGAAATGACAATCAACTTAATCATAGCATTTTTAAAGTCAGCCTACAACTTAAGGTATTGTTGCCTAATCTCTCTGTCCCACTCCATTTCCTCCCAAGCTAAAACCAAAATATCAAGGATGAATCCCTCCTCGACACACCTAGTAGGCTTCAGTTGCACTACATACTTGGCAATTGACCAAATCCTCAAAGCCACAGCCTTTGTCACAATTCTATAAGAAATGATAAGCAAAGTAATAGGTTTCCAACCACCTATAAATTATCTCATTTAATTCTGATTAATAGGCTTCATCAAGCCATAATTGAGACTTGAGAAACTCAAACAGGAAGCTAGAAGAAAAAACTTTCTACATCTAGACAACAAATATGATCCCCAATAAAGTCCCACATGATCTTATAGACTTAATAAGGAAAACCATCCAATCTCGAGGAATTTCCATTTTGAATTGAAGTAAAGGAAGCACATAAATCATATCTTATAATATCCTAAACCAACATATCATTTTTCCCACTAGTGACCCTACAAAGGGTAATCATGTAACAAGTATCTTGTGCAACACTCACTATTTGTCAAAGAAAAAAATAGAAATATAGAAAAAGGGATACCACTGCTATAGATGTACAATATATGATGTCGATATACCAAACCCCACCTCCAAACCTATCTCCTTCGCACTCCAACATGATCAGGTTCCCCCTAAATATGCATTAAGTTGTCCAGAAAGACTATCCAATTCCACAACTACCCTTGCTCAAAGCTAAGGACAAGGTAATACACAATAAAAATGTATCACATGGTCCTAAATCAAGAGCATGACCCAAACATACATGCCTACCAAATCCAAACCAGAAGAAACCACCTGATTCAACAAAGATAAATAAATACAAATAATTATGCCTCCACTCCCTTGACAATGCTCAAAATTCCTAAAATGGGCCATTCCAAAAGTAGGTCATTTGGCTTCGAATCTCAAAACCAAGTCCTCCTAGGTTAAACACACAATTATATGTCAACAAGTTCACAAGGCATATCATCAACAAATGTGGGAAAGAATCCTTTGGATTTCCCCATGAGATTTTCCTTAGAAAAAAATAATACACTCATGGTGTGACATGATAGTTTGAGGCTCGAGACTGTAGAAAAACTGCACAGTAAGTTTTTGTTTTAGTAAATGCCTGTAAAATCTCCATCAACATCAATGTATTTTTCACAAAGGGAATATAATTAGTCAAATGTCATGAAAAAATATCAAATGATCACAACATACTAGAAATGGCAAGATTTAGGACCCTATTGGACATGCATATGCCAACTAGAGAAACAATAAGAAACAAAGTGCCAAAGTTTCTACATTTTTCAAGCACACATTTCACTCTTGAACCAGTTTTTGTCTTATGGAAATCATCAAATGTAACATCCTCCTCCCACATCTACCCAAGTAAGCGGACAACCCAGGTAAACATGTGACGATAGGATACTATGATTGGATTCAACCTCCCATGTGACCTTAAGGAAGTGGAATCGACAGAAACACAACATACAAACCTTCCACATTAGGTACATAAACTCCTAGGAACCATTCCAACCACTCAGGTAGCTAGCCCTTGCATCTCACTGAATTTTTTGACCACTTAACCTCTGGACTCTCTCATGCTATAGGCCTGCTAGCGTTCAGAAGGCTATGGACACTCTCATGAAAAGGCATGCTAGCATGTAGAGACTATTTTTCTCGGTGTTGTGCTAGTGTCCTCAAGATTTGAGCCACTTTTCAGGAGCAGAGCCCAACCACTACCCAAAATTGAATGATACCTTCAAAACAGTAAGATAACAGGGAAACAATGATGCAAAAGTAAATACTCAAACAAAACCTTGATCGCACCTCTACTAGCCATGATAGGCATTTCGCCAAACATATCAGAAATATGTAATATAGAGGTGTAAACAACAAATTTAGGCATAGGGATCTTATACATATCTGAGAATCGCTAAGGACCATTGTTCCCTCATATCATTTGCTACATTATCATCTATTAGGTCATAGCTACATTTTCCATTCATTTACAAGTAAAAACATGATGAGAGACATACATAGCCACTATCATAAAACTCATACATAGCCAACATAATAGCAACAAAATTACCAATGAAATCATAGCCATATGATCCACACATAAACCAATATACTACTCATAGAAATACAAGGAGAAATAACCTCATATTGATGATATAAAATCAAAACCCGGGATGTGACTACCACATTCCAGCCGACCATAGAATGGTTGAGCCAAATATCTCTTCAACCATTCACGCCCGTGCCATATTCCAAACATGAATGTGGGATTCAAACCAAAAGAACCAACCAGGGCATCTCGAGGCTAAACCACCTCGCCCTCATCAATAGAAGCCAGGCTTTACTATAAGCCATCCTGGATCACTAGAAAAACACAATGAACATGCAATAACAAACTTTACCATGATCTACACCCGATCACTAGGCCAAACAATCATGGATGCTACCTAATTTCTCCACCTAACCGTGAGGAATTTTCCTATCTCCTAGTCTCTCAGGATTTACTACAACCCACGTTGGGTCACTGGGCCCTAAACTGAGACCCACTCTCAAGGATTTATCGCATATCCCAACTCAGATTACTAGGCCCAACAGAGAGAAACCACATGCAGTACCATGCATGCCAAATCTAGCAAGGAAATCACACATGCAAATCGATACTTGTAAGGAATCCTGCTATAGCTGCTTGATCCTGCTCTTCCTTCTTGATCTCTAGTTCCTCTTGCCTTCTTTGTCTTTCTTGATCCAATGCCAAAGTGCTCCAAGAAAAATCTAAGTGTCCAAGAGTGAGAAAGAGAGAGAGAATAATGAGAGAGCTCCAAAATTGAATTGACAAAAGGTTACAAACTGATCCTCATAAGCATTTTTATCAATTAGACCTCTATTTTTTTCATTTTCCATTATTTTCCTTCATTTTCCTCCTCACATGCAACTTGTGACCTTTCACCTTCCTTTTCTTCTAATTATATTATTTTCTTAAATAAATGTGCCAAAAATTCCACTTTGCCTTTCCAAAGCCTTACCCATTTCCTTTGCCAATTTCCTTAGCCATAATAAACTGATGAACACCCATACTAGGATGTTTTGCCCAACATTCAGCTTGGAATAAGTGTCCCATTAACCGTGGTTATTATTTTTCCTTTATTAACTTTTATTACATCAAATTTTCAACATGGTTGTTACAGAACCCGCCCTTTGGGGGACACCATCATCGATGTTCAAACACACCTATAACTAAGAAAAACCACTGAAAAGAAAACATACTACGCATGGAGTTTTATAACATAGCTCGATGCAGTATTTACAATGATCACCTTACTGAAAAGGAAACCAACATGACAACATAACAAGCATAAAATCATAATGACATGATACCCATACCGCTTATTAGAGCTTTATAACATAGATCATGGTGGTATTTACATCCATATACATATGTACATATACCAAAACATCATCAACCATGTAACATGACATATACCAAAGACTTATACCAAAACGCCATACCAAAATTGCTCTACCTCAACTGGAAAACAAGGATACATAGCCCACATATGATCTGCCATTTCCCATGTAGGTTCATCGGGCCCAAAGTGCTTCCACTGCACTTTAACCTACTCGATCTCTCGGTTCCAAAGCATGAGCACCTTTTGTTGTAATATGCACTAAGGCTTCAGCTGGAATTTTCTATCTCGTTCCACCTACAATACAGACCATTCAATCACATGATTAACATCTTTAACATACTTCTTAACCAATGACACATAGAAAACATCATGGACTTTCATTGTTGGAGGTATGGCAAGTCGATAGGCTACTGACCCTCTTAGGGTCTTATAAGTTATAGTGATCAATTGATGATTATCTCGATATTTATTTTGGAAATCTGTTCATAAAATTTAGCCTACAAATACCCCAGGTCTTATATTCTAAATTGTCTTTATATAGAGTTCCCTAGGAGGTCATCATTGAGATGTCATGAGTCAGCTGTCAGAATCCACCCTTTCCATTGCTAAAAGATGAAATGTGCCTGAAGTTATTTTTAATAGTTTTGATTTTAAATGAGTTTTAATTTTACAAAATATATATGTATTTTCTAAAATTATTTATTTGAAATTTTAAACTTAAATCTAAAATAACTTAGAAAACCCAAAACCTAAACTATGGAACCATATTTTCCTTCATGCATCAAGTCATAAGTCAAATCCATAAAGTCAAAGTAAATTGTGTCCCCACCCCGCACTTAACTATTAAATCACCCTAATCTTTCATGTCTCCAGATCTGTGCAAAATAAATCAATGGTTATTGATATATTTCAAGGCGAGGGTTGTCTTTTCAACATTTAACCAGGGGGGTCTGAAAAAGTAGTTTCACATTTACTGATTTTTATAGCTGCCTGTTGGGATGGCCCCCTTAGGTAAAATTTTGTTAAGTGTTGTAAAGTCTCCGCATTTTTAGGAGAAAATCGTGAGTAGTTCAGGTTGATAGGAGTCAAACGGGATTTAGGAAGGTCAAAGCCCCTTAGTTTGTTAGATTCAATATGTTTTGAGACCCGCCCATGGTTTGCAGACCATGGTATTGTAATGAACAAGAATATAAAAGGAATGCATAGTAGAGTCATAAGATATCGAAGTAAAAAAGTGCATGATTTGGGTATGATTTTATCTATTCTGTACTTGGGTGAAGGGGAAGGCTCCTACAATTGTGTGCGTGCAGACCTTGGTAATTCCACAGTTGAGTGCATTGGCCCCTACAGTTGTGTGCGAAGGGTTGGGAAGAGATATAATTGAAGATTTGAAGCATAATAAAGGCTTGTTCTGAAGAACTATATGCATATATGTGTATCACTATTTTATCCCTGAATTTACTATATTTTTGATCTGTTGAATGCATCTAATCAGTAAAAGTACTTAGCAGATTCATGGAGACATAGATCTATTTATTTATATGATGTTATGCATGTGTAGTGAAATCGATGAAGGACATAAGTCTATTTAATGTCATTTACTATAAGTTCTGGATTTCAAGGTTTAAGGTTCACAAAGGTCAAGAAAAGCCCTAAGTTTGGCAGAAACACATCACATAGTCCCCTGGACTCAGAAACCTGGTTCTAGCATCCCCCAATAATGCCTCGGGTGAGACTGCAGCCTGCACTACGCAGGTTGTTGCCGAAAGGGCTAGTAATGTAGGGGTTTTTTAGTTAGCGCAGCTAACTCCGAACCTGGGTCCAAACCCCCTCAAGCAAACAAACGGTTCCATTGCTGGGACCGAGATCTATCTGAGGAATGTGTGATGTGGCATAAGTGGATAATGACTAAGAAGGATATTGAGAAGTGGATAAATCAGAAGCTACATGAGTTTTCATCTCAAGGAAACAAGAATTTGTGCTTGTTGAAAGAAGAGTGGTTGTAGATATATCTGTATATAGAGTAGCACAAAGTTTTCTTCTGTTATTTTCCATGTAAATTATACGAATGGTTGGCTAAATTGGTGGATGGTAAACCTACCTGGAAGTTCGATAACCCTATTGTGTGGACTCCAGAGTTAGTGAAGCACTTGGAAGGATTAAAAAACAAGGTTGCGAAGGCTGTTGATTATTGGATCAATAGTATTTTAGGCAGATTTTTTATTGAGTTTGCGATGGATACGTCTGCCACTTATAGCAAAGCAGAACGCTAGTTATTCAAAGGATGAAGAGGTAAGCGTATGAAGTGTCTGAAAACTTGGTTTAAAAGGAGCTATGCGAAGTGGGAAATAGTTCCGAAAACATCTAGATACAAGTGTTGAGTACAATCCTTTGTTGGGAGCACCTGATAGCGAAGAAGAAAGTGATAGTCTGAAGATGCCCAAAGGTGCGCCACAATCGGTAGATCAGGATACTATGGGAATACTGCATCCATCCACTACACCTCTGCCATCACCTTCACCTCACACACCTATGCCTCTGCCTCCACCTCCACCTCCACCTCCGCTATTCAGTGTGGCGAACACTATGAATATGCCCATATTTAAGGGTCTCAGGACAGAATACCCTAATCAATTATGGTTTGTAGCAGATGCTGTGTGGAAGTCACAGCAGATAACATATGACGATATGAAGAAAGCGCAGTTGGTCACAACATTGCAAGATAGGGAACTGAGTTGGTATTTTAAGTAAAATACGACTCATCCAACTGCGTCATTGAAAGATACAAAAGATGCACTGAATAATGAATTCAGAAAGCCTAAGTCTCAAGCCCAATATGTGATTGAGGTAAAATAAATTAAGTAAAAGTTGAATTAATCTGCATGGGATAATGAAAACAAGCTAAAAAGTCTGCTACAATAGGATAATATACAAATCTTGGACGAGCAACATAAGAACTGATATATTTCTTCGTTGTTACCTCATTTGAGATTACCATTGTCACAACGAAAGCTTAGATCTTAGGATGAAGCGCTGGAAATTACTATGAAGTTGGAGGCTTCACATATTTAGGATACGAATCTAGGAGTGTAGTAGATTCAGTCGCAGTTGGCTAGCCTGCATATGGAGTTGCAGGATCTCAAAAAGGGGAAAGATGTCCAAAATGAGACCCTTTCTGAAGTATGGTGCTTAAAGTGCAAAGGAAATGGTCATGAAAAGGATCATTGCACAGTATATGAGAACTATCTAATTGGGGGAGGTCCTATCCCCATGAAGCCAGCAAATTCCACTGGATCAAGTAACGGTGTAGTGCCATGGTGTGCTATCTACCAGATAATAGGAAAACACTCAACTGACAATTGCCATTTATTGTAGAAGTTCGTGCAAACTCCCAAACAACTATTCTTTAATTTCTGTAAGTCTATAGGCCATGGTGAGCGCAATTTCCAAAGCTATGAATTAATGATGGATAGAACTCCGACATATAGAGTACATGCTAAGACATGCTTGTTAGGTAAATTTTACTCGAGGTTTGAGTCAAGGTTGACCTAGTTAAATAGTAGTGATTTTGGGCACATGGTATGGTGTACCCATGGTATTGCATGAATTGGAGCCTATAAAAGGTTGGAAATAGTTCGTTGTAATGGAGGCTGGGAGGTGAATGGTGAAGGCTGACTGGGCCGGATTGGCCAGGGTTTTGGCCAATGCTAATGAGATCTCATTGGGTTGGGTTTTTCCCCGAATTTAGGGTTTTCCTGGATAAATATTATGTGTATAATATTTATGTGTATTATTGCTGGTTATTTTATTATTCCTCTCTATAAATCTCAGTAAATCTTAGTAATATTTTATCTCTCTGCTGTAAATTTCTTAAAAACTGGTATCAGAGCTAAGTTGGCTTTAGAAGGACGTTTTTTGTTGCCAAGGGTTTGTATTGGCATGATAGATAGAGAAATAATTAAGTTTTTCTTTCATATCTGGATCAAAAGCCATAGATTGTGAAGCAAAGCTGCACACTATTAGGTCATGAGAGATTCAATGGATGGGGAGGATATGTGCACATGGATTAATTAATTGATGAACCATGTACGTGAAAAGAACACCTAGATAACTAGCGGTTACAGTGGCTGGTGACCCATGTAATTTAGTAGATGGGTCCTTTTTATGTGGACATTGATGTCATATGTAAAAAGACAACAACAAGGGTAAACAATTTTTTTATTATAATGGAGTGAAATTTTTAATTTGTATATAAATGGGCATACTAATGTAAGGCTTGGTAAGGCATACGTAGCCTTGGGTAATTACCAGTAAATTCTGGGTTAGACCTAGGTAATAGGGGGATGTCGGGTTAACAAATCCCAGGTAAAAAATTTGAAGGGGGTAAGGGCTAGAGTGAGCGGGATTGTCTCACTTAGCAAGTTTTGGTTGGATTTAGTCAAGGAACCCCAGGTCAAGTTTAAGGGGGGAATTGTTAGGTAAAATTGACTCAGGGTTTGAATCAAGGTTTACTTGGTTAAATAGTAGTGGTTTTGGGCACATGGTATAGTGTACCCATGGTATTATGTTTTGTGGTATTGCATGAAATGGAGCCTATAAAAGGTTGGGAATACTTCATTGTAAGAGAGGGCTTTAAGGTTAGTGGTGAAGGCTCACTTGGCTGGATTGGCCAAGGTTTTGGCCAGTGTTAATGATATCTCATTGGGTTGATTTTTTCCCCAAATATGGGGTTTTCTTGGATAAATATTATGTGTATAATATTTATGTGTATTGTTGTTGTCTATTTTATTATTCCTCTCTGTAAATCTCGATAAATCTAACTACTAATTTATCTCTCTATCGTAAATTTCTCTACAATGTCCACAACAGGATTAAGGCACACCTACAGCGCGCAGAGTATTCCAGGGATGAGGAAGAGGACAAGGGGGAGGAGATGGAAGAGGTCATGGATATGTTATTTGTTACAATTGTGGGGAATCGGGACACTGTGCATGACATTTTCAGAACCCACCACATCCCTCTTGTCAGTATTACCAAAAGTTTGACCACGTTATAGAGAATTGTCTTGTACTCATCGCAACGATGCAAGTGAAGAAGAACTAGAAACCCACTTAGACATCCATATGATGAGGTCAGAAACACGCGAGGATGACCCAACTGTTAATATAGTTACGTGGAGTGGTATAGCTATCGGGGAAGATAAAGCTGCAGGAAAAGAACCTGAAGAGAATCCTTGGGTATGTAGGGCTACAGACAAGGATATTGAATTTGATTTGCAAAAGGAAAAAGAAACATTTATGGACGAAAAGAAGAGTTTTTTGGATTCAGGGGCTTCCACATCAAAGAATCAGAGTGCACAAACACATGAGGTCCTTGTTGTGCAGGAAACATATCCCTTAATATTGACATCCTTCTTCAGACCTGTATCAAGCTCTTAAGGGACCAGAAAGTGGTGGAGGGACTGCAAGAGCTAATAGATATCTGCACTGGCAAGGGTAAGGCGCAGCCTGAACAACGTGCAGTGCATAAAGTAGATAAAAGTAAGAAAAGGACTGGTCGAGAAATGAGATTGACTGCACAAATCAGAGAATTTGAAACGGACTATGTGATCCTCGATTTAGGATCTGATGCGAATGTTTTTCCTAAGAAAACCTGGGAAAGTAGGTGCTACAGTGGTCCCCATTGGCACTACGAATGGCGAACCAAAAAAATATTATTCTTGTGGGACGTCTACATGGAGTAACTGTAGACATTGAAGGGGCGCGCACTATAACTGATTTTGAGGTAATCAAAATAGTGGATGATAGTAATCCTTACCTAGCACTACTTGGAATTGATTGGGCATTTGATATGAATGTGATCATTAACTTGAAGAAATGAAACATGGTGTTTGAGAAGAAGGAACTGAGAGTCATTGTTCCATTGGATCCAGTCGAGGGTGCACAGTATACTGAACTAGTCCAAGATTACTATGAGGAGGATGATATTTAACAAATCTATAAACTTACTGCGAGGAACGAGGATTGGATCAATCCTACGATAGATGGAAGAATTACTTGGGAAAAGAAAAACTCCTACAAATCACATTTAGATGAAGAGCTAAAGCATTGGCAGAATAAATTGCATGAAGTATCAACGCTGCGATGCAACAGACTTACAAAATCACTCTGGTATATATCCACTGAGGTACACAATTTACCGTATTATGATGGCTTAGAAGATGTGAATTTATGTATTGATAAGTTTGAAAGGTATGTATCGGAGGAGCATTAGTTCCAAGCATTGAACATCATGCTAAGAGACACGCCTGCCAGATGGTGGGGTACACATAAGAATAGTTTTGCAGACTGGAAGGAATATCAAAGGATGATGAAGGTTCGATTTGGATATGCCAATACTCGTATTTCTGAAAAATAAGCAGGGAAGGATGATATGCAAGAGCATATGGGTCATTGGATGAAAGCATGGGGAGAGGAACCACAACCTGAATGGGTACATATATTCTTCCATACCTTGGATATTATTCCAATGAATTGGTATTTAGAAACATATATGTGACATGTAACTGCAAAGTGGGACATTCTGAAGGAAAGCTTTTTGCTAACATTTAATTTTGAGGACGGATTCAAATGTATTGATGAAGCATTACAGGAAATCAAGGCTGCAATGTTCAGAATGCTTGTAGAACGTATCTCATGGGTACAACCTGACTAGAGTACGTAGTTGCACCATGCTCTGGTGTGTTACAATGTTACCATAGAAGAGGGCGAGGAAGATCCCAGGAATATCAATGTCCCCGAGTTAGAGGGACAACGCAAAGTCATTGGGCCTATGTTGGTAAAGGGTCCCTGGGGTCAATTTTGAGTTAGTTTAATGAATTTTTGTGTAGAATTTTGTAAAGAATGTAAAGTCTCCTCGAAATGTAGAAGCCAAGTGTGCAGCTAAGTAGGAGTCAAAGGGGATTTAGCCCCTTGTGTGGGTAAGTGATACGTTGGTTTTGAGACTCAGCCATAGGCCGCAGGCCATGGTATTGTAATAGAAATGTTATAAATAACAGAGTCATAGCAAGTCTAGGGATGATATCTAACGAAGAAGAACAAGTGTAAGGGCAAGTGCTAAGGCAGGAAATATTTGTTTCCTATACTTAGGCGAAAGGGAAAGGCTCTTGCAGCTAAGTGCATGGAGACCTTGGCAAGTCTGCAGCTGAGTGCGCGAGCCCCTGTAGTTGGGTGCGCAGGGTGGAAGAATCTATAATTTTAACGCTGAATATAATAAAGACTGATTTTGGACCTAATATCTTTCATCGCTGTCTTGTTCTTAATTTTGTTAGGTTTATGCATTGTTGGTTAATAATTTGTTTCCTATGAAATAAAGTGTATCTCTGCACGAATCTATTGAATATTTAATGTTTATGCTTAAGATGAGTAATGATCTATTTTCACGAAAACATTAGCTAAATCTGTTATGATAACTGTTCAAAGCGAGTAGATCTATACGAAGGTAGATCTAGGGTTAGTATTTACTGCACGAATGTTATCAGTCTACTTCTTTTAGGTCTCAAAAGTATGATCATAGACCTTCGCGAAGGTCTGAGAATCGTTTCAAAGAGTTGCAGTCATGAACCATAAGAAGATACAGATCTGTGCGAAGGAAAATCTGAGCTACAAAGGATACATATTACTTATCACACAGTCTCTAGATGCAGAAAATTGGTTCTAACATCCCCCAATATTGCTTCGAGTGAGACTGCAACCTGCACTATGCAGGTTGTTGCTGAAAGGGTGGGCAGTTAGGACTTTGTTGGTTGGTTTAATTAACTCTGAACATGGGTCAAGCCCCCTTAAGCTAACAAATGGTTCCATTACCGAGACCAGGATCTATTTAAGAGATGTGTGATAAATGGTTTCCTACAAAGAAAGAGATTAAGAAGTGGATTGACCGAAAAGTGCACACGTTCATGGCTCAAGAGAACAAGAACCTTAAATTATCCAAGGAGTAATGGTTGTAGATATTTTTGTATACAGATGAGACCGAAGCATTCTTCTATTTCTTCCCTGACGAACTACACGAGTGGTTGTCTAAATTGGCCAATAGTCAAGGGAAGTGGAGGCTTGACGGCCCTATAGTATGGACTCTCGAACTGGTGCGATGTCTGGAGGCATCAGGAAGTAGTATTGCACGGGTCATGGATCATTGGATTGATCGCACATTTGGAAGTTTTGTGACTGAGTTCACGGTCGATAGAATTATCATCTATAGCGAAGCGAAATGTAGGCTCTTTAAGGGACTGCGAGGTAAGTACTTGAAATCATTAAAGACTTTGATTAAAATGTTTTTATGTGAAAAGAGGGTTATTTAGCTACCTTGATGTTTTGGGCTACGCAAAGTGGGAGATTCTTTAGAAGAAACGAAGGAACAAGCTTAGAGTATAGTCCGCTCATTCGGAACCCCCTTTAAGTGATGACGAAGGGATGGTGCTGACTACATCATGAAGTGTAGTTCAATTAATTAAGAAAGGTATCCCGAGGATACCTCGTCCATCCACTCCACCTCCACCTCATATGCCTACACCTTCACCTCCTCCACCTCCACTACCATCATTCAACATGGCGAATGCAATGAATGTGCCAATGTTTAAAGGGATAGGGAGCGAAGATCACGAACATTTTAGGTTTTTTGCAGGATTTGTATGGACAACATAGTGGATTACGGATGATAGCATCAAGAAAGTGCAACTGGTGACAGCCTTTCAAGATCGAGCATTGACATGGTACATTAAGTACAACATTGATAACCCCATTGCAACATTGGTAGAGACCCA
Organism: Pinus tabuliformis; assembly: GCA_031772625.1. Taxonomy (NCBI): domain Eukaryota; kingdom Viridiplantae; phylum Streptophyta; class Pinopsida; order Pinales; family Pinaceae; genus Pinus; species Pinus tabuliformis. The sequence goes on along the minus strand of CM062808.1, from coordinate 620,893,005 downwards.
ACAAGCTCTGAACAAGGAGTTTAGAAAGCCTAAGTCAGAGGCACAGTCGGTGACTGAGTTTAAATAAATTTGACAAAAGGTAGATGAGACATCTTAGGATTTCAATCAAAGTCTGAAATGCTTGATCAGGAAAGCCAATATGGTGATTACAAATTCCCAACATTGTGACTGGTATATAGCATCACCCTTTCTGCACTTAAGAGTGCCTCTATCACAACAAAAGATAGAAACACAAGCATAAGCCTTAGAAATTGTGATGAGGTTAGATCCCTCATCCATTCTGGATGCAAAGCTTGGATTGCAACAGATTCACTCACAGCTGGAGATCCTACACTTGGAGTTACAGGGCCTGAAGAAGGGAAAGGAAGCGCAACTGGAGGTGCATGCTGAAGTCTGGTGCTTGAAATGCAAGAGCCATGGGCACGATAAGGACCATTGTCTGGTTTATAAGAACTATCTTATCGAGGGAGGGCTTGTTCCCCTAAAACAAGAGAATAACGTTGGTTCAAGTGCGGGAGCTACACCATGGTGCGCTATCTGTTAGGTTATAGGATAACACGTGATTGATAATTTCCATTTACTATAGAAGTTTATACAGACCCCTCATCAGTTGTTTTGAAATTTCTGTAAATATGTGGGACATGATGAACACCATTGTAGGAGTTATGAGATGATGATGGATAAAACCCCTTCCTATCGAATACAGGCAGAAAAATGGCAACAGGATCAAGGTGCAGGAGTAGCACACAGAGGATTCCAAGGCCGAGGATGAGGAAGAGGGGGCGGAACTAGTTGAGGATGCGGGCAAGTAATTTGCTATAACTGTGGCGATGCAGGACACTTTGCATGAGATTGTACAAAACCCACACATCTGTCATGTCAGTATTGCAAACAATTTGACCATGTGATAGAGGAATGTTCGATCCTTATGGTAAAGATGCAAAAAAAGAAGGCCCAACCTACAAAAAACATCCAGATGATGAGGGTAAAGACCTGTGAAGAAGATCAAAGCATAAATATAGTCACAAGAAGTGGTATGGCCACTAGTGTAGATAAGGGAAAGCAGCCTGAGGCTGACTGGTGGGTGTGCAAGGTTGCTAAGAAGGAAATATACTTTGACCTTAATTGCACTAAAGAGACCTGTACAGAAACAAAGAAGAACTTTGTTGGGATCTCCATGTCAGGAAATCAGAAGAAAATGCTAAAAACTAGTACGACAAAAGAGGTAGATCCATCGGTATTAGCTACTTTCTAAAAACCTGTATGAAGTTACTAGGAGATAAGAAAGCAGCAGAAGGCTTGCACGACTTAATCGATAAGTGCACAAACAAAGAAGATACCCCTACTGAACAGTGCACTATAAGAAAAATTGCTAAGCATATGAAGCGAACGGGACACGAAATGAGGCTAACTGCGTAGATAGGTGAATATGAAATGAACCAGGTAATCTTGGATCTGATGTAAATTTCCTACCTAAGAAGACGTGGGAAAATATGGGGAAACCTACACTGCAGTGGTCTCCTATTCAGCTGCGCATGGCAAAACAACAGAATATTATTCTCATGGGGCACTTATATTGTATAATGGTGGAAATTGAAGGCGCAATCGCGTGGGCTAACTTTGTGGTGACTGAAATAGTGGCTCATAGTAACCCGTACCCTGTGCTACTAGGAATGGATTGGGCTTTTGATATGGACGTAGTAATCAACTTGAAGAAGCGGAAAATGGATTTTGAAAGGAAATTTATTAGGGTTGTAGTACCTCTAGACCATATTGAAGGAGTGTGTTATATTGAACCTGTTCGTGACTTTGTGGAAAGTGATGATGACCTAGATTAGCTATATAAGATCATAGCATGAAATGAATATTATATCAATCCTAAAGCTGATGGAAGAATTGCGTGGGACAGGGATAGCTCCTACACCTCATACTCATTTGAAGAGATTGAACACTAGCATAATCGATTACATGAAGTATCTATGCACTATCGTAGTAGGGTGACCAAATCACTGCAATGTGTCTCAACTGAGGTAAGGAAACTTCTGCATTGTGATGGTTTGACTAATGTGGATATGTTTTTAGATGAATTTGAAAGGCAAGTACCAAAAGAGAACTACTTCTAAGCACTATAGTTGGCACTGCATGCTACGCCTGCCCATTGGTGGGGTACACACAAGGAGAGCTTCGTTGGATGGAAGGAATACAGAAGAATGATGAAATTAAGATTTGGGTATGCTAACACTCGAATGACATAAAAGTACAGTGGGAAGGATAATCCACGTGATCATTTGGCACGATGGGCTAAGACCTAGGGAACAGAACCACAACCCGAATGGGTGCACATTTTTTGTCATACCTTAGATACAATCTCAATGAACTCATATTTGAAAACGGACCTTTGAACTAGGACAGCTGAATGGGATATCTTAAGAGAGAGTTTCTTATTGAATTTTAGCTTTGAGGATGGGTTTGAATGCATTGGTGAAGTGCTACAGAAGATAAAAGAAGCTATATTCAGAACGCCTAAGGAACCGGTAGAATCGGCTCAATCAGATTGGAGTACACAACTGTGCCATGCATTGGAGTGTTACAATGTAACTACTGAAGAGGAAGATTAAGACCCAGTAATATTAAAATTTCCAAAGATAGAAGTGTAGCACGAATTTGAAGGACCGAAAGCTATGAACCCGGATATATCAAAACCTCTGAAAAGTAGACAATTAAACATTGGGTCTAAAGCAGAGCCTAAGTTCGTGAAGATAGGAGACTATTAGGATGAGGATATAGTCGATAAGGTGGCTGAACTGATGCGCGAATATCAGAATATATTCCCAACAAAGTTTTCAGATTTGAATGGTATCGTAGGATATTTAGGTGTAATGAAAATCAATTTGAATCCTGACGTGAAGCCCGTCAAGCAAAGACCTTATCGGCTCAATCTGAAGTATAAAGAAATGGTGTGCCAGGAGCTTGATAAGATGCTAGGTGCTGGTAATATTGAACTAGTACAGGAATTCAATTGGGTAAGCCTAATGGTTGTCCAAGAGAAGAAACAGAAAGGAAAAATCAAGATATTCATAGATCTAAGAAAGTTGAATGATCTGTGTGTGCACAATCCATTTTCAATACCATTTACAAATGAAGTATTAGAGAATGTTGGTGCATAGAAGACTTAATCATTTAATAATGGATTTTTGAATACCATCAAATAAATATCGCGTTAGAAGATCGAAGCAAAACCACCTTCACGACAGAGTGGGGTTGATTTCAATATATAGTAATGCCATTCAGATTGAAGGACATGCCTGCAATTTTCTCCCAGGTAGTAATCGCGATGTTTAAGGAATTTATTCATAAATATTTGGAGGTTTATTTTTACAATTGGACTCTGTTTGGATTGGTAAGTGCCATGTTACAAGTCTGCGCCTTATGCTGGATACATGCCGAAGGTATCAAATCACACTGAATTTGGAGAAGTGCATATTTTGTGTGCCCTTTGGAATTTTACTCGACCATGTAGTATGTAAGCAGGGATTAATGGTGGACCCTGCAAAGATCGTTGTGATTGTGAATTTCGAAGCTCCTAGGAATGTAAAATAGTTGTGCACAACATTGGGGCACACCGGGTATTATAGAAAGTTTATCAAGGCATATGCTCAGATAACTACGCCGATGGAAAAAATATTGAAGAAAGATGCGATGTTTGGTTGGGATGAAGAATGTCAGCACAGTCTGGATGTCTTAAAGGAAAATATGGTAACTGCGCCTATTTTAGTGTTTGCATACTAGAAGAAAGAATTCCATATGCATGTCGATTCCTTTTGCATTGCGCTAGGTGTGGTATTAACACAGGCAAGAGAAGGAGAAGTTGATCATATGATAGCCTTCATGAGTAGAAAGTTATCAAAGGCTGAGAAGAATTATTCCACTACAAAGCGCGAAGGTTTGACAATGGTCTATGCGATGCAAAAATTTAGGCATTATTTTTTGGGCAGACACTTTAAAATGTATACAGATTACTCTGCACTGAAGTACCTGGTCAATAAGCCTATGTTGGGGGGGGGGGGGATTTTTCGATGGTTATTGTTGTTTCAGGAACATGACTTTGAAGTGATTATGAAGCCTGGAAGGCTAAATACAGGACCAAACCATCTGTTAAGGATTGAAACAGGTGAAGAAACAAATAGCTTGGAGGAAGGACTGCTGGTTGTACAGCTCTTTGTGTTGCGCATCAAAGATGACCATTTTGTGGATATCATTGAGTTTTTAACCATGGGTACAGCTCTGATAGGATATTCCACTCAGCAGAATAAGGAATTAGCAGTTTTCTCTATAGGTTTTTCACTAATTTCAGGTCACTTGTATAGGATGGGAACAGATGAAATGCTGCAAAGATATGTTCCAGAATTTGAACGTGCTAGTGTCCTCACTGAAGAACACAAAGGGGTAGCAGGAGGTCACTACATAGGAAAAGCAACCAAACAGAAGATTTTTCACGCTGGGTTATGGTGGCCGATATTACATCAGGATTCTAATGTGTAATGCAAGGCATGCGATGCTTACCAAAGGATGGGAAAGCCTTCGCGAAGAGATGATTTGCCTTTAAATCCTCAGGTTTCACTGCAGGTATTTGATAAATGGACCACTAATTTCATAGGTCCAATACAACCACCAAGAAAGAAGATAAGTGAGCGGTATATCATTAATGCCACATAATACTTAACCATATGGGCGGAAATGCAGCCAGTGAACGATTGTACAACTACCACCGCTACAAAGTTTTTGTTTGAATATGTCTTAATGCGATTTGGATTCCCTAAGATATTGATGAGTGATAGGGGTACACCTAACCTGAATGAGATGATCAGTGTGATGCTCGAAGAATTCCAGGTATACCAACAAAAGAGCACACCCTATCACCCACAGGCGAATGGAATGGTGGAAGCATTTAATAAAATCTTATAGAATGCATTGACAAAGGTCTGCAACATGCAAAGGAATGACTAGGATATGCACGTACCAGCAGTGCTATGGGCATATAGGATGACCTGCAAGAAGTTGACAGGCAAGACACCATTTAGGTTGGTCTATGGGATTGAAGCAGTGATGCATATGGCGTACATTGTTCTAAGTCTATGTATTGCAGCTTTGACAGATATGGAAGATTACGAGACTTTGGAGGAACGACTCACGCAGCTGATGGAGTTAGAAGAGGACCACTTTATTATCGGATTTCACCAGCAAGGATAAAAGGAACGCAAGAAAGCATGGCATGATAGGCATAGTAAGTTTTGTGTTTTCAAGGTGGATGATTTAGTGCTGCTATATGGCAACAAGTTCACAAAATTTCTAGGGAAATTTCAAATGCACTGGTTGGGGCCATATGTTGTTAAAGAGATCACGAATGGTGGCACAATACAACTCGCGAAGCTGAATGGGGAGCCATTCCCTGGGAAAGTGAATGGAAGTAGCTTGAAGTTGTATACGAGGGATCTTGCCCCTGCGCAATGACTGTATGGTAGCATAATAGTCTCTATAATCTAGGCAACTACAAGGGCTTGTGGGACTCTAAACTATGTTGCCCGAAGTGGAGAAAAATATAGTAAGGAGGCTGCACGACGGAAGAAAAGAGTGCGATAGGTGAAGTTGCGCTAGATGTGTTTTGCCATTGGGGGAGGTACCACACAAATGGGTCCAAAAGTAGTCATTGAAGTCAGTATTCCTGATTTGATGGCAAAAATCCTGTTAAGAGGAGTGGTTAGGCACCATTTATGGAAAAAATATTTGGAGATCTACTGCCAAAGATGCATTTATGATAGGAAATGGAGGGAACGGTCGGATTTGAATTTGAAAACCCTTATAAATATGGAATGTTAGTCCACTGAAGAACACATTGCATTCTAATGACTGTGTATGAGCCCTATTGTTTTTAATTATTTGAATCAAAAGATTTGGGAGGACTTAATTTCCAACACAACATTCACAATGCTGCCTGAAATTAACCAGAGGATTATTCTCACACAAATGTCTTCTCCAGTCAGTTCTGAAGCCATTGTTTCTCAAGCGGAATGCCTTGAAGTCATATTTATGGAAGCTGCACCCCATGTTCCTATGACGGTGAGGTCACCTAGGCCGAAGCATTTAGCTGCTAAGGAGAAGCAAAAGAAACCTATATCAGTGAGGCATTCACAGAGGAAGACCGCAGAGGTTCGACAACAGGAGAAGAAGGATAAAGCAAAACAACCAGAGAAAGTCATGGACATGGAGGAAGAAGAATTCTATGATGGAGTGGAGGAGTTAGATGCTAAGGAGGGTGAGCCTATCATATGGATCTTGGAGTATATCCCTCCATGGAAAGGGAAGACGAAAGTAACCAAAGAACCAAATTCGGGAAAATTTATGGTCTCTACGCCAGTATTACCAGAATAGGTCATTTTTGAAGGCGCAGTCTTAGCGCGTATTCCGATGCTGAAACTAGAGGATTGGGATCTCACAGATTGTGATAAATTCCCTCACTCAGCTACTCATAAGTACATGACAAAGATTTATTATGAAGAAACTGGGGTTACACGGCTAGAACCCATGAAATGGGTCAAAGGTGTTGAGTAGACCGGATTGTTGCACATGCTTTGCGTACCACACTTCCACCAGTCGATTATCAGCATTCTTTGTGTGCGACAGATGCTTGTGCTGGTGCATCATGGGTGCTTATGGCTTGGTGAACCCATCCCTATCACTGATATCATCATCCATCAGATTACAAAGATGCCCTACAAAGGGGCAGACCCTGCCAAGGAGTTCAGAGGGAAAAGTGGAGAAAAGGATCTAGTAGATAAGATGAAATATAAATTTGGATTGATCAAGAAGTCTCGTGAATATCCTATCCGCTCCATTCAAGACCAGGCGGTGTAGTTTTCTGCCCAAATTCTAGCCGGAAAGATTATGAGGAAATGTTACGCGAACGAAGTTCTCGTGCCAGTAGTGTCATTGGCTCCCTAGTGTGTGAAGGGAGTACAATACAACTAGGCGCAGTATTTATGTAAGGAATTCCTCACGAACGACCGTGAAGCACAGGAGGACAGTAAGGCATTTCATTATGCCTTGCTCCTATTGCTAATTGTATTAGTAGCATGGCGATTGCCGGAGGATAGTCAATTTCCTCTAAAGGCAGAATATTTACTAGAGGTAGTGAATTTCGCTTCACTATGGGTTAGAAAAGACCCGAAGAGGATAAAGGAATAAAAAAATTTCTAGATACTATTTGAAATGGACCTCTGCACCATAATCAGTCAGCGGCCAAGGATGTGTCCAACCTTGTTCGAGCAGTTGAGGGCCTTCAAGGAGTTTAAGGATGATTTCCATAATGTATCGAAAAGGATGAGGCAAGACCCTAAGCATATATGGCACAAGTTTCCATACTTAGTATTAGAGATATATGTGCAGGAAATTGTGGGGAGTGTTGTGGGGGAAAGTATCCAACTCGGAATGACCCTAACCCACTCTAAGGGTGACAGTTCCTTAGCAACAGCTGAAAGCAAAGCTATCTAAAGTTTCTTCTTTATGACATGCAAGAGATAAAAGGGATAGATCCACTTACCGATGTCTTGCGCAAATGGTCGATCCTATCTCCTTTGTTTGCCGCTTGCTCCCAGCTCCAAGTCTTTTTACGGGCCCAGCTACACGAGATCCTCCAAATAAGACAAGAAAAGGAAACTACAAGAAGCATGCATGCATAAATGATTCAAGGATTAGCATAAATCAAAAACGCAAGTAAGACAATACATCATTGAAACACATGCGAATAGAAGAACCTCAAATGCTTTATTAATATATGGAAGTAAGGTTCAGGCGGTGATACAACCATGCGAGGTCCAATCCAACATCACCTTCCCGACGGAGAGAAATCTCTTCTTCACCTCCCTCAAGCAATCACCCAATGCTCACAACTGCAAACCAACAGCAATTCTTCGCGCTAAATTCCGGCCTTCAGATCCCATGGGATGAGATCCTTATATAGAGTTTTGGAGTGAAGGTAAGTCATCTTGATGTGTGACTTGTTGTCCTCTTCAACTCCAGTTGTTCTTCAGTCCTTCACTCAGAGTTTCTGCCTTCCACTTGGAGTTTTAGAAGCTCTTAACTCATCATTAGGCGAATCTTATGATCAAGTGTCTTTTTAGAAGCTTCCTGGGCACTGGCACTTTGAGAAAAAGATTCCTCCACATGTCCAAGTACGCCCAATGCAGGTAGCCTTTGTTCTACCTGCTATGCATAGCAGGTAGCCTTTGTTGTACCTGCTATGCAGCGCAGATGCCTAGTGGAGCAGCTGCTTTGATCCAAAATTGACCTGTTTTTGAGTGTTTTTCAGTGGAGAACTGGTTTGCAGTGCTGTGGTTTGCTGACCTTGTTCCTCTAAGGGTAAGAACAACATGTTTAGGGACTTTGGATCCCTTAGTTTATTGACATTTCATGCTCTATGCTGTAAGGCACAAAAATGTCTATAACAGTTGCCCCCTAAAGTATGAGGTCGTTTATCGGGTGAAATGATTTATTAGGAGGATCCGAAGTTCATTCAATCGTCGGGAGGTGACCTGTAACAAAATACAATACAATACATTATCTTTTCATACTTTCTTTTCATGATCTAGCTGAGGCGGGCATTTCCCATGCTCAGCTTTATAAATACATTTGCTGTACATAAACAGACGATCGTCTGATAATAGACCGATAATTCTCTGCTTTTAATTATCATCCTTTTTTAGTAGGATGATCATCTGCTGCACATGTCCATGTTTTTATCTCCTGAATATATATCGCAGCCCGGATGGATGAAACTAGATCCGGGGTCTTCAAACTTGTCCGATCTTCACTTTAGTACAAGTCGATCCATGTGAGAATTTCTTGAAGTCGAACATGAAAAGACATCGCTTGATTACCAGTCAATAATGTAAACTGTTAACAAGCGCGAGAGGAATCACCGATAACGATGATGACCCTCAAGGTACTGCAGCACAATTCACGTGGTGTGAATATAGGATTTGACGTCGAACACCACGCAAAGTCTCCTGGTTGAAGGTCATTAATGTATACCTATCGCCGGGAGTGAGAAAATTGCCATTGAGGCATGCAAGCTTCAAAGTACTGAGGGGGTGTTCCTAGATCAACTTCTTGGATAGTGAGCTGATGTCGACAAGAAGTGATCCGTCAAAGGAGGGCCTTAATGAATCCCACATCAGTGACACGGAACGGAGCTAGTGATGATGGTGAAAACGATCTGTGAAATATGATTCAGGGTGGCGGTCATGGAAGGATGAAAGATGATGTACGGTAGTGGATGGGACCCGGTTGACACTTTCTGAATGACATCTCTTGAACATATAACGACACTGATGTGATGGATCGGTAGCATTACCCCATGTATGGATGGTGTGGCGAGACCATGGTGAAGGGACCAGTGAATGATAATAACCCAACCCGATATTTACGGAGGCAAAAAGTTTCATGTTCAAGAGCGACCTGCTACCATTAAGCTTTGAGGTTCTTCCCAATTTTTCCCCAGTGGAGTCGCCAGTCTGTTGTGGGGGAAAGTATCCAACTCGGAATGACCCTAACCCACTCTAAGGGTGACAGTTCCTTAGCAATAGCTGAAAGCAAAGCTATCTAAAGTTTCTTCTTTATGACATGCAAGAGATAAAAGGGATAGATCCACTTACCGATGTCTTGCGCAAATGGTCGATCCTATCTCCTTTGTTTGCCGCTTGCTCCCAGCTCCAAGTCTTTTTACGGGCCCAGCTACACGAGATCCTGCAAATAAGACAAGAAAAGGAAACTACAAGAAGCATGCATGCATAAATGATTCAAGGATTAGCATAAATCAAAAACGCAAGTAAGACAATACATCATTGAAACACATGCGAATAGAAGAACCTCAAATGCTTTATTAATATATGGAAGTAAGGTTCAGGCGGTGATACAACCATGCGAGGTCCAATCCAGCATCACCTTCCCGACGGAGAGAAATCTCTTCTTCACCTCCCTCAAGCAATCACCCAATGCTCACAACTGCAAACCAACAACAATTCTTCGCGCTAAATTCCGGCCTTCAGATCCCATGGGATGAGATCCTTATATAGAGTTTTGGAGTGAAGGTAAGTCATCTTGATGTGTGACTTGTTGTCCTCTTCAACTCCAGTTGTTCTTCAGTCCTTCACTCAGAGTTTCTGCCTTCCACTTGGAGTTTTAGAAGCTCTTAACTCATCATTAGGCGAATCTTATGATCAAGTGTCTTTTTAGAAGCTTCCTGGGCACTGGCACTTTGAGAAAAAGATTCCTCCACATGTCCAAGTACGCCCAACGCAGGTAGCCTTTGTTCTACCTGCTATGCATAGCAGGTAGCCTTTGTTGTACCTGCTATGCAGCGCAGATGCCTAGTGGAGCAGCTGCTTTGATCCAAAATTGACCTGTTTTTGAGTGTTTTTCAGTGGAGAACTGGTTTGCAGTGCTGTGGTTTGCTGACCTTATTCCTCTAAGGGTAAGAACAACATGTTTAGGGACTTTGGATCCCTTAGTTTATTGACATTTCATGCTCTATGCTGTAAGGCACAAAAATGTCTATAACAGGGAGTTGGCCAACGAAGTGGTGAAAACCCACTGATGCTGGTACAAGTACCAACAAGGGTGGAAAAAGCTCTGCTGTGCAGAAGAGAAAAGAAGCAGCACAGAAAGCGGCACGAGCATTAGCCGAGCAGAGAAAGAAAGAAGTTGTTGCTAAGGCAGCTACTGAACAAGAATTCATTGCAAAAGTGCATGCTGAGACAAAGTGCACCAACACAGAGGAAGTTGAAGCATCGACTTCCTAGCATACTGAAGCGCAAGAACTATCCTAGCAGGGCGAAGATGGAGGAGAAGAGCAGAGCACTCCCTTCATATTAAAGAAGCGTCATAAGGAGATGACTACCGGGCCAAGGAAGAAGCACAAATCAGATAAACAGGCGTGCATAGACCTGATGATCCTGACAAAAGGGGATCTAGATGAAATTGGGGACAAAGTCAGAGACACCACAACAAATTTGTGGTAGCAATTTGAACAATAGTACATGCAGATGTTAGGGAGCGTCCAGAAGGATTTGCGCGAGTTGCAAATCCAAACAAGCTGGATTCGATCGAGCATAGGGAAAGCGAGCGGCATGCAAGCGAGCCTGGCGCAAGGGAGAGAGAGAGAGTATTGGAACTGGAATAGACTATGGACCTTAGAGTCATCTCCTTACTAGAAGAATTAGTTTGCGTTGAATCAGAGGAAGACCAAGATCTCCTGAGTATGATCAGAGACACCGGGGTGAACTTAGCCGCACTGCCACTTTAAACTCTCCATGCACTGCATCATGGGGTCTCGGACGAGCTTCGAATTATAGAGCAACATGCGCTGACAATAATCAATGAATTTAAGGTAAACAATGAACAAATGTTTGATAAGAAAGCTTAGAATCTAAAAGAAAAGGAAAATCTACAAGCACAAAGTAAGAACCTGGAAACAACAATCACATAGGCATGTAATTCAATCCCAAAGTTAAATATTCCGAAAGATGTCACAACTATAGTGAATATCAAGAAATTGGCTTTTCCAGTCCGCTAATCAAAAGATCAGATAGTCAAAGTCACATTTTATTCCTAGATGAAGATAGCAGAATTACAGCTGAAGTTACAGCCGACTACTACACCAGAGGTCAGGGAGTAGCGTGATGCAGCCATTAAGGAGCATATGAATACTTTGGAGGCTGCAGTTAAAGGATGTGACTTTCTTTTTTACCATGCCATGGAATTTAGGGACACATTGTAGGAGGACCTAAACCTGCAGAGGTTGAGCACAAAGATTAGAGAGGTCCAGTAGAAATATGATGAGATTAGGGTGGCTACGCACATGTTGGATCCAGTACAGCGCTTCGAGTGCCTACAGGAAGGGAATCTACTACAAGCACAAGTACATGAATTACACCAAAAAGAATCAGTGCTAAAGGCTAGGCTTCAACCTTGGACAAAAGAGGTAAGCCAAATTTCACAAACCATACAAGAGAAGCTAAAAGCTCTACAGCTGACTCATAGGACCATGCATCTTGCAGTAGAGGGACCAACTACAAAAAAGTTGGTCGAAGAAGTGAAGAAAGATGCAGTACAGAGTACCGTGGAGCTGAACGCATTGAAGCAACAATTCAGTGAGCTCTACCATAATGTCAAGAAGCCAACTGAGTGACTCGAGGGCGAGTCACCATATTTGTGTTGGGGGCCTATTGGGAAAGGGTCCATGGGGTCAATTTTGAGTTAGTTTAATCAATTTTTGAGTAGAATTTTTTAAATAATGTAAAGTCTCCGCTATATGTGGAAGGGAAGCGTGAAACTAACTAGAAGTCAAAGGGGATTTAGCCCCTTGTATGGGTAAGTTATAAGTTGGTTTTGAGACTCACCCATAGGTAGTGGGCCATGGTATTGTAATAGAAAGGATATAAATAATTGAGTCATAGTGAGTCTATGGATGATATCTAACGAAGAAGAACAGGTGTAAGGGAAAGGTGTATGGAAGGAAAGCTTTGTTTCCTGTACTTAGGCAAAAGGGGAAGGCTCTTGCAGCTGAGTGCGGGGAGACCTTGGCAAGTCTACAGCTGAGTGCGCAGGCCCCTGCAAGTGGGTGTGCACGGTGGAAGAACCTATAATTTGAACGCTGAATCTAATAAAGACTGATTTCAGACCGAATATCTTGCATTTGTGTCTTATTCTTAATTTTGTTAAGTTTATGCATTGTTGCTTAATAGTTTGTTTCCTATGAAATAAATTGTATCTTCTGTGCGAATTTGTTTGATGTTTAATGTCTACGCTTAAAATGAGTAATGATATGTTTCGCAAAAACATTAGTAAATCTGTTATGATAACTGTTTGGAGTGGGTAGATCTGCGTGAAGACAGATCTAGGGTTAGTATTTACTACGCCAAAGTTGTCATTCTACTTCTTTTAGGTCTGAAAATTCTAATCGTAGACCTTCGCGAAGGTCTGAGAGCCATTTCAGAGAGTTGCAGTTGTGAACCATAAGAAGATACAGATCAGCGCGAAGGTAGGTCTAAGCTACAAAGGCTTCAGATTACTTATCACACAGTCTCTGGATGCAAAAACTTTGTTCTAGCATCCCCCAATATTGCTTCGGGTGAGGTTGTAGCTTGCGCTATGCAGGTTCTTACCGAAAGGGCCAACACTTAGGGTTTTTTTGGTTGGCAGAATTAACTCTGAACCTAGGTAAGGCCCCCTTAAGCAAACAAATGGTTCTATTACCGAGACCAAGATATATCTAAGATATGTGTGATAAATGATTTCCTACAAAGAAAGAGATTGAGAAGTGGATTGACAGAAAAGTGCACGCGTTCGTGGCTCAAGAGAACAAGAGCCGTACATTATCCAAGGAGTAATGGTTACAGATATTTTTGTACATAGATGAGACCGAAGCATTATTATATTTCTTCCTTGACGAACTACACGAGTGGTTGTCTAAATTGGCTGATAGTCAAGGGACGTGGAGGCTTGATGGCACTATAGTATGGACTCTTGAACTGGTGAAACATTTGGAGACATCATGAAGCAATATCATGTGGGTCTTGGATCATTGGATTGATCGTGAACTTGGAAGTTTTGTGACTGAGTTCGCGATTGATAGAAATATTAGCTATAGCGAAATGGAATGCAGGCTCTTTAAGGGACAGTGAGGTAAGTACTTGAAATCATTAAAGACTTGGATTAAAATGTTGTTATGTGAAAATAGGGTTATGTAGTTACCTTGATCTTTTGGGATATGCAAATTAGGATATTCTTTAGAAGAAAAGAAGGAACAAGCTCAGAGTACAATCCTCTCACTGAACCCCCTTCAAGTTACGACGAAGGGACGGTGCTGACTAAGCCACGAAGTGAAGTTCAGTTAATTAAGCAAGGTATCTCGATGATACCTCATCCATCCACTCCACCTCCACCTCCACCTCCACCTCATATTCCTACACCTTCACCTCCTCCACCTCCACTTCCACCATTCAACAAGGTGAACACAATGAAGATGACAATTTTTAAAGGGATAGGGAGTGAAGACCCAGAACAGTTCTGGTTTGTTGCATGAGCTATATGGACAACACAACAGATTATAGATGATAGCATAAAGAAAGCGTAGCTGGTCACAGCCTTACAAGATCGAGCATTGACATGGTACATTAAGTATTGCACTAATAACCCCACTGTGACATTGGCAGAGACCCAGCAAGCTCTAAACGAGGAGTTTAGAAAGTCTAAGTCAGAGGCACAGTCGGTGACTGAGTTTAAAGAAATTTGATAAAAGGTAGACGAGACAACTTGGGATTTCGATCAAAGGATGAAATGTCTGATTAGGCAAGCCAATATGGTGATTACAGATTCCTAGCATCATGACTGGTATATAGCATCGCTCTTTCCGCACTTAAGAGTGCCTCTGTGACAAGAAAAGATAGCAACACAAGTAGAAGCCTTAGAAATTGCGATGAGGTTGGATGCCTTGTCCATTTAGGATACAAACCTTGGAGTGCAACATATTTACTCACAGCTAGAAATCCTACACTTGGAGTTGTAGAGCCTGAAGAAAGGAAAGGAAGCCCAGCCGAAGGTGCACACTGAAGTCTGGTTCTTAAAATGCAAGAGCCATGGGCATGATAAGGACCATTGTCAAGTTTGTAAGAACTATCTTATAGGGGGACAACCTATTCTTAACAATAAAGCTTTAAAAGAAATCTTATTAATTAATAAAGCATATAAATCTAAGTTAAAATTAACAATACATCAATTTCGGTATATATAAAAAAAAATATATATATATATATATTGAGCTCATAAATAAACCTAATTCTTATCAAAAAAATTTAAAGAGAAATATAATTAATCAATTTAACAATTTAAATCTACATAAAACTAATACATTATTTTAAAAAATAAATAAATAAATAAATAAATAAATAATACATTTAAAAATAATACATTTAATATTAATACATTATTATTAAAAAGAATTTAAATCTAAATCTAAATAAACCTAATACATTTAATTCTAAAAAGAATTTAACAATCTAAATCTAAATAAAACTAATACATTATTTTATAAAGAATAAAAAAAATAATACATTTAAAAATAAAAATAATACATTTAAAATTAATACATAAAAATAATACATTATTATTAAAAAGAATCAATAGTTATTTTAAAATTAAAATAATCTTTAAAAACTATTTAAATCCTTTGCTCTCGGTAAAAATTTTAGGCTAGGTTTTTAGGGTTAATTGAATTATTAAAAATAATAAATAAAATAAATAAATAATACATTATTTTAAAAAATAAATAAATAAATAAATAAATAATACATTTAATATTAATACATTAAGAATAATACATTATTATTAAAAAGAATTTAAATCTAAATCTAAATATACCTAATACATTTAATTCTAAAAAGAATTTAACAATCTAAATCTAAATAAAACTAATACATTATTTTATAAAGAATAAAAAATAATACATTTTAAAAATAAAAATAATACATTTAAAATTAATACATAAAATTAATACATTATTATTAAAAAGAATCAATAGCTATTTTAAAATTAAAATAATCTTTAAAAACTATTTAAATCCTTTGCTCTCGTTAAAAAATTTTAGGCTAGGTTATTAGGGTTAATTGAATTATTAAAAATAATAAATAAAATATTAGTTTATTAATATAATCTCTAGGTCGGCTAAAAAAACCCTAATCGGTCAACCTTTTCCTTATTTATCCCAAATCTTTTTCTCTTCTCTGTATATCAAAGTCCTGATGATGAGTCTTGCTCTAGACTCGAAACGTCGACAAAAAGAAAATGATGAATACTGTGGATTATCTGAATACAATCTCTCAAAAACCTCTCCACAGAAACCTGCAATCCAAAACCAAAGAATATTGTTGAGACGAGCACAAGAGTTGCGCCATGGTGCACTATCTGTGAGGTTACATGACAACACACGACTGGTAATTTCCATTTACTACAGAAGTTTCTACAGACCCCTCATCAGTTGTTTTACAAGTTCTATAAATATGTGGGACATGATGAATGCCATTGTATGAGTTATGAGTTTATGATGGATAGAACCCTTACCTACCAAATGCAGGAAAAAAACCGGCCTCAGGATCAAGGCACAAGAGCAACGTGCGGAGGATTCCAAGGCTGAGGATGAGGAAGAGGTGGTGGAGCTGGTCAAGGATGTGGGCAGGTAATTTTCTATAACTATGGCGAAGCAAGACACTTCGCACAAGATTGCACAAACCCATGCATCCATCATGTCAATATTGAAAATAGTTTGACCATGTGATAGAGGAATGTCTGATCCTTATGGAAAAGATGCAAGAAAAGAAGGTTCAACCTATGAAAAACATCCAGATGATGAGGGCAGAGCCCCATGAAGAAGATCAGAGCATAAATATAGTCACAAGAAGTGGTATGGCCACTAGTGCAAATAAAGGAAAGCAGCCTGAGGCTGATGGGTGGGTGTTCAAGGGTACTAAGAAGGAAATAGACATTGACCTTAATCATGCTAAAGAGACCTTAATGGAAGCAATTAAGAACTTCATTGAGACCTCCACCTCAGGAAGTCGGGAGAAAAAGCTAGAAATGAGTACGACACAAGAGGTAGATCCAGTGGTATTAGCTACTTTTCTAAAGACTTGTATAAAGTTACTACGAGATAAGAAAGTAGTAGAAGGCTTGAAATACTTAATCAATAAGTGCACAAAGAAAGAAAATACCCCTACTGAATAGTCCACCGTAAGAAAAATTGGTAAGCATATGAAGCGAACGAGATGCGAAATGACACTGACCGCCTAGATAGGTGAATATGAAATGGACCAGGTAATCTTGGATAGGAGATGAGATGCAAATATCCTACCTAAGGAGACATGTGAAAATATGGGGAGACATGCTCTGTAGTGGTCTTCTATTCAGCTGCGCATGGAAAATCAACAGAAGATTATTCTCATGGGGCGCTTATATGGTGTAATAGTGGACATTGAAGGTGCAAGCGCGCTGGCTGATTTTGAGGTGATTGAAATAGTGGATGATAGTAACCCATACTCCGTGCTACTAGGAATTGGCTGGGCTTTTGATATGGAGGCATTAATCAACTTGAAGAAACGAAAAATTACATTTGAAAGGAAATCGCTCAGGGTTATAGTACCTCTAGACCCTGCTGAAGGAGCACGTTATACTAAACCTATTCGCGACTTTGTGGAAAGTGATGATGACCTAGATCAGATATACAATATCACAACATGAAATGAATATTGGATCATTCCTATGGCCGATGGACGAATTTCATGGGACAGGGATAGCTCCTACACCTCAGACTCAGATGAACAACTTGAACACTAGCATAATCAATTGCATGAATTATCTACGCTCTGTCGCAATAGGATGACCAAATCACTGTGGTGTGTCTCAACTAAGGTAAGGAAAGTTCCACATTATGATGGTTTGACTAATGTGGATATGTTGTTAGATGAATTTGAAAGGGAAGTATCAGAAGAACATCGCTTCCAAGCACTAGAGTTGGCACTGCGCGCTACGTCTACCCATTGGTGGGGTACACACAAGGAGAGCTTCATTGGATGGAAGAATACAAGAGAATGATGAAATTAAGATTTGGGTATGATAATACTCGGACGAAATAAAAGTAAAGTGGGAAGGATGATCCACGCAATCATTTGGCATGATGGACTAAGGCTTGGGGAATAGAACCACAACCCGAATGGGTGCACATTTTTTGTCATACCTTAGATACGATCCCAATGAACTGGTATTTGGAAACAGAGCTTTGACATGGGACAAATGCATGGGATATCTTAAGAGAGAGTTTCTTATTTACTTTTAGCTTTGAGGATGGGTTTGAATGCATTGATGAAGCACTAGAGGAGATAAAAGAAGCTATATTCAGAATGCTTAAGGAACCGGTAGAATGGGCTCAACCAGATTGGAGTACAAAAATGCGCTATGCATTGGAGTGTTACCATGTGACTGCTAAAGAGGAAGATGAAGACCCATGAAATATTAAAATTTCCAGAGATAGAAGGGTAACGTGAATTTGAAGGACCAAAAGCTGCGAACCTGGATATATCAGAACCTCTTAAAACTAGACAAGTAAACATTGGATCTGAAGAAGAGCCTAAGTTCATGAAGATAGGAGACTATTAGGACAAGGATACATTCGATAAGGTGGCTAAACTGATGCAAGAATACCAGAATCTATTCCCAACAAAGTTTTTAGATTTGAAAGGGATTGTAGGAGATTTAGGTGTAATGAAAATCACTTTGAATCCTGACGTGAAGCCCATCAAGCAAAGACCTTATCGGCTCAATCTGAAGTATAAAGAAAAGGTGCGGAAGGAGCTTGATAAGATGTTGGATGCTGGTATTATTGAAGTAGTAGAGGAATCCATTTGGGTGAGCCCAATGGTTGTCCAGGAGAAGAAATAGAAAGGAAAAATCAGGATATGCGTAGATCTAAGAAATTTGAGTGATGCATGTGTGCACAATCCATTTCCAACACCATTTACAAATGGAGTATTAGATAATGTTTGCAGATAGGAGGCTTATTTGTTTACTGATGTATTTTTGAGATACCATAAAATAAATATCGTGCTAGAAGATCAAAGCAAAACCACCTTCATGACAGAGTGGGGTTGCTTTCATTATATAGTAATGCCATTCATATTGAAGAACATGCCTGAAATTTTCTCTCAAGTAGTAGTCGCGGCGTTTAAGGAATTTATTCATAAATTTTTGGAGGTTTATTTTGACGATTGGACTGTGTTTTGATCGGTAAGTGCCATGTTGCAATTCTATGCCTTATCCTGGATACATGTCGAAGGTATAAGATCGCGCTGAATTTGAAGAAGTGCATATTCTGTGTGCCCTTTGGAATTTTTCTCGGCCATGTATTATGTAAGAAGAGATTGATGGTGGACCTTGAAAATATTGTTGTGATTGTGAATTTTGAAGCTCATATGAATGTAAAATAGTTGTGCACGACATTGGGGCACACTGGGTATAGAAATTTTATCAAGGCATATGCTTAGATAACTGTGTCGATGGAAAAATTATTGAAGAAAGATGTGATCTTTTGTTGGGATGAAGAATGTTCGCACAGTCTGGATGTCTTGAAGGAAAGGATGGTAACTACGCCTATTTTATTGTTTCCAGACTGGAAGAAAGAATTCCATGTGCATGTCGATGCCTTTTGCATTGCGCTAGGTGCGGTATTAACATAGGCAGGACAAGGAGAAATTGATCATCTGATATCCTTCGTGAGCAAAAACTTATCAAAGGCTGAGAAGAATTATTCCACTAAAGAGTGCGAAGGGCTAAGAATGGTCTATGCGCAGCCAAAAATTTAGGCATTATTTGTTGGGCAGACAGTTTAAAATGTATACAGATCACTCTGCGCTGAAGCACCTGCTCAATAAGCCTGTGTTGGAGCGGGGAATCTACCAATGGTTATTGTTGTTTCAGGAACATGACTTTGAAGTGATTTTGAATCCTGGAAGGTTGAATGTAGGACCAGACCATCTGTCAAGGTTGAAACGAAGGAAGAACCAAATAGCTTGGAGGAAGGTCTACCAGATGCGCAACTCTTTGCGGTGTGCGTCACAGATGACCATTTTGTGGATATCATTTAGTTTTTAACAACGGGTACAAATCCAATAGGATATTCCACTTAGCAGAAGAAGGAATTAGTAGTTCGCTCTGCAGATTTTTTAGTAATTTTAGGTCACTTGTATAAGATGGGAACAGATGAAATGCTGCAAAGATATGTTCCAGAATTTGAATGTGCTAGTATCCTCGATGAAGCACACGGAGGAGCAGCAGGAGGTCACTATGTAGGAAAAGTGACTGCACATAATATTTGGCAAACATTACATAAGGATTCTAAGGCGTGCGATGCTTGCCAAAGGATGGGAATGCCTTCGCAAAGAGTTGATTTTCCTTTTAATCCTCAGGTTTCACTACAAGTATTTGATAAATGGGCCACTGATTTCATAGGTCCAATACAACCACCAAGAAATAAGACAACCTCATGGTATATCATTACTGCCAAAGAGTATTTAACCATATGGGCAGAAGCGGAGCGAGTGAAGGATTGTACAGCTGCCATCGTTGCGAAGTTTTTGTTTGAATGTCTTAATGGGATTTGGATGCCCTAAGATATTGATGAGTGATATGGGTACATATTTCTTGAATGAGACGATCAACACGATGCTCGAAGAATTCCAGGTATACAAACAAAATAGCATGCCCTATCACCCATAGGCAAATGGAACAGTGGAAGCATTTAACAAAATCTTTGAGAGTGCATTGACAAAGGTCTGCAACACGCAAAGAAATGACAGGTTTATGCGCATACCAACAGTTCTATGGGCATATAGGATGACCTGCAAGAAGTTGACAGGCCAGACACCGTTTAGGTTGGTATATGGGATTGAAGTAGTGATGCCTATGGAGTACATTATGTCAAGTCTACATATTGCATCTTTGACAGAGATGGCGGATCGCAAGCGTTTGGAGGAACGACTTGTGCAGTTGATGAAGTTAGAAGAGGACCTCTTTATTATAGTATTTCACCTGTAAGTTCAAAAGGAACGCGAGAAATTATGGCGTGATAGGCATAGTAAGCTATGCACTTTCAAGGTGGATGATTTAGTGCTGCTATATAGCAACAAGTTCACAAAATTTCTAGGGAAATTTCAAATGCACTGGTTGAGGCCATATTTTGTTAAAGAGATCATGAATGGTGGCATAGTATAGCACGTGAAGCTGAATGGGGAGCCATTCCATAGGAAAGTGAATGGAAGTAGGTTGAAGTTGTATACAGGGGATCTTGCACCTGTGCAATGACTACATGGTAGCAGAATAGTCTCAGTAATCCAGGCAGCTGTAAGGGATTGCGAGACTCTAAACTATGCTACCCGATGTGGAGAAAAATATAGTAAGGAGGTTGCACGATGGAAGAAAAGAGTGTGACAGGGGAAGCTGTGGTGGATGTGCTATGCCATTGGGGGAGGTACCATGCAGACGGGTCCAAAAGTAGTCATTGGAGTCACTATTCATGATTTGATGGAAAAAATCTCATTAAGAGGAGCGGGTAAGCGCCATTTATGGCAAAAGTCTTTGGAGATCTACCACCAAAGATGCATTTATGATCAAAAAATGGAGGGAGGGGTCAGATTTGAATTTTAAAACCCCTATAAATATGGCATGTTGGTCTGTTGTAGAACACTTTGCATTCTAACGACTGTGTATGAGCCCTCTTGTTTTAGCTATATGAATCGAAACATTTGGGAAGACTTAATTTCTAGCCCAACATTCACAACACTGCATGAAATTAACCAGAGGATTATTCTCGAACCAATGTCTTCTCTAGTCAGTTCTGAAACTGTTGTTTCTCAAGCGGAAGGCCCTGAATTCGTATCTTTTGAAGTTGTGCCCCCTGTGCCTACAACACTGAGGTCACCTAGACCAAAGAAATCAGCTACTAAGGAGAAGCAAAACAAACATATACCAGTGAGGCATTCACTAAGGAAGACCCCGAAGGTTCCGTAGAATAAGAAGAAGGATAAAGCAAAACAACCAAAGAAAGTCATGGACTTGGAGGAAGAAGAAGCTTGTGATGGAGTGGAGAAGTTAGATGATGAGGAGGGCAAGCCTATCACATGGTTCCCAGAGTATATCCCTTCATGGAAAGGAAAGACGAAAGTAACCAAAGACCCGGATTTGGGAAAATTTATGATCTCTACGCCACTGTTATTAGAACAGGTCATTTTTGGAGGCGCCATATTAGCGTGCATTCCGGTGCTAAAGTTGGAGGATTGGGATCTCGCGGACCATGAGAAATTCCCTCACTTAGCTACTCATAAGTACATGACAAAGATTTATTATGAATAAATTGGGGTTACACAGTTGGAACCCATGAAATGGGTCAGAGGTGTTGAGTAGGCTGGATTGCTACACATGCTTTGCCTACCACACTTCCACCAGTAAATTATCAACATTGTTTGTGTGCACCAATTGCTCGCGCTGGTGCATGATGAGTGCTTATGGCTTGGTGAACCCATCGCTATCACCGATATTCTCATCCATCGAATTACGAAGCTTCCGTACAAAGAGGCAGACCCTGCCAAGGAGTTCGGAGGGAAAAGTGGAGAAAAAGATCTGACAGATAAGATGAAATATGAATTTGGATTAATCAAGAAGTCGCACGAATATTCTATCCACTCCATTCAAGACTAGGTGGTGCAATTTGTTGTCCAAATTCTAGTAGGAAAGATTATGAGGAAATTTCATGTGGATGAAGTTCTGGCACTAGTAGTGTCGTTAGATACCTAGGTCGTGAAGGGAGTACAATACAACTGGGCACAATATTTATGCAAGGAATTCCGCGCGAGCTGCTATGAAGCATAGGAGGACAGTATTGCATTTCAATATGCCTGGCTCCTATTGTTAATTGTATTAGTAGCATGGTGACTTCTGGAGGATAGTCAGTTTTCTCTGCAGGTAGAAGATTTACCAAAGGCAATGAAGTTCTCTTCACTGTGGGAAAAAAAGGATCCGAAGAGGATTAAGGAATCCAAGATTTTCTATATACTAGTTGAAATGGACCTCTGCACCATAATCAATCAGCAACCAAGGTTGTCTCCAACCTTGTTCGTGCAGTTGAGGGCCTTTGCGGAGTTTAAGGATGATTTCCATAATTTATCGATCAAAGAGAGGTGAGACCCTAAGCATATATGGCACAAGTTGCCAAACTTAGTCTTAGAGACATATGTGCAGGAAATTGTGGGCAGTTGGCCAGCATAGTGGTGACAACCCACAGATGTTGAGGCAAGTACCAGTGGGGGTGGAGAAAGCTCTGTTGCACAGACAATAGCAGCGCATAAGCGAGAACAAGCAGCATAGAAAGCGGCGCGAGCATTGGCCGAGCAAAGAAAGAAAGGAGTTGTTGCTAAGGATCTCAAAGCATCGGCTTCCCAGCTACCGAAGAGCAGGAACTTTCCAAGAAGGGCAGAGATGGAGGAGAGGAGTAGAGCACTCCCTTAAAATCAAAGAAGCACAGTAAGGAGACGACTATCGAAACAAGGAAGAAGAACAAATTAGATAAACAGTCATGCATAGACCCAATGATCCTCAAAGAAGGGGATATATATGAAATTGAGGACAAAGTCAGAGACACCACAATAGAGTTGTGTTAGCAATTTGAACAACAGTACATGAAGATGGTAGGGAGCATCCAGAAGGATATGTGCAAGCTGTAGATCCAAATAGGTTAGATTCAAGAGAGCTTATGGAAAGTGAGTGGCATGCAAGTGAGCCTGGCACAAGGGACCGAGAGAGTATTGGAACTGGAATGGAATCTGGACCTTAGAGTCATCTTCTTACTAGAAGGATCAGTCCGTGCAGAATCAGAGGAAGACCGCGCTCTCCTGAGTACGATCAAAGACATTGGGGTTAACTTAGTCGCGCTTCCACTTTATACTCTGCATGCACTACATCAGGTGGTCTTGGATGAGCTTCGAATCAGAGAGCAGTGTGCACTGATAATAATCAGTGAATTTAAGGTAAACAATGAACAAATGTTTGCTAAGAAGGCTTAGGATCTAAAAGAAAAGGAAGATATGCAAGCATGAAGTCAAAACCTAGAAACAACAATCACACGGGCGTGTGATTCAATCCCAGAGTTAAATATTTCGGAAGACACCATAGCTACAACGAATATTAGGAAATTGGCTTCTGTATTCCACAAATCAAAAGATTAGATAAGAAAAGTCACGTTTGATTTCCAGATGAAGATAATAGAATTAAAGGTGAAGTTACAACTGACTACTCCACCAGAGGTTAGGGAGCAGCTTGATGCAGCCATTAAGGAGCATATGAATACTCTGGAGGTTGCATTTAAAGGATGTGACTTTATTTTTAACCATGCCATGGAATTTTGGGACACTTTACAGGAGGACCCAAACCTGTAGAGGTTGAGAACGGAGATCTGAGAGGTGCAGCAAAAGTATGATGAGATCAGGGCGACTACGCACACATTGGCGCTAGTCCAGACCTTCACTCGCCTATAGGAAGGGAAGCTACTCCAAGGACAAGTACATGAATTACACCAAAAAGAATCAGTGCTAAAGGCTCGACTTCAAGCTTGGATAAAAGACGCTAGCCAGATTTCACAGACCATACAAGAGAAGCTGAAAGCTCTACAATAGACTCATAGGACCATGTAGCTTGCAATAGAGGAACCAACTATAGTAAATTTGGTCGAAGAAGTGAAGAAAGATGTAGTACAAAGTGCCGTGGAGTTAAACACATTGAAGTAGCAGTTTAGTGAGCTCTGCCACAAAGTTGAGAAGCCAACTGAGTGACTCGAGGGCGAGCCACCATATTTTTGTTGGGGGCTTGGCGGGGAAGGGTCATTGGGGTCAATTTTGAGCTAGTTTAATCATTTTTTTAGTAGAATTTGGTAAAGAATGTAAAGTCTCCATGAAATTTGGAAGCGGAGTGCATAGCTAAGTAGGATTCAAAGGGGCTTTAACCCCTTGTATGGGTAAGTGGTAGATTTATTTTGAGACTCACCCATAGGTCGTGGGCCATGGTATTGTAATAGAAAGGATATAAATAATTGAGCCATATTGAGTCTAGGGATGATATCTAATGAAGAAGAACAAGTGTAAGGGCAAGTGTTAAGGCAATAATGCTCTGTTTTCTGTACTTAGGTGAAAGGGGAAGGCTCTTGCAGCTAAGGCGGGGAGACCTTGGCAAGTTCACAATTGAGTGCACGGGCCCCTATAGCTGGGTGCGCGGGGTGGAAGAATCTATAATTTTAACACTGAATCTAATAAAGACTGATTTTGGACCGAATATCTTGCATTTGTGTCTTATTCTTAATTCTATTAAGTTTATGCATTATTGCTTAATAATCTGTTTCCTATGAAATAAAGTGTATCTTCTGCGTGAATCTGTTGACTCTTTAATGTCTATGATTAAAATGAGTAATGATCTATTTTATCAAAAAAAATAGCTAAATTTGTTATGATAACTGTTCGAAGCAAGTAGATCTACGCAAAGGCAGATCTAGGGTTAGTATTTACTACATGAAAGTTGTCAATCTGCTTCTTTTAGGTCTAAAGAGTCTGATTGTAGACCTTCACCAAGGTCTAAGAGCTGTTTTAGAGAGTTGTATTCATGAACCATAAGAAAATACAGATCCGCAAGAAGGAATATTTGAGCTACAAAGGCTTTAGATTACTTATCATAGGGTCTTTGGATGCAGAAACCTGGTTCTAACATCCCCCAATAGCTTCGAGTGAGACTGCAACCTGCGCTATGTAGGTTGTTGCCAAAAGGGCCAACAGTTAGGGTTTTATTGGTTGGCGCAATTAACCCTAAACCTGGGTCCAACTCCATTAAGCCAAAAACTTAAGGTAGAGGTTCCTCAAATTTCAAAACCATTGAATACAAAGCAAGTGAACATTAGGTCGGAAGTGCAACTGAAGTTCGTGAATATAGGAGATTACTGGGATGAGGAATAGTTGACTAGGTCATGGAGTTATTGTGGGAATATCAAGACTTGTTCCCAACAAAGTTCTATGATCTAAAGGGGATAGTACTAGGTGATCTCGGTGTTATGAAGATCAATCTAAAGCTAGATACGAAGCCAGTAAAGCAATGCTCGCAACAGGAATTATTTAGCCTGTAGAAGAATCAAACTAAGTTAGCCCTATGGTGGTTCAGGAGAAGAAGACAAAGGGTGAAATTAGGATCTGAGTAGATCTAAAGAAGTTGAATGATGCTTGTGTACATGATCCATTCCCTACATCATTCATAGATGAAGTCTTGGAAAACTTTGGTGGTCAAGAAGCGTATTCTTTTACAGATGGATTCTCAGGCTATCACTAGATCAAGATCATGCCAGAAGATCAAAGTAAGACTACCTTTTCCACAGAATGGGGTTCTTTTTAGTATACAGTTATGCCCTTTGGACTTAAGAATTCCCCTACAATCTTTTCTAGGGTGGTAGTTGCAACCTTTAAGGAATTTATTCATAAGTTTTTAGATGTCTACTTTGAAGATTAGATGGTGTTTGGGTTAGTTAAACAACATGTTGCAAGTCTTCACCTAATGCTGGATACTTGTAGGAAGTATCAGATCTCCCTAAATCTGAAAAAGTGTATATTTTGTGTACCATATGGGATACCTTTGGGCCAACATTTTTTGTAAGAAAGGGTTGATGGTGGACCCTGCTAAAATTACGGTGATTATCAATTTGGAGCCTCTGAGGAATGTAAAATAGCTACACAATACATTGGGCCATACAAGATACTATAGAAAGTTCATTAAGGCATATGCACAAATCATTGCGCCCATGAAGAAATTATTGAAGAAAGATGCAACATTTTGTTGGGGTGATGATTTCCAGAAGAGCTTAGATGTTTTGAATGAGAAGATAGTTATGACACCTATTCTAGTATTCCACGATTAGACGAAAGAATTACATGTACATGTGTATGCATCCTACATAACGTTAGGAGCAGTTTTAACCCAACTAGAAGCAGGGAATATTGACCATCCAATTGGATTTACAAGCAGAAAGTTGTCTAATGCAGAGAAGAATTATTCGACCACGAAGTGCGAAGTGTTGGTGATGGTATATGTGCTCCAAAATTTCAGGCACTATCTGTTGGGTGCACACTTCAAAATGTATACAGACCATTCAACTTTGAAGTACATGGTCAACAAGCCTATGTTGGCGAGGTGGGATTTGTAGGTGGTTACTACTATTTCATGAGTATAACTTAGAAGTGATTGTGAAGCCAAGAAGATTAACTTCTACACCCGATCACCTTTCGCAGATTGAGAATGGTGAAGAACCCACAAGTATTGATGAATGACTGCCTGACACACAACTCTTTGCTATGCGCATTACAAATGAACATTTTGTGGATATAATTCAATTCATGTCTACAACTATAGCTCCTGAAGGATATATGACATAACAGAAGAAGGAATTAGTGGTCAAGGCTGTGGATTTTTCCGTAATTGTGGGGGACTTGTATAAAATGGGGTCGGATGAATTTCGACACAGGTATGTATCAATTTGTGAAAGACAAAATATCCTCATTGAAGCACATGGAGGAGTTTCTAGAGGAAATTATGCTAGGAGAGTAACTATGCTAAAGATCTTGCGAGCTGGGTTGTGGTGGCCAACTGTGCACAAAGATTCCAAGGAATATTGTAGGGCATGTGATGTTTGTGAGAGGACAAGGAAGACGTCCCGAAGGGATGAATTACCTCTGAATCCGCAAGTCTCGTTACAGGAATTCTACAAATGGGCAATATATTTTGTGGGACCTATTCAGCCACCAAGAAGGAAGACAGGAGCATACTACATCATCATGGTGACAAAATACTTGACCAGGTGGGCTGAGGTGGAGCCCGTGAAGGATTTCATCACAACTACAGCTGTGAATTTTATATTTGAGTACATTCTATCTATGTTTGGCTTTCCTAAGATTTCAATGAGAAACAAGGGTTCACATTTCCTTAATGAAGTGATTGCTGCTTTGCTTAAATAATTCCAAATGTATCATCATAAAATCATGCCATACCATCCTCAAGCAAATGGAATAGTTGAAGCTTTCAATAAGATCTTGGAGAATGCTTTGACAAAGATCTACAATGCGAATAGGAATGATTGGGATGTGTGCATACGAATTATTCTTTGGGCATATAGAACAACTTGTAAGAAGTTGACTGGACAGACACCATTTCAACTGGTTTATGGACAAGAAGCGGTGATGCCAATGGAGTACATAGTGCCAGATTGATGATTGTTACAGTCACAGAGATGGAAGATTAGAATATAATTGAAGAATGTCTCACGCAGATACTTGAGTTAGAAGAAGATCGCTTCTTGGAAGGCTTTCATCAGCAGGTGGAAAAGGCTTGAGAAAAGGCCTAGCATGATCGCCACATTAAGAATTTCACCTTTAGAAATGGGGATTTAGTGCTAATGTATGATAGAAAGTTTACTAAGTTCCTAGGAAAGTTTTAGATGCATTAGCTAGGACCATACATCATCAAGGAGATTATAGATGGGGGTGCAGTTCAGCTCGTGAAGCTGAATGGGGAGCTATTTCCAGGAAGAATCAATGGGAGTTGGTTGAAGTTGTACCAGGGCAATCCCACCCCTATGCAATGACTATATGGAAGTAGGGAAATCTTACTACTTTGGGTAGTTGCAAGGAAGCGCACGACTATAAACTACACCTCATGGAGAAAAGTTTGGCAAAGAAATTGGGCTACGCGACGGTCAGGATAAAGGCGCAAATGGGAACTACGATGAAGGAGTTGCAGTAGAAAGATGTGTCCAACACAGCCTGGCCAGAAATTTACCATTGAAAGCACTATAGATGATTAGATGGTTATTTTTCCATTAGAGGGAGTATGGGGACAACATTTAAGGAGCATATCTTTGGAAATATGCCACTAAAAGAGCATTAATGAAGGAGATTTGGAGGGAATAGATGGATCCGAATTCAAAAAGGGCTATAAAAACTGCATCTCGCTCCATATTCGAACAATTTGCTTCCAGAGAGATTGCATTGAGATTTTGTGTCTAAGTTTGAGTAGAGACAATTGCTGCATGTTTGGACGAGATTGGCAAGAGGTAGAGAAGGAGTTTTCACAGAAGGGGCTTAGGTTTGAGGTAGATTTTTTTGAGTGGTAGAAGAAAATCTTATGAGAGAATTGACAAGATAACTGCAACACTGCCAGTCCCTACCATAGTGCCTAGGTCACCGAGGCCAAAACCTATTGCCTCTGCGGCAGGAGAGAAGAAGCAAAAGAAGCCACAGTAAGTGTCGGTTCGGCAATTGCTACACAAAAACCCAACTGAGATTAGGCCGAAGGGTCGTATGGAAAAGAATAAGCAGTCGATGGAACCCCTGGACCTAGATGAAGAATAATTTACTATGGGGGTTGAAGATGTCATCACAAAGGGCGCATAACCAATTACTCGACTACCACTTTATGTACCCCTTAGAAAATCCACTACCAAGGTCACTAAGGACCCTGACTCATTGAAATACAGGGTATTCACAACATTGATGCAGGAGGAAGTACCTCTTGAGGGCGACTTGTTGGCCTAGGTACCATTTTTGAAGATGGAGGACTGGGATTTGGGTGATCATGCCAAGTTTCCACAGCTAGAACCCAACAAATTCTTGAAATCAGTCTACTACAAGGAATAGGGAATCATAAGGCTTGAGCCAATGAAGTGGGTGGCCAAAATTGAGTGTGCAGGGTTGCTCAACATGCTATATGTTCCATATTTTAGTCGCAACATAATTAGTACCATCTATGTGAGTCAATTGTTGGTGTTGGTTCATGTTGGGTGCCTCTGGCTGGGAGGGCCCATTCCAATTGACAAGATGATGGTCTATAGAATCACCACGCTACCTTATCAATGCGCGAACCTTGCAAATGCTTTTGTGGAGAAGTCATAGGCAAAGAAGCTTGCGGATCAGATGAAAAGCAAGTTTGGGTTGGTGAAGAAGTAGTGCGGTTACGCCATTAGCTCCATATCAGATGGAGTTGTGTAGTTTTATACACATTTTGCAAGAAAAATAATGTGAAAGTGTCATGTCGATGAAGTACCGGCACCAGTGGTATCTTTAGCTACGCAGTGCAACCAAGGGGTCCAATTCAATTGGACTAAGTACCTCTGCCACAAATTCTTGGAGGATTTTCGTGAAGCCTAGGAGGATGGGAAAGCATTCCACTACGCGTGGTTACTACTATTAATCATGTTGGTAGCTTAGAGGATGGCTGAGGATAGACAATTCCCAATGCCAGATCCAAACTTGTGTGAGGCTGGGAAATTCACCTCACTATTGGAAACAGAGGAACCTGACTGCATCATTGAAACCAAGATGTTTTGGGTCTTGTTTGAGTCATAATTGTGGATGGTGATCAACCAACAGTTGTGGTTGTCTCCTAGTCTACATGCACAATACACAAATATTGCAGATTTCAAAGCATATTTTCACAATCTGTCCATATGCGCGAAGAAGGATTCTGCAGGAACATGGCACAAGTTTCCATATTTAGTCGTGGAGGATGACATTATGGGGGCCATGAGAAAATGGCTAAACAATTGGCTCACCCGCTCTGGTGAAGCTACAAGAACAAGTAAGTTCATATAGGGAGAAACGAGGAAAACAATAGCTGCAACAGAGGCCATGAAAGACAAGAAGAAAGACGCACAAAAGGATTCTAAGAAAGAGAAAGAAGCCGAGAAGGAAAAGGCTTCTACGACGGAGAAGGTGGTGTAGAAGGAGAATGCTACCCAAGCAGCAACAACGCAGGTCACCATTGACCTCGAGGAACCTGAGACAGAGTGCACTGATGTAGAGGTCAAAATGGTAGATTGTTGGGTTGTGTCATATTCTTTCCATGACTAACCGACGTAGTTAAACGGGGGGTTAGAGGGGGGCGTTAGCCCCCCTTCGTTGCGCCAATTGCGCAGCGGGGGGGTCACAGGGGGGCGGCAGCCCCCCCTGTCCGGGGGGTTTGAGGGGGGCGGGTAGCCCCCCTCTACGGGGTCCGGGGCAGCGGCCCGGGAAATTTTTTTTTGGACCCTATATTAGGTTGGGCGAACCTACCTATGGTTTTGTGCATGATTTTCGCACATGGTATTGGACGCGATGGTTTTTCGGTCCATGGTATTGGATGCTTCGGCATGTATAAATATGTATTGTAACATTGAAGGGAACATAATGAAAAATCAAGCTGGTAATCCCCGATTTTGGGATCCAGGAAAAAAATCTTTGTGCATATGTGTTTTATGGGTTATGCTCTCGCATTGTTTATTTTCTTTGTTTAAGAATTCGTATGCAGGTAATTTCTGTATAGGGTTAAAACCTACATTTGGTATCAAAGCTGTTTTGGCTTCAAGGGGACGCCTTTGTTGCTGAGGGGTTTCACTCAGGCCTGTGGTAGACCCTGTTCAGTGGGAGATCTACGAGATCGATTCTGGTGGTGAAAGAAGATGGCGAGCAGTGGAAAGATCGAGATTGAGAAGTTCAATGGTCAGAATTTTGAGTTGTGGAAACTCAAGATGGAGGATCTGTTGGTGGATAAAGATCAGTGGATCGCGGTAGATCCAGGTACTAAACCATCGGGAGTGACTGATGAAGAATGGAAGAAGTTGGATCGGAAGGCAAAGAGCACAATACGATTGTGTGTCTCAGATTCAGTATTGTTGAATGTATCAGGGGAAGCTACGGCGAAGGCTTTGTGGGTCAAGTTAGGGACTTTGTACCAATCTAAGTCTCTGGTGAATAAATTGTTCCTGCGGAAAAAGCTGTATAACCTGAGGATGAAAGATGGAGACTCGGTGACAGAGCATCTGAATGCGTTTAATACTGTGGTAAGTCAGTTATTATCTGTTGATATTAAAATTTCATATGAAGATAAGTGCATCAGCCTATTGTGTTCTCTACCAGATTCGTGGGATAGTCTGGTTATTGCAATAGGTAGCAATGCAACTGCTTTGCAGTTTGATGAAATAGTCTCAGCCTTGCTGACGGAGGAGATGGGACGGAAGAATATGGACAACCAGAATGGTGATGCCTTGTCTGTACGAGGACGGTCCCAGAACAGAAACAAAAATAAGTCATCGAGAGTGGTTCTACAAGTATGAGAAATACGATGGTGGTGATGTCTTCTTAGGAGATGATAAGAAGGCTAGAATCATTGGTCGGGGAAAAGTAAAGTTGAAGTTGCAAGGTGGAAGGGTTAGAACACTTCCGGGTGTTCTACATATTCCTGCATTGGCCAGAAATCTGATTTCTGTAAGCAAGTTGGATGATGCAGGTGTAAAGACGGTGTTCGAGAAAGATACCTGCAAGATGGTTCGAGGAGCACTGATATTGATGCGGGGAGTTCGGACTGGAACTCTGTACAAACTGCAAGGTAGCACTGTTGTTGATGGGTGCAATAGTTCTATGGTTCCTGAAAATGGAGTAGAAAATCTAGTGGTCTCTGGAGAGAAGACCATGTTGTGGCATCAAAGGCTTGGACATATTGGAGAGAAGGGCCTTCGAATACTTCATAGTAAAGGTATGGTAGAAGGTATGAATGACAGCTCTCTGGATTTTGATTTCTATGAAAATTGTGTGTATGGGAAGCAAAATCGAGTGACTTTCCCCTCTGGTGGTAAGAGGACGAAACAGATATTAGAGCTTGTGCATAGTGATGTGTTTGGACCTGTGAA
This sequence comes from Pinus tabuliformis, assembly GCA_031772625.1. Lineage (NCBI taxonomy): Eukaryota > Viridiplantae > Streptophyta > Pinopsida > Pinales > Pinaceae > Pinus > Pinus tabuliformis. Next base: position 620,860,613 of record CM062808.1, on the reverse strand, counting down.
GGTTCCATAACTGGGTAAGTCTGTGTACTATGTATCATTCATAGATGACTTCTCAAGGAATACATGGATATATTTCATTAAGAAGAAATCTGAAGTCTTTGACAGGTTTAAAGAATGTAAGGCTCTGGTGGAAAATCAGACAGAGAAGAAGATAAAGGTGCTGAGGACAGATAATGGTGGAGAATTTTGCAGCAAGGAATTTGAAGAATTTTGTAAGAAGTGTGGTATAGCATGGCAGAAGACTACTCCATATACACCTCAGCAAAATGGAGTCGCAGAAAGAATGAACAAGACGTTGATGGAAAGGGCAAGAAACATGCTTAGTGGTGCCGGGTTAGGACAGGAATTCTGGGCAGAGGCGGTGGATACTGCATGTTACCTGATCAACAGATCACCTTCATCAGCGTTGGAGGATAAGACTCCACAAGAAGTATGGACTGGTAAGAAACCCTCTCTTTCACATCTGAGGGTATTTGGATGTGTTGCATATGTACATGTTCCAAAGGAGAAACGAACCAAGTTGGATAGTAAATCTGAAAAGTGCATCTTTATTGGGTATAAGGATGGTTTAAAGGGTTATAAGCTTTGGAACCCAGTCACACGGAAGGTTGTGTACAGCCGAGATGTGGTGTTCAGAGAGGTAAAAGATGTTATTCAACATGAAGTCCAACCAAAGGAACCTGAGAAGATAGAGTTTGAGCCAAAGGAGGAATCAGAAGATGAAGAGCCACTAACTCCGGTTGTGAGAAGATCAGGTCGAGAAAGAAGGCAGCCAGAAAGGTATAGTCCATCTGCTTTCAGTTCAAATTTTGCTTTGTCTATTACTGATGATGATCCCATAACTGTGAAGGAAGCAGTGGATTCAGAGGATGGAAAACTCTGGAAAGAGGCCATGGTTGATGAAATGGCATCTTTGCACAAAAATGAGGGTTGGGATCTGGTAGAGTTGCCGGCTGGAAGGAAACCCATTGGCAGCAAATGGGTGTTCAAGAAGAAGACTAATGCAGAAGGAAAGGTGGAGAAATACAAAGCTCGGTTGGTAGCAAAAGGTTATTCCCAGGTGTCGGGAATTGATTTTGGTGATATTTTTTCTCCTGTTGCCAAGGTAGCTTCTATTAGATTACTTTTATCTGTTGCTGCTGCTTTTGATTTTGAGGTAGAACAGATGGATGTGAAGACAACATTTCTTCACGGGGATTTGGAAGAGGAAATCTACATGAAGCAACCTGAAGGCTTTGTGGTGAAGGGTAAGAAAGAACTGGTATGCAAGTTAAAGAAGTCTCTGTATGGGTTAAAACAGTCACCAAGGATGTGGTATCAGAAATTTGATACATTTATACGGGGACTTGGCTTCACCAGAAGTAAAGCAGATCATTGTGTGTATTTTAAATTAATTGGTGACCATGTTATTTATCTGGTCCTGTATGTGGATGATATGTTGCTGGTTGGAAATGACAAAGAAATTATCCAGGATTTGAAGACCCAATTGTCCTCCAAATTTGACATGAAAGATCTTGGTGCTGCAAACTATATTTTGGGCATGGAAATTAAAAGAGATCGGGCAAAGAGGAAGCTCTGGTTAAACCAGAGGAAGTATGTCGAGACAATACTGCAGAGGTTTAATATGCAGGATAGTAAACCGGTGAAGGTTCCTATTCCTGTAGGTGTGAGGTTATCTGCTGAACAATGTCCCAAGACACAAGAAGAGGAAGAGGACATGTCCCGTGTTCCATATGCAAGTGCAGTCGGTAGCCTGATGTATGCAATGGTCTATACTAGACTAGATATTGCACATGCAGTGGGAGTATTGAGCAGGTTTATGTCAAAACCTGGGAAGGAGCACTGGACAACAGTGAAGCGGGTTTTCAGGTATTTGCGTGGCACTAGTGATTATGGTTTGTGCTACCAAGGAAGACCAGGATTGGACAGAGTGTTGGATATTCATGGTTTTGTTGATGCAGACTGGGCTGGAGATCTGGATCAGAGAAGATCTACAAGTGGGTATGTGTTTAACCTATTTGGAGGTGCAGTTAGTTGGATGAGTAAGAAACAATCTGTAGTGGCACTATCAACTACAGAGGCAGAATACATGGCAACCACTCATGCAAGCAAGGAAGCAGTTTGGTTGCAGAGATTGTGTTCATGTATGGGGTTAGTACAGGGAGCTATAAGAATAGACTGTGACAGCCAAAGTGCAATTTTTTTGGCAAAGAACCCTGCTTATCATTCAAAGACAAAGCACATTGATGTTCAGTATCACTTTGTGAGGGATATGATAGAAGACAAAAAGGTGTTGCTGGTAAAGGTGGACACTTTGAAGAATACTGCAGATGCATTGACAAAATCTGTGAGCTCTGAGAAGTTCTCTTGGTGTAGAGAAACAATGGGTGTTTCAGGGCTGGAAAAATGACTAAGCTCTCCTGTGGCCCCTTGTGGAAAGAAAACAACAAGTGGAATATTGTTGGGTTGTGTTATATTCTTTCCACGACTAACCCTATATTAGGTTGGGCGAACCTACCTATGGTTTTGTGCATGATTTTCGCACATGGTATTGGACGCGATGGTTTTTCGGTCCATGGTATTGGATGCTTCGACATGTATAAATATGTATTGTAACATTGAAAGGAACATAATGAAAAATCAAGCTGGTAGTCCCGGTTTTGGGATCCAGGAAAAAAATCTCTGTGCATATGTGTTTTATGGGTTATGCTCTCGCATTGTTTATTTTCTTTGTTTAAGAATTCGTATGCAGGTAATTTCTGTATAGGGTTAAAACCTACATAGATGAAGAAGAACAGGGAATAGATACTTATCTTGAATTGGAGGACTTAGAGTCTTCCTTCAGGATTAGGAAGAGGAAGAAGCAAAATTCGATGAGACCTCGCAGGAAGAAGAAGTCTGATAAGTTTGAAAGTACGACACCATTGGTCCTCAGAGAGGGGGATCTTTATGAGATAGGTGATGTTGTTTGCTCCGTCATTGAAACTATATGGGGACACATTGAGGACCAGTACCACGAGGTATTAGACAAAGTATAACAGGGCTTGAAGGAATTGTAGGTCCAGACAGGAGTAATCCAGGTGAGCATGGTGCAAGTGATCGCAAATAAAGTGAGCGTGCCAAATTTAGTTCCATTGCTGAAATCACATCCAAGCTCCACGCAGTGCAACTACTAGGGGGCACTTTCCATTTTGAGATGACCAAATACCAGGAGCACACCTAGTCCTAGAAAAATCTAAGTATCAACCTTATAGCACACCTATCTAGACCTTGCATGAGCTACACCAAGGAGTTTCAGATGAACTCCACACCTGCGAGAAATGAGTGATGTTGATTATCGATGAGGTAAAAACTAATAATCAACATATTTTCGCAGAGAAAGCGTAGGCCTTCCAAGCCAACGACAAGGTGATGTTGCACAATCAATAGCTAGAGGAAGCCCTTACCCAAGTCTGCAGTGAGCTCCCTAAGCTCCAAATTCCAGCAAAGGCAACCTCCACAAAGAAAATTCACAAGTTAGTTGTTGTTCTGAAGGAATTCAAGGAAGAAATTGGAAAGGTACGGTTTGTGCTGCAGTTGTAGATTTCAGAGCTTCAACTAAAGCTACAACTAACCACTCCTCCAGAGGTCAGAGATCAGTGCGAGACTGCTATTAAATAAAATATGACGACTCCGGCTGCTGCAGCCAAGGAATGCAACCTATTATTTGAACAAAGAACGGAGATGTGGACCTCGCTGCAGGAGGACCCACACTTGCAAACGATCGAGGTTGACATCCACAAAAAGAAACTGCATTTTGATGAGATCAGGGTGACAGTGCGGACCTTAGCCCTTGTGTAGAGGTTCACCAGGCTTCAAGAAAGGAAATTCATATAGACCCATATTGATGAGCTGCATCGAAGGCCTCTATTATTTTCTCAAGGATGTAGCCATGGGCTGAAGAGGCGAGCCAATTGTCACACACTGTTTAGAGAAAGCTAAAATATTTTCAGCAGACATAGAGAACCATTGACCTTGTGGTCGAATGTCCAATAATGGAGAAATTTGTTGAAGAAATTCATCATGTCACCGCGTAGGGAAAAACAGATCTTCAAGCGTTGAAGATAAAATTCAGTGGCCTACAGGGAAAGGTTGAGGAAACACCAGCAGAGTGACTCAGGACGAGTCACAACTTTGTGTTGGGGGCTTGTTGTGATGGGGTCCCTTGGGTCAATTTTTTTTAAGTATTTTCAAGTCTCTGCATTTTGAGGAGAGGAGCGTGAGTAGTGCAGGTTGATAGGAGTCAAAGGGGATTTAGGAAGGTCAAAGCCCCTTATTTTGTTAGATTCAAGTTGTTTTGAGACCCGCCCATGGTTTGCAAACCATGGTATTTTAATGAAGAAGAATATAAAAGGTAGTCATAGAAGATTCATAAGATAGCTAAGTAAGAATAGTGCATGATTTGGGTCTAATTTTATCTATTCTGTACTTGGGCGAAGGGGAAGGCTCTTGCAGCTATGTGCGCGGAGACCTTGGTAAGTCTGGAGCTAAGTGCGCAGGCCCCTACAATTGTGTGCGTAGGGTTAGGAAGAGACGTAATTGAAGATCTAAAGCATAATAAAGGCTTGTTTTGAAGAACTATATTCATATTTTTGTATCACTATTTTATCTCTGGATTTACATTATTTTTGATCTGTTGAATGCATCTAATCAAGAAAAGCACCTAGTAGATTCACGATGACATAGATCTGTATATTTATATGATGTTATGCATGTTTAGTGCAATCAATGAAGGACATAAGTATATTTACTATCATTTACTATAAGTTATAGATTTCAAGGGTTAGGGTTTGTGAAGGTCAAGAAAATCCCTAAGTTTGGCAGAAACACATCACATAGTCCCCTGGATGCAGAAACCTGGTTCTAGCATCCCCCAATACTACCTCGGGTGAGACTGCAGCCTGTGCTACGCGGGTTGTTGCCGAAAGGGCCGGTAGTGTAGGGTTTTGTTGGTTAGTGCAGCTAACTACGAACTTGGTTCCAAGCCCCCTCAAGCCAACACTTTCACCCTGTTGTTTACTACACCCCCCAGAAAACCATTAATGCATTGATTTGAATCTTATAATGCAGGAAGGTCAATGGTTCCGATTGATTAATGGAATTGATTAATCAAACTTCTCTAGAGTTGGAGCTTGGATTCCTCTAAATCTTGGGTGATATATTTATAAAATAACTTTACATATGTTAGGCTAAGTAATAATAAGACTGAAGTGAACAAGACTGAGGTAAAAAGGAGACTTACAGGTGTGAAATGAGGTTATAGGTGAAAGTAAAAGGAGGGTCAACAAAAATGAAATTTGAGGCTAAGTAAGAATAAGACTGAAGTGAACAAGACCGAGGTAAAAAGGAGACTTACAGGTGTGAAATGAGGTTAGAGGTGAAAGTAAAATGAGGGTCAACAAAAATTAAATTTGACAAAAGGTGGGTGATATATGTGTAAAATAACTTTATGGATGTCAAGGTAAGAAAGAATAAGGCTGAAGTGAACAAGACCGAGGTAAAAAGGAGACTTATAGGTGTGAAATGAGGTTACACCTAAAAGTAAAAAGAGGCTCAACAAAAATGAAATTTGACAAAAGGCGAAAAATCACTTATGTTCATTAATTTTCATTAATTTTAAAATCAAAACCATGGAAGCAAAACCAACAATAGTTTTACAGAGATGAGGAAGGAAAATGAATTATGAATGAAAAATGTACGGGAACATAAGATTTGGATAAATATTTATCCAAATATTTTACAGGGGTAAAAGGAAAATTAAAAACAAAAACACATGGATAAACAACACATGGTTTTGGAAATCAATGGGAAGGCAAAACAACACATAATTTCAAAGCCAGACATAATTTAAAATAATGGATGGATTTACGGGATGCAATTATTTGAGGAGATATTTTGAGGATTTCATTTAGTAAATTCATGAAAATAAAGAAATATGAAATTCATTTATGAAATATTTTGAAAACATTTATAAATATTTTTGAAGAGTGACATTTCATAATAAATTCAAGAAATTATTATTCCAGATTTTAAGGCACACAAAAACAGCTCTAGATTTCAAGGGCATGAAGATATCAACAAAAAAGCAACATCTTTTTTAGTCCAAGTCATCACCAGAATCCTTGAAATCAGTGTCAGAGAGCTTCAACAATTTAATTCTCGTATATTCTTGTACTATTTTTATAAACGAATTTTTAGGATATTTTGTAGAAACATCTTGATATTTAAAATCAATATATTTTGATGAAAATTGTATAAATACTTCATATATAAAACTAAAAAGTGTTGGAACTTGTGTGAAAAAAGAGATCTTGGATGTAAAGTTGTGCATGTAATGAAGTGATCATTTCCATTAATAGAGAAAGTTTGTTCCAAGATTCTTGTGTCAGGAAATTGGTGAAGTTTCCTCTAATGTGAAGTTTTCCCATTTTTTCATATGTTTTTCTGTCTCTATTATTTAATGAAGATTAAGGGTTGAATTTGTTTAAATACACTCTGGTTTGGCTTATAAACAATATCTATGTTTTCACTCTAATATTAAATATAAAATTCATCCTAGTATGCTCTATGTTTAATTGAATCTAAATCTTTTCATTCCATTCACTCCACAAATGCTACAAAGATCCAAAATCTTGCCTACCTTGCCCTGTTACATCTGTTCTATCATTTTTGTATTTGATCACCCCAAGACTTATGACTCCATTTCCCAATGGAATGTCCTTGCGGTTTCAACCAAATCTTTGACAAAACCAAAATCAGAACTCAATAACTAGTCTAATATCTTAAATCAACAAATCTAAATCATATAGAGAGATCCCTCTCTAAAGCTAGAAGGGCTAGATACTAGCTTCCAAAGTGGTTTTGTGGTTACCTCTAAGTTTCTTTCATAGCCTTGGGAAATTATGGAGTGATAACAGGCCCAATCCTCTCAACAATATTGAAGGGTCCAAAAAACTGTGGTGCTAGCTTGGAACATGATCCAATCCATAAGGAGCTCTTCTTTGGTTTGATGCGCAAGTACACTTGTTACCCAACCTAGAACTCAAACAACCTGTTCCAATGTGCATAGTTCTTCTGCCTATCCTATGCTACCTTTAGATTCTTCTTTATAGCCTGTGTTTCTTGTTCCATGTCTGCCAACATGTCCAGTCCAATCAACAACCTGTTAAGTGGATCACTCCAACTGATGGGAGTATGGGAACTTTTCCAATACAATACCTCAAATGGACTCGTCCTCAAATATTCCTAACACCCATTGTTGTTAGAAAACTCTACCAATGGAAGATACTCTTCCCACTATCACTGCTAATGAATCAAATACATCCTCAACATGTCCTCCAATATCCTGTTGACCCTCTCTGTCTGTCCATCGGTCTGCAGATGATAATTTGTAATAAAGGCCAACTTTGTGCCCAAACTTACAAACAACTCCTTCCAAAACGTGGAAGTTAACTTTGCATCCCTATCTGAAACAATATTTTTTGGCGCCCCATGCAACCTAACCACATCTCTAATGAATACATGTGCTACATCGCTAGCTGAGAACATAGACTTCTATGGAATGAAGTGCATAACCTTTGTCAACTTGTCCATAACAACCATGATGGAATCATGTTGTCTCACTATCTTTGACAACCCTATGATAAATTCCATGGAAATGACCTCCCATTTCCACTCTGGAATTGAAATCGTTTATAGCAGTCCACTTGGATGCTTACACTTTCCCTTCACACGCTGAAAATCAAAACACCTAGCTACAAACTCTGCTACATCCTTCTTTAGATTCGACCAATGATAAAATTGATTTACTTCGGTCAACATCTTCTGATAGCCTGGGTGAATTGAATAAGGTTTTGCATGAAACTTATTTAAGATCACCTTATTGAGCTCACTACTGTCTGGAACATATATCATGTCTCTCAATCTAACCAATCCATTTGTTGTAAGACAATAAACGACATCCTATGCACCTGCACCTGTTCCTGTACTTGTATCGCTACCTGTACCACTACCTATACCTTACATGTACCTTTACCTTGTTGTAACCTGTGCATAATCTCTGTATACCTAACGTCCTACTGACCTTCCTGCAAGAACCTATCCTATAAGTCTCTCCCATAGGAGTACATAGTTGCTAAGTGATTTACCTGTACCTGCCTGCTAAGAGCATCTGCCACCCTATTCTCCTTTCCTTTGATGTAATTGATCTCTTAGTCAAACTAAATTATCATTGCCAACCGTCTAGCTTTCTTGGATTTCATATTCGATTGGTCAAACAAATACCTCAACCCAATGTGATCAGTCATTAGCACAAACCTCCTGCCAAGAAGATAGTTCCTCCACATCTTCAATGCATGTATGGTCATTGCTAACTCAAGATCATGTGTCGGGTAGTTATACTCATGCTCATTTAGTTTTTGTGACTCATAGCATACCACCTGTCCATCCTGCATAAGGACTCCACCACATGGATAGTGGAGCCTCATTCCACATGACCGACGACAAGAATCTATTCAGTACCTTGGAGGAGAAGGACCTCCATATGCGCATCAAGATGGGTAATGATGGAAAGTACCATGTTTTAGGTGAAGGTACGGTTTTGTTTCAGAGGGAGCATGGAGCTCCTCTCACCCTGACTGATGTAAAGTATGTGCCTAGTCTGAAGAAGAATCTTGCATCCATCTCTATGCTAGAAGACAAAGGCTATGATTTCGTCTTTAGCAAAGGAAAGGCATTCCTTAGGCATATCAGCATTGGACAGACCAAGAGGATTAGGATTCGAGTAAAGAATATCTACAAGCTGGAGCTAGGTGAATGTGCTGCATTGAGTTCCAAAGTAGAGTTGGTGTAGAGCCAAGATGTTGGTGAGCTATGGCATAGAAGAATGGGCCACTTGCACCATGGGGCCTTGAAGATCATGTAGCAGATTTCTACCAGACTTCCCAAGGAAAAAATAAAGCAAATCGATACATGAAAAGTTTGTACCTTGGGTAAGTATGCAAAATCATCCTTTTAGGATCGAGACAGTAGAGCTGGAGAAATCCTGGAGGAAGCTGACATATTGATGTTGGATGCAAGAGAGAATGTGGGACAACCATCTTCTCAGTTCAGACAAAGGAGGTCACCTGAGCGGTACACTGGTTACATGGACCTGGTTGGGGAGTGTGTAGAGATTGAACCTTCTTCATTTGAGGAAGTAGTGCAGCAGCCAGTCTAGGTTGATGCTATGGTGGAGGAGTACGACTCCATCATTCGAAACTGTGTTTGGCATGTTGTCCCAATATTGGAGGAAGCAATTGATGATAGTGTTGGGAAACATAAGGCAAGGTTTGTTGCCTGTGGTTTCTCATAGGTCGAGGGCATCGACTATGATGATAATTTTTCTCCTATAGCAAGGTACTCATATATCATATCGATGTTGGCACTATCAGCTCAAATGGGTTGGAAGATCCATCAGATGGATGTGAAGACTATGTTCCTCAATGGGAATATTGAGGAAGAGGTGTACACTGAGTAGCCGGAAGGACTTGAGAGCTCTGATCATGGGTGACATGTGTGCTGACTCAATAGAGCTTTGTATGTGCTAAAGCAAGCACCTTGTGCTTGGTACACCAGGATCAATAGCGAATTCACCGGGTTGGGCTTCAAAAAGGGTGAAGCAGATTCGAACCTTTACCACATCATGGTAGAAGGTAAGCCATTGATCATTGTTCTTTATGTTGATGATTTGATATTGACAGGTGATGATCAGTTGATCAAGTCTTTCAAGGAGGACCTTGAAAGAGAGTTTGAGATGAAAGACATGGGTCTTATGCACTACTTTCTAGGCATGGAAGTGTGGCAGAAGGATGGGGAAGTGTTTGTGTCTCAAGGCAAGTATGCCAATGAGATACTCAGGTTGTTGGGTCCCTATAATACTAGTAATAACCCCATTACTATTGTAGTTATACCCCTTATTAATATTGTTGTGCCCCTATTGCCCCCATATCATTATTACTGTGCCCCATAAAATCCCTCTATTGTTATTTTTGTGGCTTTATATTATTATTGTTAGGTCGGCTGGATTATATTGTGACTCCTTAGACTCCTATATATAGAAAGGAGGTTTTGTCATTTGAATCATCAAAGAATTTTTCATTTATGTAATGTAAAGGAGGTTTCCCCCTCGAAGAGGCTGAATTCTAAGGCGTTGATCTATCTTTTCTATCTTTTCTTGAGCTGGTTTCATAACATTTGGTGTCAGAGCTTTGGATTCTAGGGTTTCGCTGCTCCAAACAGGTCATCGTGGAATTTTTGCTATAACTTTTTTTCTGCAATGTTTCAGAAGTTGCAAAAAAAAACCCATTTGAGAAGAAATCACACTGAACCTCGGGTCTGAATTTCAGAGCTTTTCGCGCTATATTTGCAGAGATATGATATGAGGAAGTTGGTCTTTTTTCAGACTCCTGAATTACATTCCAAACAGGTGACCTGGGGAAAATCGTCATAACCTTCTCTCTGCGGATCAAATTGAAATTTTGTAAGAAGGTAAAGAAAGAGGACAGACTTTAGTTTCTTGTATGCATTTTTCAGATCCAAAGGTCGAAACAGTGATTCGTGGCACGTCGTACAGGTTCGCTCTACTGAACTAGTCTATAATCAAGTCACTGTGGGAGATTTCGCATAACTCTTCATTGGATAATCCAATTTCGGTCAGACTTGTGGCATTGGAAACAGGACACAGAGGACTACTGCAGGTCACAAATTCAGAACTATATGATCGAAAAGTACAGAGATACATCAAAGGCAATATCGAGCTCCTACAAAGTGAAAAAAGGTGTGTAGATTTTCTTAAATTTTTGCTTAAGCTTGGTTTGAAAATTTATTTTGAAGGAATTCAAAGGGCATAATGGAGAATTATTATCGGTAACTGATGCCCCAAGGAAAGAAAATGCAAAGACCTAGTAAGGAACCTGAAAGCTCTAGCATGACTCATGAAGAAGAAGAAGAAATGCTATATGATATATCAAAATTACAAGAACAAGTGCAACGAGTGTCACTTGCACAAAAAGAAACAGAATCTAAGATGGATGGTTTAAGGAAAGATGTAGAAGCTAAGATGGATGGTTTAAAGAAAGGCGTAGAAGATAAGATGGATGTCATGGAAGCTAAGGTGAATGGCATGGACACTAAAATTGATGGCATGGATGATAAGATGAACGAATTGAAGATAAATGTGAATAAGTTGCTACAAGAAATTCACTAAGGGTGAAAGGGTACTAAAGGAAACTCATGATGGGAACAAAAGAAATGTTAATCATGATTCCATAGACTCTAATGTTGGATCGAAGACTCACCATGTTCCAAAAATTGATATGAGGAAGTTTGATGGCAAGGATCCCGCCACATGGATATTACAGATGGAGCAATTCCTAGATCTCAATAATGTGCAAAACACACAAAAGGTACATATGGAAACTTTATATTTGGAACCAAATCAATTTGTATGGTATCGATGGCTTTGCTCTTGTAAACAATTTATCACTTGGGCAATTTTTACGGAAGAATTGATAGCACATTATGAGGATACAAAAAGCAACACTTTTTTTAGCCAAGTGATAAGTCTCAAACAAAAGGGTTCAATAATGGAGCACATTGAGGAGTTCCAAAAATTGAACATAAGGGTAAAAGATATTCCAGAGGAGTATAGGATTGAAGAGAAATAAAGAGCAAAGGATTAAATACTTTTTAGAACAAAGATTATCCTCTGAAGAGCAACAAAAGTGGGTCAAAGATGTTGGGTTATGACTTTGAAATCATCTACAAAAAAGGGAAGCAAAATGTGGTGGCAGATGCACTCTCAAGAAAGGATGAGGATGTGGAAGAATTGTTGTGCGCCATTTCTATTATCCAACCAGATTGGATAAACGAAGCAAGGGAGGAATAGAAGAATGACGAAGAAGTGTGGGAACTTATTCGAAAGTTACAACAAGATTCCAGTACATCTGATACATTTAGCTGGAAAAATGATTCGTTATGGTACAAAGATCGCTTATACCTCTATAAGAATTCCCAGCTAAAACAAAAGATTCTTATGGAATTGCACACTTCTCCCTTAGGAGGGCACTCGGGATTTTTAAAAACTTACCACAGGGTTAAGAGGGAATTTTTTTAGGATGGCCTTAAATCAGATATTCAAAAGTTTGTGGCGAAAGGTTTGGTTTGCCAAAAAAATAAAGTTGAAACAATTAAGACATCGGGTCTATTACAACCTTTATCCATTCCAAGCCAACGTTGGGAGGAGGTTTCAATGGATTTTATCATAGGTTTACCCAAGTCTGAGGGAAAGAGTGTCATCATGGTGGTAGTTGACAGACTTACCAAGTATGCACACTTTTGTGCATTATCACATCCATTTAAAGCCAGCAAAGTTTCTACTGCATTTATGGAAACAATTCAAAAGCTACATGGAAACCCAAAGATTATTGTAAGTGACAGAGATCCCATTTTCACTGGAAATTTTTGGACAGAATTATTTTCTTGTCTTGGTACTCAGTTAGCTCATAGCTCATCTTATCATCCTCAATCTGATGGGCAAACTGAGATAGTAAAAAAATGTTTGGAAGGATATCTTCACTGCTTTGTATCTGATAAACAAACACAATGGGTCAAATGGTTACCTCTGGCTGAATGGTGGTATAACACTTCCTTCCATACAGCAACAAAAATGACCCCATTTATGGCACTTTATGGGTATCAACCACCATCCATCACATCATATTTAAGAGAAAATTCTAAGGTTCAGGCAGTGGAACATCACATCGAACATTAACAACAAGTCCTCCAACTCTTAAAGGATAACCTCGTGTTGACACAGAATAGAATGAAAAAACAGGCAAATCAACATCGCAATGAAAGAAGTTTTGATGTAGGTGATTGGGTATTCCTACGGCTACAACCATATAAGCAACTGTCCCTCAAGCAAGCTAAGAAGGATAATAAATTATCACCAAAGTATTATGGTCCGTACAAGGTGTTGCAAAAGATTGGTACTATGGCATACAAATTGGAGCTTCCTGCAGCTTCTCGATTGCACCCAGTTTTCCATGTTTCATGTTTAAAGAAGGTTATAGGCAACAAGCTCCCAATTCAAATAATATTGCCAGAACTTGATGAGGAAGGAAAAATTATATTGGAACCGGAAGCAATCACAGAAACAAGAACTCGACAGCTACGAAATCGATCAATTTCAGAGTATCTTATCAAGTGGAAGAACTTATCCGCTGAAGATTCCACATGGGAGGATGAGAATTTTATGCAGAAGTATCCAGAACTACTCAAGCATTGAGGAGAACACTTTTTTGAAGGAGAGGGGCATGTTGGGTCCCTATAATACTAGTGATTACCCCATTACTATTGTAGTTATACCCCTTATTAGTATTGTTGTGCCCCTATTGCCCCCATATCATTATTACTGTGCCCCATAGAATCCCTCTATTGTTATTTTTGTGGCTTTATATTATTATTGTTAGGTAGGCTAGATTATATTGTGACTCCTTAGACTCCTATATATAGAAAGGAGGTTTTTTCATTTGAATCATCAAAGAATTGTTCATTTATGTAATGTAAAGGAGGTTTCCCCTCGAAGAGGCTGAATTCTAAGGCGTTGATCTATCTTTTCTATCTTTTCTTGAGCTGGTTTCATAACACAGGTGATTCCACATGGAGAAGTGCAAGCCCATGCAGACTCCTCTAGCTGGTAACTGGAGGAAGGAGGATGCTACTTTAGGTGAGGTAGTAGCTGCTACTATTTATCGGCAACTTGTGGGTTCATTGATGTATCTAGTGAACACACGACCAGATTTGTGCTTTGCATTGAACCTGCTGAGTCAAGCTATGGTTCAGCCTACCAAGCTGTTTTGGAAGGCAGCGAAGCATGTGCTGAGATACCTCAAAGCAATATCTCAGTATGGATTGTGGTATAGACGGGTAGAGGGAATGAAGCTTCATGGCTTCACAAATGCAGATTAGGCAGGGAATCCATCAGAACAGAAGATCACTTCAAGAGGAATTTTCAACCTTGGTTCAGCTGCAGTTTCTTGGTAAAGTAGGAAACCGAGGTCAGTTACACTTAGCTCAGTAGAGATTGAATACATGGCTGCCAGTTAGGTAGCATGTGAGGCCATTTTGATGCAGAAAATTCTAGTTGGATTGTTTGGTGAGAGGATGGATCCAACTGTGATCTATTGTGATAATCAGAGTTGTTTCAAACTCTTTGAGAATCCAGTATTTCATGACAGGTCCAAGCACATCGATATCAGTATCATCATCTTCGAGATTGTGTGGTGAAGAGGATCATGTTGTTGCTGTATGTTTCGACTAAGGAACAGGATGCAGATACTTTGACTAAGGCATTGTCAAAATTCAAGTTCGAGTTCCACAGAGACAGGATTGGGGTGACTGATAATCCCTTTCTTGTTGAGAGGGAGTGTTGAAAATAGCAACAAGAAATGCTAAATATAGAAGTGCTAAAAATAACACTGTTACAAATAGCATTTCGGGATACATTCCAATTTTAGTTAGTCCCTGAACTAAAATTGAGAATTAAAATTCGAATTTTATCTTAGTAGTTGTTTGAAAAATAATTAATTAATTCATCTTGAGTTAATTAGTTGGATAAAATCAAACATGAAGTCTATGTGAAGACATGCAACAATTTTCCCTTTGATTGAGGATGTTATCCCTTAATTAAAGTGATAAGGATGAGTTGTACTTTGAGTTGTAATTAGTTAGCTCAGTTAACTGAGTTAAGTCCAATTAGATTAGTTCCAATAGTTTGTGGAACTGATTGTGAGTTCAGTTAGTTAATGCATGCATGCATGTAACTATTGCACTTCAAATAACTGAATATTCTCTCATAAATAACTCATGCATGTTAGTTCAGTTAGAGACCCAGTTGAGATCAGATGATGGGACAATGTACTATCAGTTGCAAGAATATTCCATTGAGGAAATCTCTTGCATGAAGAAGGAATTATTTCCTTGGAGATTGCGCAGTTACTTATGAGTTTGGTGAGTTGTGTGAGAGGTTAATTCAAACAGGTGGCAGCCAGAGGACCCAGGAGAAACTGCTCAAGGAAATAGGAGGCTTGGAGGACTGAAGGAACGCATATGTTGTGTCTATTCAATCTATGAGCAGCATTGAGAGATTGTACTGAGAGCTGGATAGCTTGTGAGCTAAAGCTTTCTGTAATCTGGACATATTTCCACTTGTATGATAATACAGAGATCGGGTTTTTTAGCTGAGGCTTTCCCCGGAGTATTCTTTTGTGTTCATGTGTGATTGATTTCTCATTCTCTGTTATATGTGTTCTATTTGATCTTGCTCAAAATCGATTAAGCTTCCGCAAGTTTGTTTGTAGAAGTAGATCATGTATTTTGCTTTAGTATATTGCATAATCTGGTGTTCTACAGTGGGAAATTCTATGTGTTGATCATGTGATTGATTGGTCTGTATTGAAGGTGGAGCCAGAAGGAGAACTCTAGTTGGAAACTCAGTGCATTTTAAAAATAAAGATGATCATGCTTTGGAACTGAGCA
The DNA here is from genome assembly GCA_031772625.1 of Pinus tabuliformis. Taxonomy (NCBI): domain Eukaryota; kingdom Viridiplantae; phylum Streptophyta; class Pinopsida; order Pinales; family Pinaceae; genus Pinus; species Pinus tabuliformis. The sequence goes on along the minus strand of CM062808.1, from coordinate 620,844,995 downwards.
ATCAAGCAAGTTAAAGTGTAGTGGAAGCACTTCAGGCCCGATGAAGCTACATGGGAGATGGTTGATCAGATGCAGGCTATGTATCCTTCCTTGCTTTTCAGTTGAGGCAAAGAAATTTTGGTATATGTATATATGTATATGGATGTAAATATATCCATGAGATGTGTTATAAAGCTCTAATAAGAAATATGGTGTTCATGTTGTTATGTTTGTCATGTTGGTATTTCTTTTTAGTAGATTGATCATTGTAAATATCTCATCGAGCTAAGTTATAAATATCCATGGGAAATATGTTTTGGTTTTCAACGTTCTTGCTATTTGTAGGTATTATTGACCATTGAAGATGGTTTGCCCCTAAGGGGGAGGGGTCTGTAACAACCCCAAGTTAAAAATCCATGTAATAGGAAAACTAAGACCAAGGTCATGGGACACATATTCCAAGCTAAATGTTGGAAAAAAAATCCTAATCTGGGTGTTCATTTGGTTATTATGGCTAAAGGAAATTGGAAAATTCAAAGGCATGGAAAAGGAAAAGAGGCATTAATTGACATTTTATTTATGGAAAAAATGGAAAATAGGAGAAAAGGAAAGTGAAAGGTCAGAAGTTTCATGTGAGGAGGAAAATAAAGGAAAATAATGGAAGTTGAAGAAAATAGAGGCCTCATTGACAATAAGGCTTATGAGGATCAATTCACAACATTTTTTCATTTCAATTTTGGATCTCTCTCTATTATCTCCCTCTCATACTCATACACACTTAGAGAATTCTTGGAGCACTCTAGCATTGGACAAAGGAAGGGAAAGGAAGGAAAATAAATCAAAAGGGAAGCAAAGATCGAGAAAGGAAGGGTCAAATCAAGCAACTACATTGAGATTACTTGAAGGTATTGAGTTGCATGTATGATTTCCTTGCTAGTTTTGGCATGCATGGTACATACATGTGTGTATTTGGTTCACTTGCTGTCATTGGCATAGATTTTTCCAGGAATGACAATGGTTTCATCCTTGCCTTCCCATTTCAAGATAATCATGGTGTGACGGGGTTCTTTCACTTGGTTGAGTTGGATTACCTGATGGTTTCGAAACTGAGTGGGGTGGTCTCAGGAAAATTCGCAAAGGCTTAGGAATCCCCTGACTGGTAAATGGTGAGATACATGGTAAAGCGTGAGGGTGGAGATGGGGAAATTCCTCACAATTTAGGTGGATAGATCTAGAGGTATCCATGCTTATTTAGGGCCTAGAGATCCCTTGACTGATATATGGTGGGATTGTGGTAAATCCTAGTAGTGTATGTTTATTGTTTGGGCCAGGAAATCCCTTGACCGGTAATGACATGATACAAAATAAAGATTGGATGTATAGATGAGGGTTTCTTACATAGAAATCCCTTGATCGATAATGTTGGGATACACGGTAAAGCCTAAGGAATCCCTCGTTTGTTTTTTTGTGAGTCCCACATTCGTGCTTGGAATATGGCACGTGGGTGATTGGCTGAAAGAAATATTTGGTTTAGCCCAATCTATGGTTGGGTGGTACGTGGAAGTCCCTGATTTGGTTGGATTTTACATATGTTGATAAGAGCTCTTCTCCTCTTGTATTTTAGGAGTATTTGTACTTATTATTATGTGGATTTAATGTTTTTTTTTTTATCATTGGTATTTCTCTCATTATATGATGGCTATAAACATGGGTTTATGACATACTTTAGTTATGGCTCTTATCATGTTTTGATTAGTAAATAAATGGTTAATGTGTGTATGACCTAATATATGATAATGAAAATACTATGAGAGAGTTTCAGTCCTTCTGGATGATTCTCAAATAAGTATGAAACCCTTATGTTCAGATGTGTATTTAAAACCTGTACATTACATGTTCATGATGTGTTTAACAAAATGTTTGTCATGGATAGGCCTTGTTAGGTCATTTCCTTGTCTAAGTTTTGCATGGAAGGCCTTGTCCCTATGTCATTTATCATTTCTGAGAGTTTCATTAAGTTCTTAGTAGAGGTATTGATTGTAGCCCTAAAAACGTGGCTTAGATCTCACGTTCGCTAAGACGTAACTGAGGAGAAAATAGTGTAGTCGCTCCCTTGTCGGTTTGTGCATGCGACTAGAGGGCTACAATCGAAACCAGGCAGTGTTATGCCATCTTTTAGGGGTCCAGATCAGTGAAAAAGAGGCTAAACTGAGGGCTTGGGCACCTAGAAGGGTGGGTTAGCCCTTTGGGGTCTTGTAGCACCTGTAGGAGGTTAGTAAGGTTTTGTTGAGTCGATTCCACTTCCTTAAGTTGATATAGGAGTTTCGTTCATATCATAGTAACTCTTCCTCACATATTTACCCTGGTGGATCAGTAAGCTTGGGTAAGTGTGGGAGGATGGGGTTGCACAAAGACATTATGCAATGTATCCTACTATGACATGACACCCATACCTATTATCTTATAGCCATTTTGAAAAGCATATTGTTACCATACTTATTTTCATCGTATACTTAGTTTCATTGTATAAAATAAGTATGGTGGGTAGAAAACCTTCTAAGATTCATGTAAACATCCTTTGCTTTATTTTAAGGTTGCTATATTTACTGGGAACCCAACACCCAATACTTAATTTATAACAGAACATTGATCTACTATTTAAATACAAAACTAGGTTCTTAATATAAATTAAGAAAGAATAAAATAAAAACCTCGTTCAAACCTTTGAAAACAATTAGTAGATGCCTTAAATCGGTGAAATATCCTATTGACCCTAAGCACCACAAAGGGGTCTACTTGGTCCCTTGCTCATGCGGAAAGTCATACATTGGTGAAACCGGCCGATCTATATTAACAAGGATTCAAGAACATGCGGCGGACATTAACCATAACCGCTCCAAAACCTCAGCCTTAGCTGAGCACTCAAGCAAAACCAATCACCACATTTGCATCGAAGACTCCTGTGTCATGGCCAAAATTGAGCATTACCACCATAGGAAATTCAGAGAAGCAATTGAAATAAGAAAACACCCTGATAACCTAAATCGCGATGACGGTTGGAAGATAAGCGATAACTGGATTCCCACAATAAGAGAGGATTCTGCCACTTCCTAGTCCCCCGTTTCCTTTTTTCCCTCTCATCCCTTCGTCTGATCAATTTCCCTCACCTTCATAATACAATATACCCTTCACCATATCCAATTAATTTAATTCCATAATAAAATTCTATATATATTAAATATACATATATATCATAAACATATTAAAATAATATATATATATCTTAATATATTAAATCAATCAATATACATATAGATAGGTGTAAAAAGGAATATACTAAGCATGTCTTAATTCACAATGCACTTGGAATTATATCAAAACATAATACTTATTAAATCAATATATATATATATATATATATATATATATATATATATATATATATATATATATATATATATATATATCACAATATATTAAAACAAAACTTAATATATATTAAATCAATATACATTAAATTAAAACTTAGCATATATTAAATCAATATATATATATATATATATATATATATATATATATATATATATATATATATATATATATATAGATATATATATATATATATATATCATAATATAATAAATCAATTTACATATATATAGGTATAAAAAAGAATAAACTAATCGGTCATACATATCACAATGTACTTGCAATTAGATTAAAACACAATAAATCACATCAAAACATAATAATTTTACATAAACATTTATACAAATGAACTAATAAGTCCATTCATAACTGAAAACACGATTAGGTCAATCAGATTTAAAACACAATCAAATAAATAAAAGGATAAATGAAAATTGTATTAAACTCTTTATTAGAATAAAAATAAATTCCATCCTAAATCTAATTAATAAACCACTCCTCATATCTGGAACTGGTCGGTCCTGCACGCTCCCTCATCTTCACCTATTTATTCACCATCACCCATCTCTGACTTCTTCAATAATTCTCATCCTGATGATGAACCACAGTGGCTGGTTCGAAACGTCGATGCATTAAAACAACAGATGCGATGAAACCGGAAGATACAACCACAGGGAAATATATATTTATATCAATCACAAGGACACAACATATTTATTCCCAATCATAGTTCATCATTAAAATAACCTCACAACTTACTTGGTCTCCCATCCAAGGAAAATGGCCAAGCTAGGAAAACACAAAAATACAAATGGCTTGGATCTAATCTAACAGATTTGTCCTAGATAGGTGCTTGATCTACTAGGAAGATATGGATCTCTAGGCTCCCTCTAGTGCTTTACGAAGAAAATACTCTAGAGTATCACACTCCTCCCGCCCTTGAGGCTAGTATTGTTGTATGGTGTGTCTTTCCCATCTCTCTAACCTTGCTTTTATAACTTTATATTGAGCTAAATCCATAACCACAACCCTAGTCTCAAAGTGATTAATAGTCGAGATTAGATCTCACCTCACTTGAGATCAATGGCTAAGATTGAAACTGAATCACTAAAGTAAATTACTTTATTTTTCCCAAGTTTCTTTTAGCTTAATTAACCAACATACTAATATATTATTTTTCCTAAGTTAGACTTAGGCTAAATTATATTAGAAAATTTATCACACTTGAGAAAGTGTTCTAAGGATAATGTGGGTGACTATTACATGCATAAACATAGGCTTGTTTATAAGTATCAACCCAAGTTATAGTTTTAAACACTCCCTATTAGTGAAAGAGGTACTTTTTCCCCACTGCATTTCTCAATCTTTGAAGCCTCCTTATTATCGTTCTCTATCACTATACATTTTCTTCTTGTCACTGATCTTGTGCTAAGTCCTTCTAGCAATATTGTGGGTCTATCGCAACCCTTTAAGTCACCCACAATACCTTCCTCCAATCCCATGACTAGCATAGTCTACTTCTCTCCCTATAAGGGTTGACCTATGCCAATCCTACTAGCAAGCTCTATTGGTACTTTTCTTCATAACATGCTTTTCCAGTTTATCCCTACTAAAACTTCTACTCACAGCCTATCATGGTAAATCCCCTTCCTAGTTACTCCTTGTTGGCTACTTGAGTCATAACTAACTAATCATGCCCAACACGACACACTTCCCATGGAATGATCCTTTGTAGCCATCTTGAAAACTGTATCAAGACCCTATGCATTATAGTTCCGTATACCTCTGCAACCTATGTGTTACACTCAAACCCATGGGCTTCTCCAAGCTATTGATTGGAATATTATTTATGAAAGTTTAACCTCTACTTCCTTCCAGTCAATCCTCATGCCACCATTCTAATCCTACACTCATGTTGACTAGACCTCTTATTTTTATTATTTTTTTGCAACACAAAGCTTTCTCTTACTGTGGTCATCCTCAACCTACTATCTACTCCGTGTCTCCACCTACCATGTTATTGTCACACTAAACTTATACATGTAACTACAATTAAATTTCTACCAACCACCTATGTTTGATCAACTGGTCAACACTACTATGATTGTTGGGCATGTCAACTCATTGACCTTTCACCCTATGGGCATAGATCACCAACTTTTTCTTTCCTCGTGCTATTTTGGCGGTGGTTTTGGCTCAATCTATGCCTTGTATTATGACTCACATCACTTTGCATTGGCCGTTATAATCGATTCCTTGATCCAGAGCGATCTTGTCCCACATCTAACTCCATGATCTATTTGCTCAACTCATTTTCCCCCTCTTAGTTGTGTTATCCACTACCACCATGTTCTCTTCTCTTAAACTACATCTCCCAGTTGTTTGCGGATGACTAATTTTTCTTTGGTGGCCACACACTTATAATTGGATTGTCCTCAATTTTCCTCTACTTCGCTTTCTCCTGGTATAACTAATTAGAATTGTGTGACGATTCTCTCAATTGGATTGTCCCTTATACATCCATGTTGTGGGCCCCAAACCTTTTCCATCAACTTGTGCCCATGTTTCTCTACACTCATTACTTGTGACCAATCCTTGGACCCCTACATGTAGTGTTGGGAGTCAAGTGACCCTGGAAGTTTCCTAGTTGCTTTGGTGGTTGGGTGGGTCATCAAGCTTGTCGTCCACCAATTCCCCCTATATGTTCTCCACATTTGTTTTTCATTGTTAAAAAAAATCAACCCCTATATTTTTTAAACTCAATGTTAATTTCTTCATCCTTAGAAAAAAAAAAAAAAAAAAAAAAACCTCACCTTTGTAAGATCAACCTAGCCTAGTTATCCTATTTAAACATTGGCTTCCTTTAATTCTGAGATCAACTTTCAAAGATCCAATTCTCATGCCATATTATATTTCCTATGAACCTAGCACCCAACTCATAATTCCTAGTACAACACTAATCTACTAACTAAATACACCACTAGGTTCCTAACATAAATTCAATATAATAAAATATATTGATCTCATCAAAAGAACACGATAGATTTCTATCCAATCACAATTCTTCATTAAAATAACCTTGGAACTTAATTGGGCTCTTTTCTCGGGAAAATGGCCCAACTAATAAGATACAAAAATACAAATTCCTTGGATTTGATCCAAAAAATATGCCCTAGATTTGTGCTCAATCTCCTTGGAATATCTATATCTCTAGGCTCACTCTTGTACTTCCTCATACCAGATGCTCTAGAGTATCACACTCCTCCTCTTGAGGCCAGTGTTTCTATATGGTGTGTCTTTTCGATCTACCTAGCCTTGCTTTTATAACTTTACATTAAGATAAATCCTTAAACCTAACCCTAATATCAAATTGACTTACAATTGATATTAGATCTTGCCTCACTTGAGATCAATGACTAATATTAAAACAAAATAACTAAATTAAATTACATTACTTTTCCTAAGTTTCTTTTAGCTCAATAAAGAAACATGCTAATATGTGCTTTTTCCTGAGTTAGACTAAGGCTAAGTTGCATTAACAACTTTATCACACTTAAGAAAGTGTTCCAAGGTGAATGTGGATGACTTGTACATGCCTAGATGGAATACCTACGAAAAATTTCCTTCTTGAGCTACAATTTTCAACAAAGTTAACAAAAGGAAAAAACCAACATCCATTCTATGGAAGATATTTAATTGGAAGAGCATTATGTTTATGTTATAAAATGTTCCTAATTTTTCATGTGGACACTTCCTCCATAAGTATGAATGATGCCTTCTTTATGGGTGGAGCATCCACTCAAAATGATGAAATGTTTCAAAACTGAAACATATATTACTTCTTAAAAATATTTCAAAATTATGAGTGACTATGAAATCCTACACCCTCTCATAAGGTGACATGTGGAAAAAAATTATGGTGATCTCAACATGGTAGGGGAAAATATAACAATGCGTGCCATCACATGGTATAAGACACCTCTAAAAGGTCTACATGCTACATGTGATACATGGCATATCTCACACAAAAATGATTTCCAATGAAATACCCTATATCACAATGCAATTTCTTTTTCTCATAACATGACTTATGTTGCATTTTTAGAGAGGGAATAAGTTACATGGGTGGTTGTTGTTGGGCCTCACAATGGTACCTATTTTCACTCCATTATTCACCAATATCTTCACATTTTACCTTCATTTCACCTCCATTCCACCTCCACATCATTCCATTTACTTCATTATTGGGTTATAACTATGCTTTTCCAAAGTTTATTAATTCTTAACATTTTTAAGTGAATTTATGGCTAAACTTTAGAAAATAAGATGCTTATACTTATACCTAACAATTAGAATGAGTTTGTTGACATGTGTAGGCACAAAGGAAGCTTCCAGGGCATCTTTATGTGGCCTTGAATGATCAAATTCGATTTTGATAAGATAAACCTCATGGAAAAGATCATGGACCTCATGGAGGAAATCGTGGAGGATAGGGTTATGTGTCTAGATGGTTGAGAAATGTATGGAACTAAAAGAGAGATTAATGGATCATCATTATGAGTTTGTTATCTCCTCTCATTGTATAAATAGGAGTACCTCCTCCATTCCAAAGGGAGGACTCTTAGAGCATTGTATCCAACTTATGATGGCATAGAATAAAGCTTCATTTTTCATACATTTCCATTATGTAGTTTTATTTCCATTATGTAGTTTTTTAGATATAAGTTTGCTTAATGTAGTATATGGAATAATTTGTCTTGTTCTTAGGAGAATTGAGCTCACTCTAAAAGGATGAGAGAAACATGTTATTTCATATTAGATCTTATTTCATTTACTTGTTTAGATGTTTGAGGATTTGTTTGTGATTGATGGATGAGTTTTAAATTAGAATCTAATCAACATATGAGAGGACAACTAAGGGTCTAAGTTAGGCTCTCTCTCTCCATTTGATTTGCATGATATTTAAAATTCATTCTTTTTCTTTTATGTTTCAAGTATCATATGAGGAGATACCAAGAGTCTAAGTTAGGCTCTCTCTCCATTGATTTATATGGTAATTGAAATTCATTATTTTGTGCTTTTATGTTTCAAGTCATTTCATTTCTCATGCTTATGAATGAATCTTAGTTTAGTTTGGATTAGTACATGAGAGGAAAATCAAGAGACTAAGTTAGTCTCTCTCTCTACTTGAATCTAAACAATAATTAAGTTCATTCTCTTGGCTTCATTTCAAGTTTTTTAGTTTTATGTAATCAATGATTTCTCTATGATACTGTAGGGAAGGACAACCAGGACCTACTTAGTTAGGAGCCTCTTCCCTTGCATATTATATTGAATCGTAAATAATTTAGTTAGACATAGAGTTAGTTTCCTACTCCTGCATATATTTTGCTGGCATCATCACAAGCTTACGAGTTTCCCTGGTTGATAATTTAATGCAGCAATTCAAGCCCAATAAATTGCCCAACATTTTGGCGTCGTTGCCGGGGATGGTGCTAAGGGATTAGGCATTAGAAATTTAATTCAGTTCTAGTAGTTTTCTTTAGACAAAATAACTTGTGAGACCTGGTGACAACAGGATCTTCACAAAGAAGTTTAAGTTTGAGTTTTTTGATGGTTTAGTGTTTAGCTAGTTTTAAATTTCGTCTTTTAAAAAACCCCCTGCATGAATAAAAACGAATCAATCGATTAGTATGCTCTCTTCCTGCGCTTCGTGCGATCAGGAAGATCAGAAAATCTATTGATTTCGTTTGAATAAAACTACTCTTGCTGGAGAACTAATGTGCAACATGACAATAAAGAATTTTGTGAATGAAAAAAAGCATCTTTAAATTTTAGATGAAATTTAGTTTTTTAATTTTAGATTTAACAAAAATAAAATTTTTTAATAATATATGTATCATATATACATATTATTATTAAAAATAAAAATAAAAAATAACCATTTCTTTTGTTTTTTTTTTTATATTTAAAAAAAAAAAAAGAAAAAAGAAAAACAAAACTAACTTTATTATAGCTATTGTTTAATAGTAGGTTTTAATAAAAAAGTTGTTGATTTTGTAACTTTAAAAAATTTTTTTTAACTTAAATAACAAATTAAAAAATTTTGTTTTTTAATTTGTTGTTTAACAAAAAAAATCTAAAGCAATAAAAAAATAAACATAAAAAACAAAAAAAAAATATGTTTTCATATTTTCTTTTTAAGATTTGTTGTTAAAAAAAAACAAATAAAAAAAATATATATATATAAAAAAAATTCCATGTAATAATAATATATATATCTCTTATATATATTATTATTATTATTAAAAAAAATTTGACTTTCATTCTTTTGTTACATCCATCCCCAAACCAAAAAAATCACATGATCTTTCTCATAGACAAGCAGATCCTCTTGTGCGTTGCAAACCTCCCATTTTGAGTGATCATACTGATGCCTGAAGGCTTGTATGGATACTCGGGTGGCATTTGAAGCTTCTGCAGCGCCCGGCGCACTTGTTTGAGAACAAATTTCATGAACGGGTTGATCGACTGCGAAAATGATGTGAGATTTCTGAGACAGCGCGGAATAATTTCCAATTACCTCCAAAGTGACGGACAGATTGCGAGCATGTGGAACAGCATGGGTTCAGTTTCGCAGTGAAGCCTTAACTTTGTATGCAGTAGCGAGAACTTAATTCGAAATATGTCAATTATAATAAGGAATCGACCCTCTCTCAAGCCGCGGTGCTATCGCGACAATGTCTCCACCACCATATGATCCCGATGTTGATGCGTATGGCTTCATGGCCTTCCAGCACCTGCACGCCCTGCGTGCAATGTTCCATAGTCTTGGAACATATTGTTGATCAAATGTTCCACTTTCACTAATATCATTGCTGGTATGTCTGCTCCAACTTCTGCTGTATTGATTCTTTATTGCAGCTTTGCCTGAGATATCCAGGAAAATGATGGCATGGGACTCGCAGCAAGAGGATCATTTATCAACTTTCACAATTTTAATATCTGCAGTCTCCAGGTCAGGTTCAATGAATGCCTTATACATAGGATAAAATGTTTCTGATATTTGATGAATAATGTCCTCAGGTGCCTGGCTAGAACGATTGATATCCCTCAGAAACCTCTTGACAAGATCAAAGTGAACGCCTCCAGTCACAGAGACCTGGAGATCCAATAGCGAGCGTAACCTTTCACTCAAAGCATAGATACCCTCAATGAAAACAATCCTAGATGATGGAACATCGACATCTCTGTATCCAGTACGACGACTGAGCTTAAAATCATAAATGGGAACCTTCACAGCTTTTCCAGCTTTTAAATCATGAATGTTTTGGAGAAGAGTATCATAGTCTGTCAACTTGGGATCATCATAGTTTACATCGATGACTCGGCTGGCATCGTTATAATTATCGAGAGAAGAATGGGCAACAGCAATACGCCCATTTCATGCCGCTCATGGACTCAGATTCCATTTCATTCGCTGAGATAAGGCAAATGCTCAATCCATCCAAATCTTCCACAGTGCTGCCATCCTTTAAAGTTTGTTATATTATTAATATGTTAATATATTAATTATATTAATATATTGATATAATAATTTTAATTATAATTTGTTGTAAATATTTGTTAGTTATATTATTAATTAATGATTGTTATAAAAAGTATATTAATATATTAATATCTTTTATAATTGCATTATAAAAGATATTAATGTTGTTATTATAATTAATATATTGATATATTAATTTATTATTATATTTGCATTTTGTTGTGTGATTTGTTTTTTATTTTGTATATATTTTGATTGATTAGATTTGATATATTTAGTTAATATTTTATTTGTATTTATATATATATATATATATATATATATATATATATATGATTGTATTAATTATATTAATATATTATGATCATATATTATCTTTTATTATCATTTTACATACAAATATATATATATATATATATATATATATATATATATATATATATATATATAATTATAATAATAATAAAAAAAAAAACAAAATAAAAAAAAAATATTGTTGTTTAGAAGGATTGGCATGTGCAGGGGTACTGGCATAAAACAAAATTTTGGGAGCATGAAAATTGAGAGAATCAGGGGAATTACAAGAACAGGATGAAAAACTTTGGAGGCATGAAAATTGAGAAAATCATGAGAACATGATGAAAGAAAAAATAAAAAATAAAAAAAAACAAACAAACAAACAAACAAACACACTTTTCACAAAATTCACGCAGACTTGAAAATAAAGAATGGAACATTTGGAAGCATAATTTAAAAGAACATTTGGTGGATTATTTAAATGCTGACTAACTTGTTTAGAGTTGGAAAATTGATATTGTTGTATGCTATTATAACAATACTAATCTGCCTCCACATCCTAAAAGGTTTACACTACAATAATTGGAAGAAAAAATAGAAAAAGGCCTTTGTTACAGTTGTGATAACAAATAAACTAAAGGTCATAAGTGTGTTGAGTATAAATTGATTTACATAGATTGTGAAGAGGAGGAAGAAAAGGAACAAGAAACATCAAAAGAAGAGGATATACACCAAGAAAAAACCCCAGAGAAAGAAGAAATGAATCCCACCATATCTTGTAATGCATTGGCAGGAATTACCACTCCTCAAACTCTCAAGGTAGAAGGACATATCAAGAAGAAAATGGTAATAATGTTGATTGATTCGGGTAGTATCCATAATTTTATACATTGTAAGATAGACAAGAAATTGAATTGCTTCATATATCCAACACCAGAGTGTCAAGTGATGGTTGTAAATGGAGGAACCATAAATACCAAGCTATCCATGGGAGAATGTGTATTGAATATTCCAATGCTTTTCATGTCAATGGGTGGTGCTGATGTTGTACTAGGAGTCTAATGGTTACAATCTTTGGGTACGGTATCTTTTAATTTTCAAGTACTTTTCTTGAATTTTTTTTGGGAAGGAAAGGAAGTTGAATTAAGGGGTATCATAGGGAAACCAGGAAAGATAATCAACTCTAATGAAATGAAAAATCTTCTAAATAAATAATAACAGTGCATCATTGCACAATTATGTTCACTAGAGGTTCAAACATCGAAATCCTATATTTCTCTAGATCTCCAAAAAGTCTTGGACAATCATTCTAAGGTTCAAGTAGTGGAATATCACATCGAGCATCAACAACAAGTTCTCCAACTCTTAAAGGATAACCTCACTTTGTTGCAAAATCGAATGAAACAATAGGTAGATCAACATCACAACATAAAACGTTTTGATGTAGGTGACTAGGCTTTTTACGGCTACAACCATACAAACAAATGTCCCTCAAGCAAGCTAAGAAGGATAATAAATTATCACCAAAGTATTATTGTCCTTACAAGATGTTGCAAAATATTGGTACTATGGCATAAAAATTGGAGCTTCTTGCATCTTCCTAAGTACACATAGTGTCGGTCGGATAAGTCGTTCTTGCGGACAAGACCGACCTCCCTAGTATCTAATGATATCTAGTGACAAGCAAACCAAACAAATTCTATCTTTCTCTAAATATGCAATTTATAGATAAAGGCAAACAAGTGTTTTAGGCCTACCTTGGGTCCAGTGCAAGTTTGTGGAAGCCATGCTCCGTTGATCCAAATGAGCTCCCTTGTAAAGAATCTGCAAACACAAACAAGCACGCACATTAAATAGCACCTGAAAAGCCAATATAATAAAGCATATTTATCATGATGATCAAGGAATTCATGAAACAAATCAATAAGACAATTTGTTGAGAAAAATGAATCTGATTGTATTAACTTTAATCAAAGAAGAACTTTACAACTTTAGTGCCTTGATGTTGTACAAGCTCCTCCTAGGGTCCAGCAAGAATCTCCTCTACTTTGACAAGTTTCACTCTTTTCCCAATGAAGCCAAAAGGTATGTAATCTCTCCTCTCAAGCTTAACTAGGAAGTCTCAATTCCAACAGCATTTACCCTAAAAAATGTTCAGCTTCTAACCTCTCTAGCAACCAACCCAATGCCTTAATTTATAGTGCAATGGATGGAAGTTACTAGGTCCACCTTCAAAGGTATAAATCCCTCCTTCAAAGGGATAAGCTCCTCTCATCAAGGGACTAGCTCCTTTAGTTTTGGGATGCATGAACCACCTAGGAGCGAACCATCCACATCAAGATTTCTTCTAGAATCATCTAGAATTAACCACAAGTGATTTTTAAAGAATAAACTTGCACCTTTTTTACTTTCACACAGGTCCGCACCCACTCCTTTAGAGACAGTGCAGGCAGGTCCATAGGTAACATGACCATGGGGTGCGGGACTACAGGTAAGAGTAAGAGAAAGTGCGGAACTAGAGCTTTATTGATTTTTAAGGACTTTCTCTCATTTTCAAAGCTTGACATAAAGAGCTTGAGGTTTGAGACTTGCTAAGGAGGACAGTATGAATGATGATAGACCCATATTGACTGCAAATAGTCATGGTGACTATATTTTTTGTAATAGATTGCCCCCTAAAGTGCGAAGTTTGTAGTAGATTAGGATTTCATTTATCATCTAAGAAGAGTGAAGTACTTTATCATTTCGAGGATCATCTTGTGGAGAGCCCAGTTGGAACCTGTAAAAACATTCAATGCAATATATATATATATGAGATCATATCATCGTTGAGGTAGAAATTCCCATACTCAGATCAAAACTAACTAGAAAACTAACTACTGCTCTGCTATAGGAATGATCTTATAATACATCACAAGTATAGACACATGTAGACACAGTATGGACGCAGCCATCTGTTTATGAATAGTCCACTATATAATGAATACAAAATTCCTCGCAGCCTGGATGGTGGAAACTAGATCCAGGGTCTTGATTTCTACTTCCCGAAATAGTACGATTCTATCCATGTGAATGAATGTGTTGAATTCGAACATGGTAGAAACCACTTGATTACTAGTCAATGATGTAAATTGTTAACAAGTGTGAGAGAAACCACCAGTAATGTCAATGGCTCTCAAAGTACTCAGTACACTCCATGAGATGTGAATAAATGTTTTGATGTCGAACATGTCACAGAATCCTTTGATCGAAGGTCAATGATACAACCTATCGTTGAAGGCGAGAAACCTGCCATTGAGGCATGCAGATCCCAACGTACTGACGATTTCTAGATCATCTTTCTAGATAATGAGTTGAAGTCGATAGAAAGCGATCCGTCGTAGGCAAGCCCACAACACGAAATCACATATCAAGTTTGAAGAAATTTAGTTGCAAGGACTGACTCAGGGATGGTCAAGATGGATGACAGATATTTTGTAGATGAATGGTTTATTTGCACTGACCTCTTGAACACATAATGACACAGCAGATGGTTTGGTGACAATTGACCTAAAGTTAATACCCAGAAACCGGCTGAAGACTTTCAATATGGTTTGATCAACTGTTAGGCAAAGGATTTCCCAACCCAGGTGAATAAAAAGTGTCGTGTTCAAGAGTGGTTACAAAGTGTGAAAACAGGCTCATTTTTCTCTCTTTTCCCCCACCATTTCTGGCAAGTACCTCTTTAGTTTAAATTCAAATCCTAAGAAGGAGTGGTCCGTTCCTGTTTGTAATTGAACAGGTCCTTTACTGTTAAATTTTAACGAGTCCAGTATAGGAGAAACTCGGCGTTTTTCAATTTTAGAGAGTCTGAAAAAACTTAAGAAAACTCCATGGTTGTCCTTTTTCGTAAATTTGTGTCTCCCAAGCCTGAAAAAGTATAAAATAATACTTGAGAGAACCGCTTAACCATTACGATCAAGGAGTACTTTTCATAATTAGTGGTCCTGATCCGAAAAAATAAAAAAGTGATCAAGGACACATCATTTTATTACCAGTATCGAACTTGAAACGACAAAAGTCCGGTAATCTTTTCATGTTTTTACGGTTAGAAAAGAGCTGTAAGTGGACTGTCTTTTTAGTTCCGTTTTAACGAGCTTAAAAAGAAATACTCGGAAATCTTTTCATATTTTAGGAGTCAAAAAAGAGCTTAAAGGTGACTCCAATGTTTTTTGTCGAAAATGACCAATTTTTCCAGAAAAATCCGTTATCCTTCACAAAAACTCAAACATTACTCATACCTATTTCAAATAGATAAAAATTCTTCAAAAGTTACCTCTTTAAAGTGAAAAATAAACAAATTAAAAACTCATTTATTCAAAAAATATTATAAAAAGGGTTTTTGTAAATTCATTTTTACTGTTTGACTTCAGAGTGAGAAAAGAGAGCTTTTGGTCAAAAACTTCCTGTGAATATTGCGGAAAATCCATCCGTTGGAATCGAACACTGTCTCCTCCAAGTAATCCACAGCATCTTACTATTTCATTTCATCTGTTTGAAAATTATTTTTAGGGCTTTATTTTGTTTTTTAGGAAATTTCTAGGTTAAAAACCCGCGCACGGGGGTCCGCAGGCATAGCATAGGAAACCTGCGGACCCCGACTTTTTTGTAAAAGGAAAAGAGTCAGGGGTATGCACCTGCTGTGAAGGCAGAGTGCGGACCTACGCATTGTCTCTAATAGAGAGGGTGCGGTCCCCACAACAAAGGTTTTTAAACCTAAATTTTTCAAATTCCAACCAAAAATTTTGATTTTAAATATTCTAATCCGCCTTTCTACTGAATGTAGGGTATACATCATGCTTGATTGGCGGGAACAGGAGCACGAGGATGTGGATCTATCCGCGATTAATCATCAACCTTCGATTGATGCATTGAAGGCATGCTGTTTATACAAATTCTGGGCCATACCTGGCATGAGGGCCCAGGTGGACTTTTTGCAATGGCTGGTAGACAGATGGAATATACAGGACCAATGCTTCTTTATTGGTGGCCACCAGCTCGAAATGGAGCCGAAAGACATTTACTTTTTGACTGGTTTGCCTAAGAGAGGTGAACATTTGACTCTATTCGAGACTAGGCCAGGTGGCCAGTTTGTCGATAGCCTCTGGCTAGAGTTTTGTAATGACCAAACTAGAGACAAAGGGATAGATATCAAAACCATATCCCATCCTGAGCTAAAAGTGATTGCGTTTACTATTACCAGGCTCTGCAGAAGTCCAGCGCTACATATAGCCACTGGATCCCAAATGCGCATGGCAGTAGACTGCTTTCGAGGCACCATCTTCAACTGGTGTGAGGCTGTGTTGGCTAATATAAAATGCCAACTGACTAGAGCAAAGAACGGACAACTGAAGACCTTTGGATATGGTGCTTTTGTTGTGAGCTTTGGTCTGGAGAGGGTCCCAATGTTGGTCCCATAGCATCTTACCGTTGGATCTGGAATTCCCCGAGAGCCCAAACTGATGCATTGGGTTGCAGTTATGGCCCATCATCCTAAGTAGGGAACAGAAGTCGTTCGATTTAATCTTGAGTATTTTCATTGGTTGGAGAACCAAGTATTTGCCATTAAGGATTTCCCTTATGCTGGGGTAGATTATCGTGGTGACCCAGACATGGCTCTTCCACCAGGAGAGCAATGGGATGACTCAGGTAAAATCATTTTCAACATTTCCTGATTTATTTATTTTTTTGTTTTTATCTCGTCCCAAAATTGATAGTAAAAGTTTCAAATGCAGATGTAGGTCCATGGCGACTAGCCACTCTCCGACCCTATGAAAGGAAACAGCCAGCTGCAGCAGCACCAGCCCCACAGGATGAATCTACAGAGACCTTGGCCGAATTGGAGAGTCATCTAGAGCGTTTGACAGCAGACATTCCAGAGACCAGCATAGATGGTATTCCTCTTAGGCTACAACGCTATGTGATTGGGGTCCCAGGACCTTTCAGGAGGTTCCTTTGTAGGGTGGCCCGTACAGTGGTTTCTTATCGTGATCATCACCAGTGATAGGATGATCGCCTGTTGTAGACTCATATGACATTTTTTTTCTTTTTGTACTATCATTTTTGCCGATCATAAGGTGTTTTTCAACCTATGATCGAAGATGATGTATATTTGACACACTTCTATGCTATACTATATCACTATTACCGGCTTAACTTGTAAAACATGTTATGGAATGTTTTTAAATTTACTTGTATGATTATTGCAAATGTCTACTTAACATTCGAGAAGCAATTGCATCTGCTAATGTATTTGAATATCTTGGAATATGTTGATATTCAATATAGTCAAATTCACGTTCCAAGAGACGAACTCTAAAAAACAATCTCAATAACACTGGATTTCTAATGGCATATACTCTATTAAGCTGTAATACAATGAGTTCAGAATCTAACCTCACTATCAAACTCCGAATCCCAAATGAGATAGATTTAGATAGTAATTCAATCACTGCACTATGCTCGGCAATGTTGTTCATTGTTTGACCAGGCTTACCCCATGCATAGATACCAACTCGTCAGAGGGCGAATAGATAACCCAAGCTGTGGAAGAAATGTTCTGTGTATTACGACAAGCACCATCAGCAAAACCAATGTATGTTTGGAGAGGTGTCGACATCTGCAATATCAAGAGTAAAATCAAGATAAGCAGGAATAATGACAAAAAACACTCTCTAAGCTAAGCACACTTTTTAATCTAAAACACACCAGCTAGAAAGAAAACTAACCTAACTAAAAATATCCACACCCAGATTTAAGCATAATACCTCTTCAGGTAAAGACCATTTCTGGGTTTACCTAAAGAGACCCCGTCAAAGTCTACCAATTCATAGGCCCCTTTTGCCAGCTTTCGCTTAACAACATAAGGACCATGCCACATGGGTACGAATTTTCCTGCACCTAATTTATCATTTGCTTGATCGTACAATAAGACTAGGTCTCCTTCCAAAAAATTATGAGGGCTAACATTTTGATCATACTGAGCTTTAATATGTTTGGCATGAGTTTCGATTGCTAATGTAGCATCACGTCGACTCTCATCTAGCTGAGCCAAGTACAACAAACGTTTTTCCTCTTCGGAAGTGGCTGGAAGTAATTCGATGGCCATTTGCAATGACGGGATTTTGCATTCAATGGGTAACACATCTTCCAGACCATAAACTAGTTGGAAAGGAGTGAAACCAGTTGACGTTTTTACTGAGGTTCGATACGCCCAAAGCACTGAAAATAGCATGTTATGCCAATTCGACCTATGAATCCCAATGATTCGTCGGATCATAATGACTAGAACTTTGTTGATGGCTTCAACCAGACCATTAGCCTGTGGATAATATGGAGTTGAACTATCGTGACACAAGCCAAGTTGGTCTGTAAGTTCAGTCATCATAATATTTCGAAAATGATGCCCATGATCAGTGATAATCACTTGTGGAACACCAAACCTAGCAATTATATGATTGAACATGAAAATCCCAGCAGTTTTACCGTCTGCCTCAAATGTAGGCATCACCTTGGCCCACTTGGTAAAATAATCTACCGCAAGGATGATATACGCATGCCCCAAAAGGACCAATGGCAATTATAGGGTGGAGAGGATCAGGTGGAGCGCGCATCTTTCGATCAAAAATTTAGCATTTGTGGCATTTTTGGACCACGTTAATACAATCTTTAAACAAATATGGCCAGAAATAGCCAGCCGCAATATCTTTTGGGTTGTGGCAAACCCAGACATATGACCGCCACACGCTCCAGAGTGACAGTCATTTAGAACCCTTTCAGCTTCCTCATGAGTTAAACAACGTCAGAAAATAGAGTCTGCCCCATGACGATAAAGTGTATCTCCAATGATATTGAATTGTTGGGACTAGAATCGTATTTTTCGATGTTCTGATCTTGAAATTTCTGGCCGAAAGGATTGGGTCTGGAGATAAACGATGATATCTCCATACCATGGATCTAAAGTGCTGATTAGAAACAAGGATTCGTCCACAATGGGCTCCTCCGCCACAATTTCCGTGTCAGCACGCGGGAAGTCACACATCAACTCCGCAAAAACTAAAGATTTCTTTGACTTAGACTTTTCAATTCCAACTCGAACTCCTGCAGGATCACAATCAATTTGGAGTACTTTCCCGCTAGCAATTGTTTGGTCAAAATATAGATCATAGCGTTGCAATCAGAAATTACTATAGTTTTGCGTAGTAAAATGTAATGACGAAAACGTTGGATAGCTTGAACAGCTACCAATGCCAATTTCTCCACATGTGAATATTTTAGCTCAGTTGGATTTAAAGTTCGACTAAGGTAGTATATCACATGTTCACTACCGAATTCATCTTCTTCAGTGGGGTCACCATTTTGTTGGCCAGATAAGTCGTTCTTGCAGACAAGACCGACCTCCCTAGTATCTAATGATATCTAGCGACAAGCAAACCAAACAAATTTTATCTTTCTCTAAACATGCAATTTATAGATAAAGTCAAACAAGTGTTTTAGGCCTACCTTGGGTCTAGTGCAAGTTTGTAGAAGCCACACTCCATTGATCCAAATGAGCTCCCTCGTAAAGAATATGTAAACACAAACAAGCACACACATTAAATATCACCTGAAAAGCCAATATAATAAATCATATATATCATGATGATCAAGGAATTCATGAAACAAATCACATAAGACAATTTGTTGAGAAAAATGAATCTGATTGTATTAACTTTAATTAAAGAAGAACTTTACAACCTTAGTGCCTTGATGTTGTACAAGCTCCTCCCACGGTCCAGCAAGAATCTCCTCTACTTTGACAAGTTTCACTCTCTTCCCAATGAAGCCAAAAGGTATGTAATCTCTCCTCTCAAGCTTAACTAGGAAGTCTCAATTCCAACAGCATTTACCCTAAAAAATGTTCAGCTTCTAACCTCTCTAGCAACTAGCCCAATGCCTTAATTTATAGTGCAATGGAGGGAAGTTACTAGGTCCACCTTCAAAGGGATAAAGCCCTCCTTCAAAGGGATAAGCTCCTCTCATCAAGGGATTAGCTCCTTTAGTTTTGGGATGCATGAACCACCTAGGAGCGAACCATCCACGTCAATATTTCTTCTAGAATCATCTAGAATTAACCACAAGTGAGTTTTTAAGAATAAACTTGCGCCTTTTTGACTTTCATAGGGGTCCGCACCCACTCCTTTAGAGATAGAGTGGGTAGTGGAACCAGAGCTTTATTGATTTTTAAGGAATTTCTCTCATTTTCAAAGCTTGACATGAAGAGCTTGAGGTTTGAGACTTGCTAAGGAGGACAATATGAATGATGATAGACCCATACTGACTGCAAATAGTCATGGTGACAATATTTTGTGTAACACACAGTTTTCCATGTTTCATGCCTAAAGAAGGTTATAAGTGACAAGCTCCCAGTTCAAATAATATTGCCAGAACTTGTTGAGGAAGGAAAAAACATATTGGAACCTAAATCAGTCACGAAAACAAGAACTCAGTAGCTACAAAATTGATCAATTTCAAAGTATCTCATCAAGTGGAGAAACTTACCTGCTAAAGATTCCACATGGGAGGATGAGAATTTTATACAGAAGCATCCATAACTACTCAAGCGTTTAGGAAAACAACTTTTTTAAGGGGAGGGGAATGATTGGTCGCTATAATACTAGTGTATTCCCTCATTGTTATTTTCGGTGTAGCCCCCTTATTATTATTGTTGTGCCCATTTAGTCCCCATATTGTTATTATTGTGCCCCATAAAAGCCCATTATTGTTATTGTTGACCCCTTACATTATTATTGTTATGTCTGCTTTGATTATATTGTGACCCCTTAGACTCCTATATATAGAAAGGACATTTTGTCATTTGAATCATCCAATAATTGTTCATTTTTGTAATGTAAAGGAGGTTTCCCCCTCGAAGAGGCTAATTTTGAAGTTGTTGATCTATCTCTTCTTCTATTTTGTGAGTTGACTGCATAACACTATCATCCAAATTGCCTACAAAATCACTATATGTATATCCAATCAAATCCTTCTTCTCTATGATTGCATACATTATACCACAATCTGTAGCTCCTTGATCCAAACTTCACTAGGAACACAAGAAATTACATATATAACCATAAATATAGAAATGCAGCATAAATAAAACTTCATTTCATTAATATTAGAATACTCAAATATGCTTACAAATAGAATGGAAATAAACTAGCTCGGGCGATGGTAGTTTATCTTTGAGAAGAGATGTGGTAGCTACATGCTTCTGAACTATGTTAAAATGAGGCTCAAAGGCATATTTATTATTGATAAATAATGGAAAACCCTAAACATACAAAAACATAACCCTAGGAGATGAAGCACCAAAAATCGTGGGCCCTGTTTGGGTAAATTGGTACATCAATTTCCTTGGGTTGTAACTTTGGCATACAATCTTTGTTTGGCTATCATAATACCTCGTTTCGAAGATCTCAAAAAGGAATCTAAAAATAATTTGGTTATTCTAATTGGGAAATTTTTGGTCTCTCTTTTTCTCTAAAAATGCCGTTTAGGGCCTCAAGATGGCTCTGGAAGATTAGGACCCGAAAAATGCCAAAAGTAGTAAACTATGCTACAATTAAGGAAACTGAAAATATGAAAGAGGAAATTCTATGCGTCCAAGTGGAAGAGGAGGATGTCCAACAATATCCACCTAGATTAGTCCTCTTGCCCTTTGGAAGCAATGGTCCCCATTTCTTTGAGTACCTCCGTGAGATGGGGAAACTTCTATTGAACTTGGTCCCTAGTGAGCCTCTTGCCTTGGTACAGGAGTTGGCTAGCTTTGACAACCTGATATAGTTGGATCTTTTGTTTTCTAGTGTTCTTGATATATGTGTCCATGATCTGATCAGTTGTCGCCTGTTCCATGCAGTGTGGGTTTAGCTCTTTTGGTGTGAGTTGTTCTGCAACATCGGATGTGTCCAACAATGGTGGAAAGTATGACCGAAGGCAGTCTAAATTGAAACACTGGGTGTAGACCAAGGAACAATGGAATGCTAAGCTTGAAGGCATTGTCCCCTACAGCCTTGGTGATGGTGTATGCCCCATATTGGAGCCGATGAAACTTGCGATGGGGTCCAACGACATGCTTCTTCTGCAAATGTATCCAAACTTTGTTTCCCACCCAGAACTTGTGCAACACCTGATGTTGATCATGGTGTTGCTTGTACTTAGCATTGGCTTTGTCCAATATATGATGGACCTACTTATAGATGAGTTGAATGTGCTCAATGAAGATATTCACCTTGCTGACTTCGAATTGGACATGAGACGAATCAACCTGGGTAACTGAAAATGGTATGGCCACATCAATGGGACATAATGGCTAAATTCCCGGCCCTACTTCAAAGGGGTTGTTGGCCTTTGAGGTGTGGAGAGCTCTGTTGTAGCTATTCTAGATATAGGGGATGCTTTCATCCCATGTGTGTGGGTGCTTTGAGTTGTACATGCGCAAATTGTGTATAATCATCATGTTGACGACTTCTATTTGGCCATCAGTTTGGGGATGGAAAGCCATGGAATTAGTGAGTTTGGTATTTAGCATTGACCAAATATGTCAAAAATTAACTTAGTAATTTGTTGTCCTGATCATAGACAATGGACTTTTGGATCCCAAATTGTACCCACACTTGCTCAAAGAAGAGCTTAGGAGTGGCCTATGTTGTGACACTCTTCTTACGGAGCACCATACTAGTTATCTTACAGAATATGTCGATGATCACGAAAATTTAGTCATTGGTGTGCTTAGTAGAAGGAAGGCCCGACATGTAATCCATGGAGATGTATTCCCAAGGTCGATTAGGAGTAGGAAGAGGAGTATATAGGCCTTGCTTCTTGATGGTTGGTTTGGAAATGGCACAGGCAGTGTAGGATTTAATGTTCCTCCAAACATCGCGATGAAGGTTTGACCAATAAAAATATATAGGTAGTACTACCACTATTTTCTCTACTCTGAAATGTCCAACGACCTAACTGTAGTGCACCTCCAAAATCATCTTTGCACGCTCACTTGAAGAAACACACACGTGTCCCAGGTGGCATAAAAGTGCATCTTGGAGGTGAAAATTTGGAACTTTCTTACCTTCTAGGAGTGTTTGGTATGTGCTACTGAATTCTGGACTGCTCTCATAAAGATGTGGCCACCCCGATGTCTCATGCCCATAGGAGTCAAGAACAATGATCAGTGCATTGACTAGTGGTTGGCTGAGGCAGTCTGCAACATTATTGGTGCTACCCTTCTTGTACTTATTTTCAAATGGAATTGTTGAAGGATTTTGGACTATTTCTAATGGTGATCATTTTGCAACTTCCCTTGTGTCTGTATGAGCTATAGGGGTCAGTTTTTTGTTTTGATGACCATTTCCTTCCACAGAATGTACTGCTTCAATTGATGACAGACCTGCATAATGGAATACATTTCTTTGTTCTAAGTGGGATACTTTCGGACTGTGTCTTAAAGTGTCTCAATGTGGTAAGAAACTAGATGCCCCTATTGAGTAAGAACTGCACCAATAACATAGTCAGAGGTATCTATCTCAATCTCAAATGGTTGTTGCAGGTTTGGTAATGTGAGCACTGGTGCAGAGCAGAGGTGATGCTTGAACTCAACAAACACCTTTTGTTTGGTTTTAGAACAAAAAAACTTTGCTTTCGCTCTGCCCTTGGTGACTTGACTTAAAGGCCAAGTGATATGAGGGAACCCCAACACGAAGCTGTGGTAGAAATTGGCAAGTCCTAGAAAGTTGCGAAGCTTTATTAGAGTGGTTGGGGTTGGAAAATTCTGAATGAATTGTATCTTGGCTAGGTCCACATGCACACCGTACTCATCAATGATGTACCCAAAATATTGAAGCTAGGTCATGCCAAAAGTGCATTTCTCCCAATTGGCACACATCTTGTGTTGTCGCAGGGTTTAAAGGAGCTATCGAATATGGTGGAGGTGCTCTTCCCAACTCTGGCTGAATATCAAGATGTCATCTAAATCCACCACCACAACTACATAGGTGAAGGGTCACAAGATGTCTTCCATTAATCTCATGAATGTTGCGGGGGCATCCGTCAACGTGAAAGGAATGACCAACCATTCAAGAAGGCCCCTCCTTGGATTTGATGGTAGTCTCCATACATCGAATGGTTTGATAGGCGATAAACAGACTTCAAGTCAATATTGCTATAATATTTGACCCACTTGAGCTGGTCCAGAAGGTCATCAATCCGTGGGATTGGGTATCTATTTCGGACAATGATCTTGTTTAGCGCTTGATAGTCAATACAGAGTCATAGGTCTCGTCCTTCTTCTGTACCAATACAATCAAGTTCCCATAGGGTGATGAGCTTGTCTTGATGTGCCCTTTCTGCACCAACACATGAATTTTCCTCTTAATCTCATCGTTCTCCAAAATAGAGCATTGATAGATCAGTCCATTAGGTAGTGACGCGCCCGGGGTCAGATCGATGGAGTGCTTGACCTGAAAATTCAGAGGTACCCTTGTAGGTAGGGCAAAAATGTTCATATCCTCCTCCACGACCATTTCCATCTGTTGCTGTTGTGTGGAGGAGCCTTGTCTGCAAGTCATGGACACAACCTTGTTCTTTCCCTAAGGGAGAATCATAAGGAAAATAAATTTCCTAGTCTGGGAAATAATCTTACTACATTTCTTTACAGTGATCAAAGAGATTGTTATGAAACCAGCTCAAGAAAAGATAGAAAAGATAGATCAACGCCTTAGAATTCAGCCTCTTCGAGGGGGCAACCTCCTTTACATTACATAAATGAACAATTCTTGGATGATTCAAATGATAAAACCTCCTTTCTATATATAGGAGTCTAAGGAGTCACAGTATAACCCAACCGACCTAACAATAATAATATAAAGCCACAAAAATAACAATAGAGGGATTCTATGGGGCACAATAATAACAATATGGGGGCAATAGGGGCACAACAATATTAATAAGGGGTATAACTACAATAGTAATGGGGTAATCACTAGTATTATAGGGACCCAACGTGCCCCTCTCCTTCAAAAAAGTGTTGTCCTCAATGCTTGAGTAGTTCTAAATACTTTTGTATAAAATTCTCATCCTCCCATGTGGAATCCTCAGCAGATAAGTTCTTCCACTTGATAAGATACTCCGAAATTGATCGATTTTGTAGCTGTCAAGTTCTTGTTTCTGTGACTGCTTCCAGTTCCAATATAATTTTTCCTTCCTCGTCAAGTTCTGGCAATATTGTTTGAACTGGGAGCTTGTCGCCTATAACCTTCTTTAAACATGAAACATGGAAAACTGGGTGCAATCGAGAAGCTGCAGGAAGCTCCAATTTGTATGCCATAGTACCAATGTTTTGCAACACCTTGTACGGACCATAATACTTTGGTGATAATTTATTATCCTTCTTAGCTTGCTTGAGGGACATTTGCTTATATGGTTGTAGCTGTAGGAATACCCAATCACCTACATCAAAACTTCTTTCGCTGCGATGTTGATTTGCCTGTTATTTCATTCTATTCTGTGCCAACATGAGGTTATCCTTTAAGAGTTGGAGGACTTGTTGTTTATGTTCGATGTGATTTTCCACTGCCTGAACCTTAGAATTTTCTCTTAAATATGATGTGATGGATGGTGGTTGATACCCATAAAGTGCCATAAATGGGGTCATTTTTGTTGCTGTATGGAAGGAAGTGTTATACCACCATTCAGCCAGAGGCAACCATTTGACCCATTGTGTCTGTTTATCAGATACAAAGCAACAAAGATATCCTTCCAAGCATTTGTTTACTATCTCAGTTTGGCCATCAGATTGAGGATGATAAGATGAGCTATGAGCTAACTGAGTACCAAGACATGAAAATAATTCTATCCAAATATTTCCAGTGAAAATGGGATCTCTGTCACTTACAATAATATTTGGGTTTCCATGTAGCTTTTGAATTGTTTCCATAAATGCAGTAGAAACTGTACTGGCTTTAAATGGATCTGATAATGCACAAAAGTGTGCATACTTGGTAAGTCTGTCAACTACCACCATGATGACACTCTTTCCCCCAGACTTGGGTAAACCTGTGATAAAATCCATTGAAACCTCCTCCCAACGTTGGCTTGGAATGGATAAAGGTTGTAATAGACTCGGTGTCTTAATTGTTTCAACTTTTTTTTTTTGGCAAACCAAACATTCTGCCACAAACTTTTGAATATTTGATTTAAGGCCATCCCAAAAAAATTCCTTCTTAAACCTGTGGTAAGTTTTTAAAAATCCTAAGTGCCCTCCTAAGGGAGAAGTGTGCAATTCCATAAGAATATTTTGTTTTAGCTGGGAATTCTTACAGAGGTATAGGCAATCTTTGTACCATAATGAATCATTTTTCCAGCTAAATGTATCAGACGTACTGGAATCCTGTTGTAACTTTCGAATAAGTTCCCACACTTCTTCGTCATTCTTCTATTCCTCCCTTGCTTCATTTATCCAATCTGGTTGGATAATAGAAATGGTGCACAACAATGCTTCCACATCCTCATCCTTTCTTGAGAGTGCATCTGCTACCACATTTTGCTTCCCTTTTTTGTAGATGATTTCAAAGTCATAACCCAACATCTTTGTGACCCACTTTTGTTGCTCTTCAGAGGATAATCTTTGTTCTAAAAAGTATTTAAGGCTATCATGATTCGTTTTTACCTTGAAGTGTCTTCCCATTAGGTAGGGTCGCCATTTCTTAAGTGCATGGAGTATTGCCAACATTTCCTTCTCATAAATAGCTTTGTGTAAAAACTTTCCCTTGATTGGACAACTTTCAAAAGCAATGGGTCTTTCATCTTGCATTAGAACAACACCACTTCCATTTCCTAAAGCATCACATTTCACAATAAAGTTTTTTGTGAAGTCCGGTGTAGCTAAGACCGGTGCTTGGCACATTTCCTCTTTAAGATGTTCAAAGGCCTTTGTTGCTTCCAGAGTCCATGAAAATGCATCTTTCTTCAATAATGTTGTTAGAGGTGCTGATATTCTCCCATAATTCTTGAAAAACTTGTGATAATACCCTGTCAACCCGAGAAATCCTTGCAGATGCTTTATGGATGTGGGGATTTTCCATTCCTTAATGGCTTTAATTTTGCTAGGGTCTACCTTAACTCCTTCGTGAGATACAATATGACCCAGATATTCCACCTCCTGGACTCCATAGAAACATTTGGATATTTTTGCATATAATTGTTTCTCCTCTAACAGTTGTAACACCCTGTCAACATGTTCAACATGATCCTTCCAGGACTTGCTATAGATTAGTATATCATCAAAAAATACTAACACAAATTTTCTAAGGAATGGTTTGAAAATTGAGTTCATCAAACCTTGAAATGTTGAAGGTGCATTGGTAAGGCAAAAAGCCATGACCAAAAATTCATAATGACCCTCATGAGTTCTAAATGTTGTTTTCGGAATGTCTTCATTCTTCATTCTGATTTGATGATATCCTGATCGAAGATCCAACTTGGTGAAGTAAATTGATCCATTCAATTCATCCAGTAATTCATCAATGACAGGAATGGGAAACTTATCTTTAACAGTGAGCTTATTGAGCTCCCTATAATCTGGACACATGTGCCATGATCCATCCTTCTTGTGCACCAATACTACTGGAGCAGAGAAAGAACTTTGACTCGGTTGAATTATACCAGCCTCTCGCATTTCTGCAGCCATACGTTCAATTTCTCTCTTTTGGACATAGGGATATCTGTACGGCCTTATGTTTGGAGGAACACTTCCTGGAATTAGATGAATAGAAAAATGATTCAACCCAATGATTGTAGCCATTGGACTCCTAGTACAACATCAGCACCTCCCATTGGAATGGAAAGAATTGGGCTAATCAATACATATTCTCCCATGGATAGCTTGATATTATGGCACTTTCCAGAGAAATTTATTGTTCCTCCATTTGCAATCACCACTTGACACTCTGGTGTTGGATATAGGAAGCAATTCAATTCTTTTGCTACCTTACAATGAATAAAATTGTGGGTGCTTCCTGAATCAATCAACACTATTACCTTTTTCTTCTTGATTTGTCCTTATATCTTGATGGTTTGAGGAGTGGTAATTCCCGCCAATGCATTACAAGATATGGTCGGATTCATTTGTTCTTCATCTAGGCTTTGTTCCTGGGGTATATCCTCTTCTTTTGATCTTTCTTGCTCCTTTTCTTCTTCCTCTTCACAATCTATGTAGAATAATTTCTTCTCAGCACACTTATGACCTTTAGTGTATTTGCTATCACAACTGTAACAAAGCCCTTTCCTCTTTTTTCTTCCAGTTGTTGTGGTGTCAACCTTATAGGTTGTGGAAGACTAGGGGCAACAACACTTCCGTCTTTATAGTTGTGAGTGGTATGCTTCTTGGTTGCCATAATTTTGCTTTCCATTTTTCTTGCTAACCTGAATGCCTTCTCAATGTGCTCCATTATTGAACCGTTTTGTTTGAGACATATCAATTGGCTAAAAAAAGTGTTGCTTTTTGTATCCTCATAATGTGCTATCAATTCTTCCGTAAAAATTGCCCAAGTGATAAATTGTTTACGAGAGCAAAGCCATTGATACCATACAAACTGATTTGGTTCCAAATATAAAGTTGCCATACGTACCTTTTGTGTGTTTTGCACATTATTGAGATCGAAAAATTGCTCCATCTGTAATATCCATGTTGTGGGATCCTTGCCATCAAACTTCCTCATATCAATTTTTTGAATATGGTGGGTCTTTGATCCAACATTAGAGTCTATGGAATCATGATTAACATTTCTTTTGTTCTCATCATGAGTTTCCTTTAGTACCCTTTCACCATTAGTGACCATTTCTTGTAGAAACTTATTCATATTTATCTTCAATTCTTCCATCTTATCATCCATGCCATCAATTTTAGATCATGATTAACATTTCTTTTGTTCTCATCATGAGTTTCCTTTAGTACCCTTTCACCATTAGTGACCATTTCTTGTAGAAACTTATTCATATTTATCTTCAATTCTTCCATCTTATCATCCATGCCATCAATTTTAGCGTCCATTCCATTCATCTTAGCTTCCATCCATCTTAGCTTCTACACCTTTCTTTAAACAATCCATATTAGCTTCTACACCTTTCTTTAAACCATCCATCTTAGCTTCTACATCTTTCCTTAAACCATCCATCTTAGATTCTGTTGCTTTTTGTGCAAGTGACACTTGTTGCACTTGTTCTTGTAATTTTGATATATCATATAGCATTTCTTCCTCTTCTTCATGAGTCATGCTAGAGCTTTCAGGTTCCTTACTAGGTGTTTTCATTTTCTTTACTTGGGGCATCAGTTACTGATAATAATGCTCTACTATGCCCTTTGAATTCCTTCAAAATAAATTTTCAAAACAAGCTTAAGCAAAAATTTAAGAAAATCTACACACCTTTTTTCACTTTGTAGGAGCTCGATATTGCCTCTGATGTATCTCTGTACTTTCCAATCATCTAGTTCTGAATTTGTGACCTGCAGTATCACTCTGTGTCATCTTTCCAATGCCACAAGTCTGACCCAAATTGGATTCTCCAAGGAAGAGTTATGTGAAATCTCCCACAGTGACTTGATTATAGAGTAGTTCAGTAGAGCGAACTTGTACGACGTGCCACGAGTCACTGTTTTGACCTTTGGATCTAAGAAAAGCATACAAGAAACTACAGTCCATCCTCTTTCTGTACCTTCTTATGAAATTTCAATCCGATCCCCAGAGAGAAAATTATGACGATTTTCCCCAGGTCACCTGTTTGGAATGTAATTCAGGAGTCTGCAAAAATACCAACTTCCTCAGATCATATCTCTGCAAATATAGCACAAAAACCTCTGAAATTTGGACCCGAGGCTCCGTGCAATTTCTTCTCAAATGGGTTTTTTTTGCAACTTCTGAAACGTCGCAGAAACAAAGTTATAGTGAAAATGCCACGATGACATGTTTGGAGCAGCGAAACCCTAGAATCCAAAGCTCTGATACCAAATGTTATGAAACCAGCTCAGGAAAAGATAGAAAAGATAGATCAACGCCTTGTAATTCAGCCTCTTCGAGGGGGAAACCTCCTTTACATTACATAAATGAACAATTCTTGGATGATTCAAATGACAAAACCTTCTTTCTATATATAGGATTCTAAGGAGTCACAATATAACCCAACCGACCTAACAATCATAATATAAAGCCACAAAAATATCAATAAAGGGATTCTATGGGGCACAGTAATAACAATATTGGGGCAATAGGGGCACAACAATATTAATAATGGGTACAACTACAATAGTAATGGGGTAATCACTAGTATTATAGGGACCCAATAGAGATGGCAGTAGGCGGAGCTACCTTTGGTATCCTCTACAACTTATTTCCCAAAGTAATAATCATGGAGAAAGGTATGGACTCATACACAGCATGTCACTTCCACAAGTATGGTTGTACTAATAAAACATCACAAACTTCAAGAGGAACAACATCATATAGTACCTCATCCGTGAAGTGCTTGATAATGTAGGGAAGGCGTCACTGCTAGCTGATGTGGAGATCTTGTCCTTGGTGAAGCCACCCGATGGTGTACAACTGTGGATGTGTTGTTGTCGGTAAGTCTAGCCGCTTCACTACCTCTTCTGAAATGAGGTTCTTTTCGCTCCCGCTATCAACAATGAACTACAACGAAGAACCTTTCACCCACATTTGTGAGTGGAAGAGGTGTCCTCCCTCCTCTGGATCTTCAAACTCATTCTTATGGATTTTGGTGGTGGCCATGGTGGCACTGGGCTCCGCATCAATAAACTTCTTCCCTTTGTCATTCCCCTTGTTGGGTTCTGACATAGAGTTGGAACATGCATCTGATTCAGAAGCCTTCAGCTCGACCACCAGTGACCGCTTGGCTCGAAACTCACTTGTGTTGTGAGTGGAGCTTTTATGGTGTTAGCAAATTATATATTGCAGAGAAATGGAACACATAAAATATTGTAAAAATATAAAAATATAAAACACATAAAACAAGAGAGACACAGATATATGTGGTTCACCCAATTTGGGCTACATCCATGGAGAAACAACCAGTCCTTCCTTTTATATTATGCAGCGAAATGAAGAGATACAACTTACAACAGATCCACTGTAGTTCCCCCTCGCTCTCACACAATATCCTATATTTTTCTAGTTCAGAATACACATATACATAGTCGCAATACAATTCCCTCATATATAGTGAGGGGTTTCCTTCTAGGGAAAAACCCCTAAATTAAACATAACTTCTACTGTCAAATTTCTACCTAATGAACTACTCAAATTGACAATGAAATTACAACATTTTACAAGGAAATTTTACATCTATTTTTAGCTTCACAAGATCTCCCGCGAGGGGGCGCTCATAAAGAACACTGCCGCACCCCTTGGACCCCCCTTGTAGTGCAAATAACGTGCGGTGTTGCCACTACATTATGAAATGGGGTCCAATGTGGCGATACCTCTGAATAAGGAAGATAATCAGGCTCCACACCCAAAATATGGAACTCACACCATTTTCTCGTGTCCTTCTTTGTCTTCATGTTGTTGTTCTTTGCTTGCGGCTTCAACGGGTTATCCTGGGCCACCCTGCCTTAGATCTAGCCTTTTCTCAGTGGTTTCGGGGTGCCTTTTCCTTGATTTGAATTCATAGATCCAAACTCTTGTTTATTTTGTTTAAACTTCTGCTCAATCTTGACAGCGTATCGATATGTCTTATCGAGTGAGGATATGTCTAGGAATTCCATCTCTTTTTGGATGTGCTTTTGTAGATAGCTGTGGTACTTGAGTACCAAATTCAACTCATAATTCTTGATACCCAACTTAGTGCTAAGGGTATGGAAAATATTTGTGAACTCCGACACATCTTGGTCCCTTCCCTATCATAGCATGGTCCACTTTATGTATTTATCTTCATACCTCATGAAAATGTAATGTTGTTCCTTGATGGTGTCTTAGAAAGAATCCCACGTGGGTGCAGCTAAAAACAGTGAGGACTCCTCTCTTCCTCTTGTTCACAGTAGGTTTCCCACTAGTCCTTGACATGTGGGGCGGCTTTGAGTAGTGAAAAATTAATCTTTTCCTAATTGGAAAAGTCATGAACTGAAAAATATCCTTCCAATAGATTCAACCATTTATCTATGCCGTCTGCATCTATTTGGCCCTCAAATATGGGAATATCGAAGTTAACTTGTACATTAAAAGGATTGACACCTCCAGATGGCTACAGTATGAAGATGTGTCACCTATGGGTATCCATCGAAGGATCTGGTCAAAGTTATCCATCATCACGTTCCTCTATTGCTCGAGGGCTTCCTCGAGCAATATTTTGAAAGGATCTCTTGTCCCCTTGTCTTTATTTTCTTCCACGATGGGAGGTCATCAGAGTTTGCGATGCTGGTCTTGCAAAGGTTCAACCAGATCAAACCCTAACTCCTTATACCCTGACCTCCTTGGGGACATGAAAAGAAAAACAGAGAAAGAGCAGAGTGCTTTGATACCATTGATCTGAACTTAAACACAAATGCAAAAAATTACATATATAACCATAAATAAATAAATGCAATAGAAATAACACTTCATTTTATTAATATCAGAATATTGAAATATGCTTACAAACATAACGGAAATAAACTACCTCGGCCAATGGTAGCTTATCTCTGAGAAGAGACATGGTGGCCATATTTCTATGAACTATGTTACAATGAGGCTCCAAGGCCTATTTATTATTAAGAAACAATTGAAAACCCTAAACATCCAAAAACCTAATCCTAGGAGATGAAGCACCAAAAAATGTGGGCCCCATTTGAGTAAATTGGTACATCAATTTCTCGA
Source organism: Pinus tabuliformis (assembly GCA_031772625.1). NCBI lineage: Eukaryota > Viridiplantae > Streptophyta > Pinopsida > Pinales > Pinaceae > Pinus > Pinus tabuliformis. The sequence continues at coordinate 620,811,803 of CM062808.1, read as the reverse complement.
TGTCATAACTTTGGCATACGATCTCTGTTTGGCTATCATAATACCTCCCTTCAAATATCTCGACAAGAAGGCCAAAAGAAAATCAGCCAACTTGTTTGGGACTTTTTTAGTCTCTCCATTTTCCCTAAAAATGTCATTTAGGGCTTAAAAGTGACTCTGAAAGTTTAGGGCCCGAAAAACTGCTAAAACTAGTAAATTATGCTACAATTAAGGAAACTGAAAAACTGAAAGAGAAAATGTTGGGGGTCCAAGTGGAATATGAGGGTGGCCACCAATATCCACCTAGATCACTCCTGCTATGTATCTCAAAATTATTTTTCCTACTCTCTAATGTGAGTCTTTTGGAGTGTCCATAAATCTACAAATCAAACTAACTCCTTGCATAATATTTGATCTTGTAGTTGTGAGGCATATGAGGCTGCCAACCAATATTTTTATTAGAGTTGGATTGACATTTGATCCTTCATCATCCTTACTTAACTTGGTAACTGTTGCAACTAGTGTAGGGGCAGGTTTACAATTTTCCATCGTGAATATTTTTAGCAAATCTTTTGCATATTTATTTTGACAGATAAAAATTCCTCTATCAGATTGTACAACTTCTATGCCATGAAAATATTTGATAAGACCAAGATCTGTCATCTCAAAATATTTCTTCATGGCTACTTTAAATTCATCGAATTCAAGATTACCAGTAAAAATCATGTCATCCACATATAAGCAAGCAATCAAAATTTGTCCATACTAATTTACATTTGTGTACAAGCTAGGCTTAATGTTGCTTCTTAAAAATACATTCTTGATCATGTAACTGCCAATTATGTTACATCGGGCTCTCGTTCTTGCTTGAGTCCATAGAGTTCTTTCTTCGACTTATAAACTTTATCTTCTTGACCTTCAACTTCATAACCTGGAGGCTGCTGAACATAGATTTCTTCTTCTAGAATTCCATTCAAGAAGGCTGATTTCACATCCATATGATATAATTTCCACTTTTTTGAGTTGTTGTGGCTAAGAATTTTCTTACAATATATAATCTAGCTATCGGAGAAGATGATTCTCCAAATTTTATTCTCGGTTATCGTGAGAACCCTTTTGGTCCAAGTCTTGCTTTAAATCTGTCAATTTCTCCTTTCTCATTCAACTTTGTCTTGTACACCCATCTTACACCAATGAGATTTTTATGCTTTGGAAAATCAACCAAATCCCATATATCATTCATTTCAATATCTTCAATTTCTTCATCCATGGATTGCACCCAATTTTCATCTCTAATTGCTTCTTCAAATGATGAAGGTTGAAAAAAAAACAATGCAAAATTTGAACTAACATCCAAATCATCATAAATAACTTTTATACTTCTCATTTTTATCTTACCATTGCTCGATCATCAATTGATTGATTGTTCGGATAATTTTGATCTGTTGATCTTCTTGAAGATCCATGTTATTCAGAAAATCTTGGAGTATATGCTGGCGTGAATCTCTTTGGTGTCTATTCTTGTGATTCTTGTTGCTTTTTGTATGCTACATCATCTTCTTCCATCAATGGCACTCTTGCATTAATTGTCTTGTCTATACTCCAATTCCATGACTTTCTTTTTTGAGCACAACATCTTCGCTAATTATGGTCTTTTTGGTGATAGGTTATACAATTTGTAATATTTTAACTACTCACTATAACCAATAAATATTCATTTTTCACTTTTATCATCCAACTTACCTCTTAGATCCTCAGGCACATGTGCTTAAGCTACACATCCAAACACTCTAAGATGAGATACACTGCAAGACATACTTGACCATGCTTCTTCTAGTATTTTGTTCATCGTTCTCTTTGTATGAGATATTTTTATCACATGAAAAACACATGGAAATTCTTCTTCCCAATACACATTAGTCAAGTTTCTTCCAATCAACATGCTCCTTGCCATGTTCATAATTGTCATGTTCCTCCTCTCTACTACACCTCTCTGCTACACCATTATGTTGCAGTATGCATTTGGTTGTAAACTTCTCTCTGATTCCATGTTGTTTGTAGTAAAAATAGAATGCCTTCGAGTCATATTCTCCACCACAATCTAATTTCAATACCTTGATCTGAAGCTCACTTTAGTTCTCTGCTAAGGCTTTTAATTCTTTGTGCTTTACAAAAATTTCAGAATTCTGATTCAGGAAATAAACCCATGTATCTATGCTGAAATCCTTAATGAAAGTGAGGAGGTAACAACTTCCACCAATTGACTGTGTTCTCATAGGTCCACACAAGCCTGTATGAACAAGCTCTAGTGGTTTTTTTCTCTGTATACAACTACCTTTGGAAAACTCTCACAATGTTTCTTTCCAAAGATGAAACACTCACAGGTACTTGAAGGTTCCTTAATGGGAGGTAATCCTCTAAACACATGTTTTTGCTGCAACAATATTAAACCAGAGAAGTGCAAGTGTCCAAACCGAAAGTTCCATAACTAGGAATCATTAGAACATGAAATTGTAAAAGAACTGACCTTATCACTGTAATTCATGATTAGAGGAAAAAGCATGTTCCTTGTCATCTGCACCATTGCTATCAGATTATTACTTGGGGTATTTTCATATATATAGCACACTATTGTCCTTGAAAAATAACTATATATCTCTTCTGCATCAATTGACCAACACTTACCAAATTATTTTTGAGACCAGGGACATAATATACCTCTAATATTTTCTTGGACTCCCCTTGCTTGGTCATAATGTTGACCACTCCTTTTAGATCTACATCCAAAAAATATTCAAAGCTCAACTTTACCACTATCTTCACAGATTGATCCATGTTTGCAACCAAATTCTTTTTGCCTGTCATGTAGTTACTGCAACCACTATCTAATATCCACACATTGTCAGAAGGCTCATGCATGGTATGGTAAGATAGGAACATGGATTCAGTGTTCTCTGTAGTTACATTTGCTCTCTAATTTCCTTGATTAGCTAGCCTCTTCTTGCAATCATGGGTATAGTGACCAAAATTATTGCAATAATAACATCTCACCTTGGGTTTTTCAACTCTTGGATTTTTGTTGGAGCTTCTACTATTGCTTCCATTTTCATGTTCCTTCTCTTCTCTGCCATCTCTCTAAGCACCATGTCTTCTGCCTCGTCCTCTTCCTCGACCTTTGTCTCTTGAAATATAAACCCAACTTTCAAAAGCAGCTTCCAAGGTGGAATCCTTAATTTTGTCTATCCTTGCCTCATGGGATAGAAATGATCCCATCAACTCATCAACTGTTAGCATTTCCAAATCCTTGGCTTCTTCTATGGATGCTACGACAATGTCAAATTTGGTAGACAAATATTTGAGGACCTTCTCAACCAACTTTTGATCTTTTATGTCATCACCATAAATTTTTAACTATTTTACGATAGTCAAGACCTGATTCATCAATGAATCGATTTCATTTGTTTCCTTCATCTGCAAACTTTCAAAATCTCTTCTAGTATTCTTGAACAAATCCCACCTTTAATTATTATTTTTATTTAAAGTCCTAAAATAAATTTAATTTACCGTTTCAAAATATCTCACACGCTTAGAAATTATCACAAAGTACTTTTTTAAAGAGAGTGTCACTTATTTCAAACAAGGACCCCATGTGACATTTGAAACAATGACTTAAAAAAAATGCCCATGACTTTCGTTAATGGGCCTTTTAATTTTTTAATCCCTCATGGGGCTTGCGTACCCTCTGATACATGGTACCTACATAGGCGACATGAATATTGAAGAAAGTGTGAATTTCATGCCCAACTTGCACACTTTTAATTCCTTAACAATGCAACAATTTTGCAACGCATTTTTTTTGTAAATCATTAACCTTCTCCACTTGGACCTATCCTTATTGGCTTGATAGGATCCATGGATCTTGTGATCCTTACTCAACTTTGATACCGATTTGTTGGTAAGGCAGAGGAGGTAAGGCATAAAATAACATGAAATTTACACACACAATAACACGAGTTGCAACTCTTCAATTGATCACACAAACTTGAAGATTACAATGAAACTAGTGAGGGATATTTAACCTTTCTCAATTAGAGACTCACTTAAATTTACTTTGACATGTAACCACAAACTAAATTCAACTTTACCCAAAATAATAGTTTACTCAACTTGACTCAGTTAATTGACTCTCTAAATTTATCCAAATCTTCATACTAATTAGCTATCTTTAACAAGATTGTACGCACCCTTAGGGCAGAGTCTTGTCACCCAAAGATCAGTCGTGATCTTGCGTAGCGTCCTCTTACCTCTACACAGTTTCTTTCCACAATGTAGTTACTATGCTCTAGTGTTCTCATGGTTGGTGTGATCATGGTTGGATGCAGGGTGGAGGTGGTTTAACCTCTAGATTCTCTTAGTTGTTCATGGATTGGTTGTTCTATGAGATCCCACATTCATGCTTGGAATATGGCATGTTGGTGGGGTGACTAGCCTAGCCTATGGATGCCATGGTATGTTGGGATGTTTATTTCAACTTTGGAATTGTCATGGATTTCCAGATCAAGGTTCATTATAGGAATCCACATAGTGAAGTAAAGCCCGAACTCTGGATTTCATGGATTTGATCCTGAGATTAATAGAAAAGTTCTAAGTTCATCTGGCACTTACATGCACTGATTTATATGTGGATTTAATGGTTATCATATCTTTGATATTTATATGGTTTTATGTTGGTCATACACACGGTTCAATGATTGGTTCATGTCATGGCTATTTCATATATTTACTTGTAATTTTTAAATGGATTGATGCAAGACCTAGTCGATGATGTAGTAATTTAATGGAGAAGGAGATGTTACTTATAGTTATGATTCATAAGTTGTTTCAGTCATTTATTCTTTGTCTTGTATCCTAGACCTATAGGTTGCATTGATGCCAAGTGTTTGAAATAATGTCATTCCCAATTTGGGATTCTTAGGCCTAGTCCTGAGGGTTATTTTTTATTGATCAACATTGCTATTATGTTTTTAATGAATTTTGGAAGTTATAACAAGTTCTGGGTAGAGGCCAAGATTTTGGGCTAGAAAATTGGCTTAAATCCCGGGGTCGTTGGCACAAAACTGGCAATTTTGGTCCACATTCCGTGGTAAGAAGGCCTTTGAGAGCATTCCGTGGTAAGAAGGCCTTTGAGAGCGACTTTAGGATGTTGGGCACTACCTTACCCCTAACATGAGAGTGAGTATGGCCTAAGAGCTGCACAAAACTAGTGGCACCCAGGGACAGGTTGTTTAAGTGGCTGACTTATCTCCTAAGGGTTTTGTTGATGATGTTAGATGACTGTATGTGATGTTCTGTCGATTCCACTTCCTGAAGGTGACATAGGAGGTCGAATTTGATTGTAGTAGCATCTCTCCTCATGTTTACCCTGGTTGGCATGGTTACTTTGGGTTGACCTGGGAGGAGGTGTTACACAAGCTTTCAAACATGAACAAAAATCATGTAGCTGTTATCTCTAACACCACAACAATGATGCTTCTCTTCATATGGTATTTCACCCTCAAATCATCAAACCATTCTAGCAGTCTATTGCATGTGACATCAGGCTCATACCCATTCTTCGTCATTGCACAATCTTATAGAGGAGCTATCCACACATCTACGAAATGGTTCCATAAATGGGATTTTTAAAAACAAACTTCCCTTCACAACGTTGACCATGTCTCTTTCTAGGCATTCATTCTTGTGCCAAGGTTGTACCAATGAATGGGGCTCATTACACTACGCAAATCACACTAAAGAGTTATGAATCTAGGAACACTTGGAGACAATGGTTCTGAAATCAACACCCTCCTCTTTAGGAACCGCCTTAACTTGCAACACAACCTTCCCTTGAAGAAGTGTGAACCCATTTCTAATCATGATTGTTCCACCCTCGCCTCAATGCTGATAAAAGGTGGCTAAATAGGGCAACCACATTCATAAAATATTTTACGTGCTCTTGGTGGGCTGAGCCTTAGCCTCGATATTTTATAATACACATGACCTACCATTAATACTTTTTAATCCACCACCGGGTCTTTTAGCAAATTTTCCACTCTTTAATCAATTCTTTTACCTTTGCAGCTCATCAACATTGCCTCCAAGTCTTCTATTAGAAGCATTATTGCCACCATATGAGTCTTAGCGCCCTCTATCCCATACAGAAATCACCACAAGACTCCCACATATAAAGATAGCCTTAAGAAACACAAAGCATACACCCAACTAAAAGAACCCAACAAATTTCTCACGAGAAAACAATCAATTGTCTTTTTCTTGAAGTTGGAGGTTGGCTAGTCGCACAACCCCCTTTTAACCACAAGTTTGTCCACGTGGGCTTCTCTTAATCACCATTGACACCAACCATTTCCCAGTTGGTGCATTTGTTGGCACACTATGACCGGGAGGGCCAACAAGAGAAAATAAATGAAATTGAAAAATACTTGCAGTAATAAACATACACAATACATGGCCATACAACTACAAAAGTACACCATTATGAAACAAACTAAAACACATTACACAACTAGAAATAAACACAAGTTGCTCCAAGTAAAACCATTGGACAACAATTAAACACATAATATTGCTGCAAATTAAGAGCTGCTAAGAACAAATGGAAAATATACTAAACATGTTGTTGAAAATAAACATAATTATTGAAAACAAGCACATAACTATGGAATTTGAACTCCTTCATTAAGATAAACAACATTCATAAAATATGGAGGCCTCCCTACCATGGCGGCAGGGAGGCTGTGCAACCCCTCCAAAAAATCCTCACATGCAACTCACAAAAAGCCTATGTCCAAATCAAATGAGAGACAAGCTCAAAATCTAACCCAACATCAAGAATCCCTATTCTAAACTTCAGAGGGAATATTTTAATGTTTTTAATAAAATATCTCTAACTACTTTTCATTTTAATTTAATCCTATTTGATTTTTTGCACTAGATGCATTAATTTCTGTGTAGATGTTGATTTCTAATTATATTTGATTACTTGCACTAGATGCATTAATTTCAGTGTATATGTTTATTTCTATTTCTATTTGATTGTTTGCATTAGATGAATTGATTTGAGTAAATATGTCAATTTCTAATCATATTTGATTGCTTTCATTAGATGCATTGATTTCAGTGAAGATGTTGATTTATAATTTGATGTAATTAAATGTATGGTATACGTTAATTTCAAGGTAATTAGATTAACATTGGGCATTGATTTCAATGTATATACATTTTTTTTTATTGATGGCGTGTATTGCTTTCTATGCTACAATAATTCAACCATAAATAAAATACTTGAATTTTCAACTCAAATAAAATGTTCACTTAATTGAAGTATTTGCTTCTTGAAACTGTAAACTATTTGTAATTGACAATATTCTTATTTTTCTCATTTTTCATCTCAATCAACATTGTCATATTGTCACTTTGTATTCAAATTTTTTATTTCATCACTTTTCATTTGATTAAAATGACCAAATTAGTTCTAGACATATTTAACATATTTAAAATTATTATAAAAATTAGATGTTCCACATATTTTTCATGGTGGCACATGACTGAAACCATCTTAGATCCATCTTAACCATGGATATATAAGACCCAAGAAGGATCAAATCTCTCAAGATAAAAACCTTTTCTCAATTTTTACACTCAAAAAAATATCTAACGTACTTTTCATTTGTATTTCATTTCATTTTTTTTACCCAGAAAAAAAATGATAAAATGTCACTTTAAATATATCTACCATAATTGTGATCATGAATATTCCCTAAGAATAAATAGGAATAAATGTTTATAAGCTTTCATGCCTTAAAGATTGGTAAAGACCACAATTTCATTCATTTTCACGTCCATGACATACCCGCCTTAGAAGATGATTTCCCATAATATAATTTTATCGTTATCACGCACGGAGCATGATCATAATATCCCATTAATTTTAGGTATCCAACCCAATATATACCCATATCAACATTACTTTGGAACGAAAAATGAGATAGAAAATGCCATTTACAAATTCAGGTTAATAACAAACTATCATAACATAAAATGATTCATTTAAAATAATTGAAAATGTTGTGAAAAGAAAAGGAAAATTAAGAGCGACACTGATGGTATGCTAGGTTAATCCACAACACGTAAGGGTTGGAAAAGCTCCCCTTCAATGGCCTTGTTCATGACCATCAATGGATTGATTTGTCCATTGTTTTCCAAGAAGAGCGTGAGGAGGTTCTTAGAGAAACCACTGAGCAGGGCAACACCCTCTTCTCCCTGTAACACGGGCGTGCTGTTAGAGTCTCTCAAGTTCCAGAAGATGATCCTGGGAGGCACTCCATATCCCGCCTCTCTGAACTTATCCTTGATTACCATGTAGTCTGTTTTCCATGGATTTGAGGAAGCTTGGTCGAATTCCATGTCACTGAACACCACCAGTTGCTCTATCATCTTCTCCGGTTCTAGTTGGCATTTCACTGCCATCTCCAATATCACATCGAACACCTTTTGGAAATCGGTATTCATTCCCCAATCCATGTTCTCTGTGAATTCATACTTTTCAACTAGGGAATTCCCTGTGACCAAATGCAGTTCTGGATTTTCGCTGAAAGTCATAACATGGCCTTTCCACGGCTCCTCGCTTATTTCCGAAACCAACAATCCAAGCGCTATGCAGACCTCCATGGGAGTTCCGGACATGCTCCCTGAAACATCACAGACCGCCAAGGTGTTAGAAAGCTTTCCTTCTTTCTTCATGTCTTCCACCATTCGCTTCCACTGCAATTCTGCAACAGCAGATTCTTCATTCTTGGCCTGTTCAAGAATTTCATGCGGAAGCAGAGCTCCAGCAGCAACTTTCTTGTTCCCGGCTTTCACCTCCTCCAAAAAGTGAGTGAATCTTTCGGAATCGTGCTTCATAAAGATGTCCTTGTAATTTTTCATGGCGACAGAGGCCACTCTTTCATAAGGCAGTTCGTTCCACAAATTGGAACCCATGTACACCTCAGGCAATTGGAGAGCCTTCCGGAGCGGAACCAACACCTCTTTCCTCAGCTTCTCACGGGCTCTGTAAACATAATGACTCTCTTCGTCAGTGTTGAACTCCTCACGGGGAAAAAGCGTGCGTGCAATGTTCTCACAGATTAGGGTGGAACGATCGTAGGACGAATCCAAGGAAGGACACCACTTGGCGGCTAGGCTTATCTCTTTGACTTTGCCCAACTTGAGCGCCTGCAAGTCTTTAGACAGCAAGCCCGCGAAGAACTGGGCAATTTGATCATGCAATGCTCTGTAATAGGGATCTTCCAAGTAACGTCTCAAAGATTTACTGGCTGCTTCCAAACGCTTTTCTTTCCTAATAACTCTGGCCTTCTCTCTCAGCATCTTTCCATTCAATACATCCGCTGAAATTCGATCTTCTCTTGGCCTGAGCGTGCCCAGCTTTTTAGCTTCTCTTGCAGCAGCACCCTTCCGAGCGTAATAACCGGGCCGACATCCGCTGGGGTTACAACACATTGCACGTCTTCGTCCATATTTGGATTTTGCACCCTCATTTTCCTTTGCACGCTGGATTTTTTCCTTGTGACTGATTTTTTCAGCCTTGCGTTTTTCCGTGGCTTCGGTTCCCTGTAGCAGGCGAACAAGTATCTCAGGTAGGTCTTTGAAATAACCAAATTGAGCGATGCTGCCGACATTGGCAGCGAGAGTTTTGGGGTGACGTGAATGAATCCAAGAAGCTGCGGCATAAAAGCCCTCTCGATCTGATTTGCCCGTTCCCCGTACGCCTCTCAGTTGACAAACTAGCTTTAAAGCTGCTAGTGGATCTTCATTCCATGCGGCTTCCAAAAGTTCAGTGACTCTATGGGAGGGAGTATCGGGCACAACATGGAAAAAGAAATCCAGCAATAGATTACTAGATGTTGAGAATGTGGGAGAGCAATTCTCAGTCAATGTCATATTCTCCTTTCCTGTCTGTAATTCGAAGTAGCGTTTCAAAGTTGGACTGGCCGCTTCCAAGAATCGTTTCAAAACATGCAAGCACCGTTTCAAGAAACGTTTGAAAGCTTCAGATATTGAGGATGTAGGAGGGCGGCCGTGCTGTGATTGCATTTCCAACGCCATTTCATTCGCAGCTGTCCTAGATTTTGGGGCATCTAATTCGGACCCACGATCAGCCACCACAAAATTTGGATAGTTGCAGAGCTCCGGGGGCCCAAGGAGAAGCGCAGGCATGGAAGTTATAGAAGAAGTTGATGAAGCTGAAGCTGTGAGTGTGATCGGAGCGGATTGGCTTAAATAAATAACCCTGTGCGGATTTTATATGGCGATCAAGAAATATTTGGAATCAAACTCCACGATATATGTTCTTGATATTTGTTTTGGGTAAATTTCTGTTTCTTTTCGCTCCACGATATGTTCGTGACCGTTGTTTTGGGTGAATTTCTGTTTCGATTTGTGGTTTGTCCTCGTCATTTAGGTATACTTGTCTTCTCCTAAAGACAACGGAGGGACGCCACCTCCAACGAACCAAGTGGCCGACTCCACCATCCCAACATTTTGGATGTCATGCCTTAGTCCTCCCTATTTCTCCCCACCATGCACATGGCTAGCAATTCCATTTTCCAAATTAGTATCATCTTTTTTTTATTACAAGTTAGAATAGAGTTTCACATTTTTTAAATTTTTAAAAATTAATAAATATAATTGGATATTGGTAAGTTTTAATTATTAATAAATAGAATTCAATATTTGTGAATTTTAATAATTAATAAATATAATTCAATATTTGTGAACTTTAATCATTAATAAATACAATTTAATATTTCTGAAATATTTTTAGTAATAGTTAAAATCGAGAGTTGATATTTATATGTTTTTTTTAGGTTTAACTTTAATTAAATGAAATTAATATAATATTTTTGACTATCAAATGAGTTAAAGTTTTTTGAGCATATGGTGATGTTATGTCATGGTATTGATTCGTAGTGTGATAACAAATCTAATTTTATGATTACTAATTAACAAATCTAATTTCACAATTTGATGATTACGAATGTTTATGGTAAGGTGGTTGTACATCTCTATGGTTGAGAATATTGTTACATGTTTTTTTAAATGTGTATATGTTTTAACTTATATAGTAATTAGATTTTTAATTAATAATAATTTAAAAGAAAGTTATAATTTAGCTAATTTAAATTATTTTTTTAAATCCCTAATGTGAGATGTATCATGAGGCAAACTTTTTGATGTTTATCATGGATTGATGGTTTTTCATCCATTTAATTTATTTGAGAACACTAGCTTTATTTGAAATGTTTGCTTATGAACTCATTGATTCTAGTTAACCACAGTTCATGCTTATTCATTGAAGTCCATTTCTTAAAATAATAATAAAAAATTAGAAAAAAATAAAAACTACTTGTGCTTGATTTTTATTATTAGTAGTAAGTAGGATGATAGTAATTTGCATGTTAACCACTATTAGTTCATCATTGACTAATGCAAGTTATAATGTTTAATTTTGCATATATATATATATATATATATATATATAATGTCTCAATATTATTAAAGGAATTTCTTTTCGAACATCTAAGTAGCCCATAACTTTAAGGTCTGATAGCATTCTTTGCACAATATAATGCCATGTGAATGATTTCTTCACAAATTTTATGCAATGATTTCTACATACAATTGCAATCACTAGAACACAAAGGGGGGTTTTAAGACAATTTTTGAGTAAATTGTCTTAACTTGAGACCAAAATAAAATTTTGTATTGTCTTTAAGGGGGTGTCTCAAATTATTGTCTTAAAAAATTGTCTCTATAAAGATAATATATAACACAAGCATTATTGTCTCTTATGAGAAAATTTCATTTTTGTCTCTCCAAAGGCAATAGTTGAAATTAAAGACATATTGTCTTTATGGAATCATATATTTTGTCTCTCTAGAGAAAATATAAAACAATGAATCCAGAAAAATATCTCACCATTAAAATAAATCAATATAAAAATATTCAATTCAAAAAACCTACAATATCATTGAATAATTCATGTTAGGGTACAGTGGAATCGAACCACCAACCTCTTACATGATAGGTGCCCTTCCTTTGAGATAGCACACTTTGAAGAATTATGTGAGGAGTTATGGTAGTCCTTGCAATTGTATATATAGGCATTGATTTTAAAAAAATGCTCAACACATAATGGCATAATCCTTGTAAAACCATAATCATGCAGAGCCCTATTTTTAACTTAATAAAAAAATAACTCAATGGAGTTAGCTCACAATGACACCCTTGTAGCTTTACTTGCACAAAAGGTTAATAATAAACAATAATCTACAAACAAATTAATCTAGCCATACAAAAATAATTAACTAGAAATAGTACAAGCAATACAACCACCACCCAAAGAGCTACAACAGCTTGCTACTAGGTACCGATGAAAAATATGATGTATACATAAGGAGCCATCACTGCATCATCAACTCATTCAAGACAAATTGAGCACTCTTTTCTTTCAACGTTACAATTTTCTTTGACCAATTCTTCAATGTAAGCTTTTGAAGGTACAAAACAAGAATCTCCATTAACACACATTTGGATTTTTAGAAGAAAATGCCTCACTAGCTTATACATATTAGATGAAAGTTCTGCATCACCCCGGTTGTTGATAAAGTAGTAATTAGAACAAATTCCATGCCATCTTATTCGAATTAGAACACAGTTGTGTATCACCCCAACTGTTATCATTGTGTGTCACCCCAATTGTTGATAACTTAGCAATTAGAACAAATTGCAACATATAACTACTCATAAGACAATTAAAAAAACTCTTGATCTTTGGGGCTCAACATAAGGTTGTTCAATAAAAATCATTTTACAAAGGAAATTGTAAAGTAGAACAACTCATGACAAGAAAAAGACATTCACAATTGGCACAACCTCAAAAGAAATTCCATAATAGATGGATAATTGTGAAGAGGACTGGATATCAACCTCAAAAGAAATTTTGAATATTCATGAACAAATATTAGAAATCAGTTAAAGGGACTAGACATCAAAATCCAGATGAAAGCCCAATTTTACATTCATACCTTCCATATTTGTAGTATTGTCTTTTGTCCTTCGCAACGTTAAGGGCCTCAAGTTAGCTTGAACTAATTTCAAGCCACGTTCATCGCCTTCCTCAAAGGGTTTTTGAATTATTTTATACCACTTGGACACGACAAGGTCTAGTATTCAAATTATGACATCCTATTATAATCTATAAAATTAAAGTTGTGAGATGAAATCCAAATTTTGCAACAGTGAAAGAAAAAACATGTACGTTTCAGTTTTTCTGAACAACACAACCCATTAATGCATTTTAGTGATGGCCCATTTGAATTCCTTACTACAAATTTGCAAAACTCTGGCTATAGAAGTAGCATACTAAACAATATGGTGATAGTGAATTAACATTTTGTAGCAAGCTTTTGTAATAGTTCGGTTCTAGGTGGAAATATTTATTTTGATTGTGGGTATAAAAAGCTTCAATAAATGTATGTATTAAAGCACAAGGTATGACAAAACATGGTGCTAAAGTATATCAAAAAGAAAAAATGATTGCAATGCCATTAGCAGCCTAAGTGTGCAGGAAGTCATTAATTTCCTATGAGTTAACAATAAATATTTATTATAAGACAAAATTACTATTCATTTGAAAATGTAGCTTTCCATACAACTTGGCATTTCCCAAGTGTTTGTATGGAACAAAAATAGTTTGAAAAAACATCACTCTCACCAAGCCCATTTCCATGTTTCAATTCATCATCTATGCATTGTTCATCACATTTAACAAATGAATTTCTTATATTCCCCATGCAAGTCAATAAAAAATATTTCATACTTATAGTTTCAAAAACATTCTACTTGTTTTCTTGATCAATGCACTCAACGTAAAGTGGTAATTGACAGCAACCTCACAAGTCACAATCATTTTATGAATTCTCTATGCTGTTCACCCAAGTCAATCTAAGAGTTACAAATTCCTTGCATGAACCAACTCTTGGGATCGTCAAATTGTAAACCTCTATAACCTGAAAATTATTTATAGTGTTGCAAATTGATCACCGTTCCACTCACAACCCATGAGAATGGAATATCTCTTGTAATATCTCATTGGCTATGTCAATTGGGTTGAAATTTTAGAAGTCAGATGAGTATGCACCTAAACTGCCATTTGAAACAATAAGTGGCATCTCATAATGACTTCTATTACAAGGACTCCATTTTATGAACTACAAAGTAAACATAAATTGACTTCTAATTGATGTTATTATGTACAAAAACAAAGCCCAGAAATTATAAAAGTGTGAAGGCAACCTACCTTTTTAGTGCCTCCATTTCTTCTAAAAAGGGTTTTGTCATCTTACATGTAAATCAAAGCCATTTAAATGGCATTTGAAATTTGGATGAACACTGTTGATTCCTCCATTAAGACCCAAAACATATGCTCTACCTACATTCACATAGGTCCAAAAATTCCAACCCCAAATATGGAAACCTAAACTTTCACCTCAAACAGTAGACCATGGAGTTATTAGTAGCTTTCAATCTTGAAGAAAATTTAGCATTTTAGCTGAATATGATCCCATGTGACATTGTATCCTCCCTCCATTTCAATCTCACTTGCATTCATTTCCATGGCTTCAAGGAGTCTAAAATCTTGAACAATTGAAATTATTTCTACTCTATTTCTACCATATATTGGATCACAAATGTAGTCCAACATGTAGAATATGTCAACATTTTATGAGTCTCATACCGATATTGATGTCATCTAATCTTGAAATAGATCTTCCAAAACCTAATTTCTCTAGAAAAAAGAAAATGAATTATTTAACTCAACAACCTATGCAATTTGTAGTAAGGCAACTAGACAAGAGGATTCACAAGTTTCCATTTGAAAACCTGGTAAAATTATATCTAATTTGTGCTCAATTCATAGGCTAGGGACAAATCAAGTCTTTGAGATGTCACATATAAGAAAATTACATGAATAAAATGCAGAGTTTCGATAAATGGAAGAAAATAGACAAGTTTTTGCATCTGGCGAGTCCATAGGTGATATCCTTTCCCCAAAAAGAATATCAAAACTGACAATCACTCCATGACGAATATAAACCAGGTAGTAGGAATCCACTCCATAGACAAATCCAACCCAAATAGCCAAAAATAAATTTTGTGAGGACTAAAAATGGCACTAAAGACACCACAAAAGGTGTCCAAGCAAGTAAGAGTCATCTTCAAAATCGTTATTAATCTCTTTGAACCATCTAAAAGCATAATAATATTGATATACCTTACAATGAAAGTTGCCTCCAACAAGTAACACAAGGCATCATTAGTCCATAAATATAGAAAGGCACCAAAGGATGACCCTATTGAATCAACTAATGTAACACTATCCACAAGGATAAGGATTTGTGACAAAAACTAAGGCCAAGGCATTGGTAAAATGATCACTCATTATACCCACACACTATGAATTAGAACCTAAGCACGTCAACCTATCTTAAAGATGAAATGACAATCAACTTAATCATAGCATTTTTAAAGTCAGCCTACAACTTAAGGTATTGTTGCCTAATCTCTCTGTCCCACTCCATTTCCTCCCAAGCTAAAACCAAAATATCAAGGATGAATCCCTCCTCGACACACCTAGTAGGCTTCAGTTGCACTACATACTTGGCAATTGACCAGATCCTCAAAGCCACAGCCTTTGTCACAATTCTATAAGAAATGATAAGCAAAGTAATAGGTTTCCAACCACCTATAAATTATCTCATTTAATTCTGATTAATAGGCTTCATCAAGCCATAATTGAGACTTGAGAAACTCAAACAGGAAGCTAGAAGAAAAAACTTTCTACATCTAGACAACAAATATGATCCCCAATAAAGTCCCACATGATCTTATAGACTTTATAAGGAAAACCATCCAATCTCGAGGAATTTCCATTTTGAATTGAAGTAAAGGAAGCACATAAATCATATCTTATAATATCCTAAACCAACATATCATTTTTCCCACTAGTGACCCTACAAAGGGTAATCATGTAACAAGTATCTTGTGCAACACTCACTATTTGTCAAAGAAAAAAATAGAAATATAGAAAAAGGGATACCACTGCTATAGACGTACAATATATGATGTCGATAGACCAAACCCCACCTCCAAACCTATCTCCTTTGCACTCCAACATGATCAGGTTCCCCCTAAATATGCATTAAGTTGTCCAGAAAGACTATCCAATTCCACAACTACCCTTGCTCAAAGCTAAGGACAAGGTAATACACAATAAAAATGTATCACATGGTCCTAAATCAAGAGCATGACCCAAACATACATGCCTACCAAATCCAAACCAGAAGAAACCACCTGATTCAACAAAGATAAATAAATACAAATAATTATGCCTCCACTCCCTTGACAATGCTCAAAATTCCTAAAATGGGCCATTCCAAAAGTAGGTCATTTGGCTTCGAATCTCAAAACCATGTCCTCCTAGGTTAAACACACAATTCTATGTCAACAAGTTCACAAGGCATATCATCAACAAACGTGGGAAAGAATCCCTTGGATTTCCCCATGAGATTTTCCTTAGAAAAAAATAATACACTCATGGTGTGACATGATAGTTTGAGGCTCGATACTGTAGAAAAACTGCACAGTAAGTTTTTGTTTTAGTAAATGCCTGTAAAATCTCCATCAACATCAATGTATTTTTCACAAAGGGAATATAATTAGTCAAATGTCATGAAAAAATATCAAATGATCACAACATACTAGAAATGGCAGGATTTAGGACCCTATTGGACATGCATATGCCAACTAGAGAAACAATAAGAAACAGAGTGCCAAAGTTTCTACATTTTTCAAGCACACATTTCACTCTTGAACCAGTTTTTGTCTTATGGAAATCATCAAATGTAACATCCTCCTCCCACATCTACCCAAGTAATCGGCCAACCCAGGTAAACATGTGACGATAGGATACTATGATTAGATTCAACCTCCCATGTGACCTTAAGGAAGTGGAATCGACAGAAACACAACATACAAACCTTCCACATTAGGTACATAAACTCCTAGGAACCATTCCAACCACTCAGGTAACTAGCCCTTGCGTCTCACTGAATTTTTTGACCACTTAACCTCTGGAATCTCTCATGCTATAGGCCTGCTAGCGTTCAGAAGGCTATGGACACTCTCATGAAAAGGCATGCTAGCATGTAGAGACTATTTTTCTCGGTGTTGTGCTAGTGTCCTCAAGATTTGAGCCACTTTTCAGGCGCAGAGCCCAGCCACTACCCAAAATTGAATGATACCTTCAAAACAGTAAGATAACAGGGAAACAATGATGCAAAAGTAAATACTCAAACAAAACCTTGATCGCACCTCTACTAGCCATGATAGGCATTTCGCCAAACATATCAGAAATATGTAATATAGAGGTGTAAACAACAAATTTAGGCATAGGGATCTTATACATATCTGAGAATCGCTAAGGACCATTGTTCCCTCATATCATTTGCTACATTATCATCTATTAGGTCATAGCTACATTTTCCATTCGTTTACAAGTAAAAACGTGATGAGAGCCATACATAGCCACTATCATAAAACTCATACATAGCCAACATAATAGCAACAAAATTACCAATGAAATCATAGCCATATGATCCACACATAAACCAATATACTACTCATAGAAATACAAGGAGAAATAACCTCATATTGATGATATAAAATCAAAACCCGGGATGTGACTACCACATTCCATCCGACCATAGAATGGTTGAGCCAAATATCTCTTCAACCATTCACGCCCGTGCCATATTCCAAACATGAATGTGGGATTCAAACCAAAAGAACCAACCAGGGCATCTCGAGGCTAAACCACCTCACCCTCATCAATAGAAACTAGGCTTTACTATAAGCCATCCTGGATCACTAGAAAAAACACAATAAACATGCAATAACAAACTTTACCATGATCTACACCTGATCACTAGGCCAAAAAATCATGGATGCTACCTAATTTCTCCACCTAACCGTGAGGAATTTTCCTATCTCCTAGTCTCTCAGGATTTACTACAACCCACGTTGGGTCACTGGGCCCTAAACTGAGACCCACTCTCAAGGATTTATCGCATATCCCAACTCAGATTACTAGGCCCAACAGAGAGAAACCACATGCAGTACCATGCATGCCAAATCTAGCAAGGAAATCACACATGCAAATCGATACTTGTAAGGAATCCTGCTATAGCTACTTGATCCTGCTCTTCCTTCTTGATCTCTAGTTCCTCCTGCCTTCTTTGTCTTTCTTGATCCAATGCCAAAGTGCTCCAAGAAAAATCTAAGTGTCCAAGAGTGAGAAAGAGAGAGAGAATAATGAGAGAGCTCCAAAATTGAACTGACAAAAGGTTACAAACTGATCCTCATAAGCATTTTTATCAATTAGACCTATATTTTTTTCATTTTCCATTATTTTCCTTCATTTTCCTCCTCACATGCAACTTGTGACCTTTCACCTTCCTTTTCTTCTAATTATATTATTTTCTTAAATAAATGTTCCAAAAATTCCACTTTGCCTTTCCAAAGCCTTAGCCATTTCCTTTGCCAATTTCCTTAGCCATAATAAACTGATGAACACCTATACTAGGATGTTTTGCCCAACATTCAGCTTGGAATAAGTGTCCCATTAACCGTGGTTATTATTTTTCCTTTATTAACTTTTATTACATCGAATTTTCAACATGGTTGTTACAGAACCCCCCCTTTGGGGGACACCATCATCGATGTTCAAACACACCTATAACTAAGAAAAACCACTAAAAAGAAAACATACTACGCATGGAGTTTTATAACATAGCTCGATGCAGTATTTACAATGATCACCCTACTGAAAAGGAAACCAACATGACAACATAACAAGCATAAAATCATAATGACATGATACCCATACCGCTTATTAGAGCTTTATAACATAGATCATGGTGGTATTTACATCCATATACATATGTACATATACCAAAACATCATCAACCATGTAACATGACATATACCAAAGACTTATACCAAAACGCCATACCAAAATTGCTCTACCTCAACTGGAAAACAAGGATACATAGCCCACATATGATCTGCCATTTCCCATGTAGGTTCATCGGGCCCAAAGTGCTTCCACTGCACTTTAACCTACTCGATTTCTCGGTTCCAAAGCATGAGCACCTTTTGTTGTAATATGCACTAAGGTTTCAACTGGAATTTTCTATCTGGTTCCACCTACAATACAGACCATTCAATCACATGATTAACATCTTTAACATACTTCTTAAGCAATGACACATAGAAAACATCATGGACTTTCATTGTTGGAGGTATGGCAAGTCGATAGGCTACTGGCCCTCTTAGGGTCTTATAAGTTATAGTGATCAATTGATGATTATCTGGATATTTATTTTGGAAATCTGTTGATAAAATTTAGCCTACAAATACCCCAGGTCTTATATTCTAAGTTGTCTTTATATAGAGGTCCCTAGGAGGTCATCATTGAGATGTCATGAGTCAGCTGTCAGAATCCACCCTTTCCATTGCTAAAAGATGAAATGTGCCGGAAGTTATTTTTAATAGTTTTGATTTTAAATGAGTTTTAATTTTACAAAATATATATGTATTTTCTAAAATTATTTATTTGAAATTTTAAACTTAAATCTAAAATAACTTAGAAAACCCAAAACCTAAACTATGGAACCATATTTTCCTTCATGCATCAAGTCATAAGTCAAATCCATAAAGTCAAAGTAAATTGTGTCCCCACCCCGCACTTAACTATTAAATCACCCTAATCTTTCATGTCTCCAGATCTGTGCAAAATAAATCAATGGTTATTGATATATTTCAAGGCGAGGGTTGTCTTTTCAACATTTAACCAGGGGGGTCTGAAAAAGTAGTTTCACATTTACTGATTTTTATAGCTGCCTGTTGGGATGGCCCCCCTAGGTAAAATTTTGTTAAGTACTGTAAAGTCTCCGCATTTTTAGGAGAAAATCGTGAGTAGTTCAGGTTGATAGGAGTCAAAGGGGATTTAGGAAGGTCAAAGCCCCTTAGTTTGTTAGATTCAATATGTTTTGAGACCCGCCCATGGTTTGCAGACCATGGTATTGTAATGAACAAGAATATAAAAGGAATGCATAGTAGAGTCATAAGATATCGAAGTAAAAAAGTGCATGATTTGGGTATGATTTTATCTATTCTGTACTTGGGTGAAGGGGAAGGCTCCTACAATTGTGTGCGTGCAGACCTTGGTAAGTCCACAGTTGAGTGCATTGGCCCCTACAGTTGTGTGCAAAGGGTTGGGAAGAGATATAATTGAAGATTTGAAGCATAATAAAGGCTTGTTCTGAAGAACTATATGCATATATGTGTATCACTATTTTATCTCCGAATTTACTATATTTTTGATCCGTTGAATGCATCTAATCAGTAAAAGTACTTAGCAGATTCATGGAGACATAGATCTATTTATTTATATGATGTTATGCATGTGTAGTGAAATCGATGAAGGACATAAGTCTATTTAATGTCATTTACTATAAGTTGTGGATTTCAAGGTTTAAGGTTCACAAAGGTCAAGAAAAGCCCTAAGTTTGGCAGAAACACATCACATAGTCCCATGGACTCAGAAACCTGGTTCTAGCATCCCCCAATAATGCCTCGGGTGAGACTGCAGCCTGCACTACGCAGGTTGTTGCCGAAAGGGCTAGTAATGTAGGGGTTTTTTAGTTAGCGCAGCTAACTCCGAACCTGGGTCCAAGCCCCCTCAAGCAAACAAACGGTTCCATTGCTGGGACCGAGATCTATCTGAGGAATGTGTGATGTGGCATAAGTGGATAATGACTAAGAAGGATATTGAGAAGTGGATAAATCAGAAGCTACATGAGTTTTCATCTCAAGGAAACAAGAATTTGTGCTTGTTGAAAGAAGAGTGGTTGTAGATATATCTGTATATAGAGTAGCACAAAGTTTTCTTCTGTTATTTTCCATGTAAATTATACGAATGGTTGGCTAAATTGGTGGATGGTAAACCTACCTAGAAGTTCGATAACCCTATTGTGTGGACTCCAGAGTTAGTGAAGCACTTGGAAGGATTAAAAAACAAGGTTGCGAAGGCTGTTGATTATTGGATCAATAGTATTTTAGGCAGATTTTTTATTGAGTTTGCGATGGATACGTCTGCCAGTTATAGCAAAGCAGAACGCTAGTTATTCAAAGGATGAAGAGGTAAGTGTATGAAGTGTCTGAAAACTTGGTTTAAAAGGAGCTATGCGAAGTGGGAAATAGTTCCGAAAACATCTAGATACAAGTGTTGAGTACAGTCCTTTGTTGGGAGCACCTGATAGTGAAGAAGAAAGTGATAATCTGAAGATACCCAAAGGTGCACCACAATCGGTAGATCAGGATACTATGGGAATACTGCATCCATCTACTACACCTCTTCCATCACCTTCACCTCACACACCTATGCCTCTGCCTCCACCTCCACCTCCACCTCCGCTATTCAGTGTGGCGAACACTATGAATATGCCCATATTTAAGGGTCTCGGGACAGAATACCCTAATCAATTATGGTTTGTAGCAGATGCTGTGTGGAAGTCATAGCAGATAACATATGACAATATGAAGAAAGCGCAGTTGGTCACAACATTGCAAGATAGGGAACTGAGTTGGTATTTTAAGTAAAATACGACTCATCCAACTGCGTCATTGAAAGATACAAAAGATGCACTGAATAATGAATTCAGAAAGCCTAAGTCTCAAGCCCAATATGTGATTGAGGTAAAAGAAATTAAGTAAAAGTTGAATGAATCTGCATGGGATAATGAACACAAGCTAAAAAGTCTGCTACAATAGGATAATATACAAATCTTGGACGAGCAACATAAGAACTGATATATTTCTTCGTTGTTACCTCATTTGAGGTTACCATTGTCACAACGGAAGCTTAGATCTTAGGATGAAGCGCTGGAAATTACTATGAAGTTGGAGGCTTCACCTATTTAGGATACGAATCTAGGAGTGTAGTAGATTCAGTCGCAGTTGGCTAGCCTGCATATGGAGTTGCAGGATCTCAAAAAGGGGAAAGATGTCCAAAATGAGACCCTTTCTGAAGTATGGTGCTTAAAGTGCAAAGGAAATGGTCATGAAAAGGATCATTGCACAGTATATGAGAACTATCTAATTGGGGGAGGTCCTATCCCCATGAAGCCAGAAAATTCCACTGGATCAAGTAACGGTGTAGTGCCATGGTGTGCTATCTACCAGATAATAGGAAAATACTCAACTGACAATTGCCATTTATTGTAGAAGTTCGTGCAAACTCCCAAACAACTATTCTTTAATTTCTGTAAGTCTATAGGCCATGGTGAGCGCAATTTCCAAAGCTATGAATTAATGATGGATAGAACTCCGACATATAGAGTACATGCTAAGACATGCTTGTTAGGTAAATTTTGCTCGAGGTTTGAGTCAAGGTTGACCTAGTTAAATAGTAGTGATTTTGGGCACATGGTATGGTGTACCCATGGTATTATGGTCCATGGTATTGCATGAATTGGAGCCTATAAAAGGTTGGAAATAGTTCGTTGTAATGGAGGCTGGGAGGTGAATGGTGAAGGCTCACTGGGCCAGATTGGCCAGGGTTTTGGCCAATGCTAATGAGATCTCATTGGGTTAGGTTTTTCCCCGAATTTAGGGTTTTTCTTGGATAAATATTATGTGTATAATATTTATGTGTATTATTGCTGGTTATTTTATTATTCCTCTCTATAAATCTCAGTAAATCTTAGTAATATTTTATCTCTCTGCTGTAAATTTCTTAAAAACTGGTATCAGAGCTAAGTTAGCTTTAGAAGGACGTTTTTTGTTGCCAAGGGTTTGTATTGGCATGATAGATAGAGAAATAATTAAGTTTTTCTTTCATATCTGGATCAATAGCCATAGATTGTGAAGCAAAGCTGCACACTATTAGGTCATGAGAGATTCAGTGGATGGGGAGGATATGTGCACATGGATTAATTAATTGATGAACCATGTACGTGAAAAGAACACCTAGATAACTGGCGGTTACAGTGGCTGGTGACCCATGTAATTTAGTAGATGGGTCCTTTTTATGTGGACATTGATGTCATATGTAAAAAGACAACAACAAGGGTAAACAATTTTTTTTATTATAATGGAGTGAAATTTTTAATTTGTATATAAATGGGCATACTAATGTAAGGCTTGGTAAGGCATGCGTAGCCTTGGGTAATTACCAGTAAATTTTGGGTTAGACCTAGTGTTATAGACATTTTTGTGCCTTACAGCATGAAGCATGAAATGTCCATAATCTAAGGGATCCAAAGTCCCTAAACATGTTGTTCCTACCCCTAGAGGAACAAGGTCAGCAAACCACAGCACTGAATAAAAGTTCTCCACCTGAAAACACTCAAAAACAAGGCAATTCTGGATCATGTCAACTGCTCCACTGAGCATCTGCGCTGAATGTCAACTGCTCCACTGTCTACCTGCGCTGAATGTCAACTGCAAAGAAGGCTACCTGCGCTGGGCGAGTTGGGACATGTGGCACAATCATTCCTCAAGGTGTCAATGCCCAGGAAGCTTCCAAAATGACACTTGGATCATGGAATTCGACTGGTGATGAGTAAGAGGGTCTAGATCTCCAAGTGGAAGCAAGAACCTCCAAGTGGACTCAAGAACTGAAGAATAACTGAAGTGAGAGAGGACACTAGTCAGCTCTCAAGCTGACTCATCCTTTCTCCAAAACTCCTATATATAGATCTCTCTCATGAGGTCTAGGGAGGCTGGAATCTTGTGAATGTAAAGAATTGCTGTTGGTTTGAGTTTAGAACTATTGGGTGATTTGCTTTTAAGGAGGTGAAGAGGAGATTTCTTTCTGCTGGGAAGGTGATGCTGGATTGGGCCTCTTATGGTTGTATCACTTCCTGAACTTTACTTCTTCCATTAATAAAGCATTTGAGGTTCTTCTATATGCATGTGTCTCAATGATGTATTGTTATACTTGTGTATTTGATTTATTCTAATCCTTAAATCAATTATGAATGTATGCTTCTTGTAGTTTCCCCTTCTTGCCATTTTGCAGGATCTTGGTGTAGCTGGGCCAGTGAAAGAGCAAGGAGCTTGGAGCAAGCAGCAAGGAGAGAAGATTGGATCAACCATTAGCGAAAGACATCGGTTAGTGGATCTCTTTCTCCCCTATTTTACTTTCATAAAGAAGAAATCTTAGATAGCTTTTCTTTGATTGTTGCTGAGGTACTATCACCCTTAGAGTGGGATAGGGTCATTCCGTATTGGATACTTTTCCCAACAACAAATTGGCGACTCCACTGGGGATCGTATCTTGTTGGTTGTTTGTGTTTTTTGCTATTCATTTCCTAAACACAGGGAGTACCGAATCGAACTGCATTTGGATCTTTCAAATGCAAAGTAGAGGGCAGCTACTCTAGCTCAGTTTCTGGGCATGTTTATGATTTGAAGAGCTGATCCACAAGGACTCTGAATAGCTCTTAGTGATAGCTTTTCATCCTCCTTTTCATCCTTTAGTGTGTACTTGATTGATAGCTTTTGATTTGGCCAAAAACTGTTGATTTTTGAGCAATCTGTAACCCGGAAACTGAGAAAAACGAGAGTTTCTCTCTTCATTGCAGGCACTGTGAAGGCAGTCTGCATTTCATCGCAGGTCCCGAAGGGGCTACCTACGCTGAATGTCAAACTGACAGTGTACTACCTGCGCTGAACCAGTTAGGCCTTGTGCAACTGGGGTTCCCTGCTTTCTGTTGCCCTGTTTTCATCCCTGTTTTTGCAGCCTGTTATCAGTCAATGTACCTATCTGAAACCACCTTTCTTTGCCACTATTCTGCCTCGGTTGTATAAAGAAACTGTATTTTTTCTTTGTGTATTTCTTACATCATTTGCAGTTTCCCATAACGAAAGTGAACTAGTCTTGTTGTGGCCTCTTAGATCTAGACCTGTGATAAAGTGTCGTTTTGATCTTAAGAGTTAGTTTGTTTGCTGTTCATAGCTGATTGAGCTTTTGCTTTCGTCATATGGTTTGAATTTATGTATTTCTAGTGTTGAAACAAGTAAATCTTAAGGTGTCTTTTGATTTTGGACAAAAGCTTGTTTGCTTTCACTTGAAATTGAATTCAAAGTTATACAACAGCTTTCTTTTTGTAATACATCAACATTAAGAAAGAGAAAAGAAATACCTGCATTGTGCATGTGCATTTTGACAGCTTGCATGTTGATTTAGGAAAAAGTGCATTAGTGTGTGCTCTATGATCTGTGTGAAAAGATGATGTCTTTCTTTTCCCTCAGTAGTTAAGATTTTCATAAGTTGAAAAGATTGAAAAAGCTTGCTTCTCATCTTTAGACTGCATTTAGGAATTTGTATCATACATCTCGTGGTGAACCTTGAAAGGCAAACTTCAAAAAGATCAACTTAAAATATATTGAATGAACCTAACAATGCTTTGAAACATAACGCAAACACATAGAGGTCTAAGCTAGAGACATGTTCTGGCGTCGTTAAACGTAGTGACTGTCGATCTCGAAGAAGGTGGGTGATTCCTCCTGAGAGTCGGTGGCACTAATACGGACTTGTGCTCCCACGTACCGTCGCGTATATATTGGGAGACCCCTATAAGCATATATCTTTTATCCTTAGGAAGCCGTGTCGGCCACCCTACTGATCGCAATGCAGTGAACACAACATTCACGAAGATCGACCACCCGTACCGTAAAACGTATTCTGTGGTTTTGCGAAAAGTTTGGCACACGCTCTGCCTAGATCTCCAGAGCAGTTTCTTTTGGCCTTTTTCAAACTCTATAACTGAAAAAGTCCATCCGAGCATTTGTCACTTCGGGCTCATTAAAACATCGAAGGAGACTAGAGTCATCTTTAGCTTTTTCTCGACTCTTAAAAAGTGAAAAAGCAAGTTGTGTCTAAAAGCGTATAATAAAATTCATTCAATTCGGAAACACAAATTTCCCCTTTTAATATTTTGGTTGATCGAGTAATCCGCAATCGTGGAATAAAGTCAATTGAAACCCCGTCGTTCGCGGAGGCTTACGAGTCAACCGTCTTTGTCTCCGGAATCGAAAACAGTACGGACAAAGCGAACTCGTTTAACCGGTTCAAAATCTCCTATAAAAGTTAGAACAAGTGTTCCAACTGCATCTAAGGTTCCGGTTACTCCAAACATTTCTGGAAACCCTGCCTCTATAGAAGAAGTTCAACAGCCACAGAAGGACAGTAATACTGATCCTAGTCTGGGGGCAAATACTTGTATAACTGAACCAGTTCCATCTCTAATCGGTCCAGAGAGTTTTGTTCCTCAAATAACTGTCGCTGTCGAAACAACCACTTCTTTGGCACCAAAAATATTTTACGGACCTGACGGTCTTCCTCTTCCACCGGGTTTGACTGCGATAGAGGAAATTGTAGAGGATCCGCAAGCAAGTACTCCAACCCATTTTGGAGTCGGGGTCACTCTATTTCCTTCATCAGAAGTTAATCCACCACAAGTGGAGGTTCCTGTAGAATCGCTAGGCAATCTATTGGATAGACTTAAGATGTCTGAACAACCGTCATCATCTAGGACTGTGTCAAACGACACAGTGACAGCAGAAGCCCCTGCCGTCACTCCAACGATGTTTGTCGGCGTACCATCTGTCCCGACTAGCTCGCAACTGCTAGAACGAGTCCACCAAGGGACTATGACAACAGTGTGGTCTGTTCCAGTTTGTTCATCAGGAATAATACCCAGCAACTCTTACGTTGAGACTCGACAGATTGATCCTCACGGAGGTCAATTTGGGCCATCCAGTCCTCAAGGACAAACAATCCCTTTGAGTTCCGGATTGCTACCATATGGGGGGCAGTATGCCCTTTCATTACCCCCTCCGGGAGGATATCCATATGGCAGTTCTCAACAGTATTCAGGTTATGCTGGAATTGCATCAAGTAGTTGGGTACCTATGCTACCTCAACAACCAAGGGTTGTATAATCTATGCAACAGTGTGTACCTATGACGAAAATCCCGACCACACCGGCTATTGTAACTGTGTCACAAGTTCAAGCGATACCTGTTGCATGTCAACCTCAGATTTCTCAGGTTGTAATGCAACAGCCTCTTGAACATGGGTCACAACCACAATCGCCAACTGGTGGGGCGACACAGGTCCAAATGGGTACAATTACCCCACACCTCGGTCCAACGGTTAGCATAGCACAACAGAACATGGCTTCACAACCGTGGCTAGTACAATACCAACAACCACAATTCCAGCAAGTATACCAAGGTTCTGAGCAGCAGATCTTTGCGAACGGTGGACAACCGTATATCCAAAACGGTCAAAACCAACCACTTTACAGTGGTCAAGTCCACCAACCGTATCAGTCATACCAACATCAATTACATTATGCTGGTATGCAAAGGCCCACTGCTCAAGCGATTCCATCGTACCCTGGTTATGCTTCGCCTAACCTGAATCAACAGTTACCATTCGTGGCAACTTTAGAGTTACCCGATTTACACCGGTTAACCAACAATCTGATTGCTTATGCCCCTTGGTGGCCAGCGATTCCTCATAAACTTCCATCTGACATTCCTAAATTCAATGGAAATCCAGGTGAAGACCCATCGAATCATGTGATGACTTTTCATCTGTGGTGTTCGTCGAACACCCTAAACGACGATTCGATAAGGCTTCGCCTTTTTCAGAGGACATTGACAGGTCCAGCGGCTAAATGGTATATTGAATTGCCAAGAGCCTCTTTCGACAATTTTAGTTCCCTAGCCACAACTTTCTTAACCCATTTTCAATTACCGATAAGGTATGAAACGGGAACAGAAATATTAACCAACTTCAAGCAGACAACTGCCACCCATATATCTGATCATATACATGAGTGGCATCGTCGTCGTAGGATGGTGAAAACATACGTTCCCGATCAGCTATTAGCTGAATGGTTTATAAAGTCATTACTTCCTGTTATAACGGAAGATGTGGCCAAGGGGGGAGTCGTAACAGAGGAGCAAGTTATTGCTCGTGCACAGTATTTGGACTTAGTTTATACTCAGTCCGGCACGCTCTACGACAAAATACCCAACGCCCCTAGACCAGAATTTTCAATTCGTCCTCCTCCTAAATCAAATAGTGACTCTCATGCCGACGATGGTGTGATTGGCACGGCAAACGCGAAATCGATAAAGGCTTCCTCAAAGAAAGCCCGTAAGAATTCGGATCAAAATGCAAAAGAAGAAATTCTTGCTTCGGAAGTAAATGCCGTATCAGCAGATAAGGGCAAAGAAACCAATCAACCAGGAAGCAAGAAGAAACAAAACAAAGGGAAGAAGAAAAAACAGGGTGAGTCATCTCCTGGAAAGAATTCTTCGAACTCTCCTGGGAAAGGGAAACAAAATTATCCATGTCAAATATGTGATGATGAGGATCATAACACAAAGAATTGCCCATTCAAAGCTGAGTTAAAGAGGTTCTTTAAAAGTTCCCAAACCTCAGCTGTGTTAACTGATCCATTTCCCAACCCAGGTCAAAATCTGGTTGAGAGTGGAAATGCTTCCCCGTCCCAAGTACTTATGTTGTCGGTCTTAAAACAACAGAATGATGCTTTGATTTCGACAAGGAACAAAGATTATGGGAATCCTCAGCTGTCGAACGACAAAGGTAAAGATCAACCAAGTAGTTCGACAACAACTTCGACAGAAGTTGTACCGCCCATCATTCCTCAATTAACAATAAAACCGCCAAAGGGTGTAGTACACAAGTCGACATTTAATCCTCGCGCCAGGGCGACGCAACATTATAACATAGTGGAAGATTTGGCCCAATCGCCATCCGCTATGTCGACTCTTGAGGTATTACAAAATTGTCCATCCCAAAGGCAGGTGTTGTTATCAGCAATTGGTGGGGTTGATCCTAAGGATTCCAATCTTGTATCTTTTGATCACAAAGGATACAATCCTCAGTTGCGAGCTCAACTAGCTTTCCTTATTCAAGTGAAAGCCCTCAACAAAACTGTTCACAGAACAATCATTGATGAGGGAGCATCAACATGTATTATGTCGATGAGTTTCTGGAAAATTTTAGGATCTCCAACCTTGTCGAGATCTTCGACGACATTAAAAGCTTTCGACGGAAGGACTTATACCCCCTATGGTATCCTTAATAACTTGAAAGTTGAACTAGGAGGAAAAATAGTAGAAATTGATGTTGAGGTCATCGATGGAAATCTTGACTACGACATCCTACTGGGAAGACCATGGATTTATGCCATGGCAGCTGTCGTGTCGACTTATTTTAGGAAGATCGCATTCCTGTTTGAAGGAGGGATTACGGTCGTCGACCAACAGAACTTCCTCCCTAATGGTTCACAGGTTACAGGAAGCATTCCCATGATCCATGAGAGCAACCATTCGCTTCAAGATATCGGAGTAGGATTATTGAAAGACCCCACATTGATGGGAACTTTCGCGCTACCACCTCCTATTTATATAGGAAATGTACCGTTTGTAGCAACCTGCAACATGATATCTTCCACGAAGGTCGCAAGAGACAATGTCAACATGGATCATGCAATTGTTTTGCCCCCAAGCCCTTTAGAAATATTGTAGCAAGCAATGTTTCAAGCATGGGAGGTGAACCCAAATCAACGCTCGTCAAGCGTTTGGGTAGATAGGTCTAGAGAATATGGTACCTCATTAGATCCTTGGTCGAAAGTACATGGGACTGACGAAGGAATCTTACAATCAATGTTAATTGAGGGGGCACCATGGAATGATCACCACCATTGTTCCCTTCTTCCCGAATGTGAAGAAGATACTCAAAGTGACCTTTATCACCCTTCAGTTTTTGAATTCCTAACAAATACTGTAAATACGGTGGATTCCGAGCGAAACTTATCCAACATTGAAGAGACTATAGCCATAAATATCTCGACTAAAACAAATGTTGTAGAGAATATTTATGTCGGCAAAGGTTGTTCCCCTTCAGAACTGGAAATATATAACGCTCTTTTTCGCGAATTCAGAGATGTCTTTGCTTGGTCATATGATGAAATGCCAGGCATTGACTCAAGTATTGTTGAACATGAAATTAAAATGTATCCTAATGTCAAACCAGTAAGACAACGGCTTCGGCAGGTGCACCCCAAGAAGGCCGTTGCCATTAAGGCAGAAGTTGAAAAACTTCTCCATGCTGGATTCATCTACCCGGTTCCTCTAACCGATTGGGTATCGAATATTGTCCCTGTTATGAAGAAACAAGGGACGATTAGAGTGTGTGTCGATTATAGGGATGTAAACCAAGCTTGTCTGAAGGACAACTACCCTACACCCTTCATCGACCAGATAATTGATGAATGCGCCGGATGTGAAATCTTTTCATTCATGGACGGATTTTCCGGGTATAATCAAATAAATATCCACCCACAGGACCAGTCAAAGACTGCATTTATTTGTCCGTGGGGCACATTCGCTTATCGAAAATTACCCTTTGGTTTAAAGAACGCAAGGGTGATGTTTCAGAGGGCAATGAATTATGCCTTCCATGACATCAAGAACATTGTTCAACCTTATCTCGACGACCTCCCGGCTCATTCGCGAAAGCGGACTGATCATCCGCAGCATTTGAGAGCGATATTTCTACGTTGCCGACACTACAAGATAAGACTCAATCCACACAAATGTGTGTTTTGCATCGGTTCTGGTCATTTACTTGGCTTTGTAGTCTCTAAGGATGGGATTCGTCTCGACCCCTGCAAGGTTCAGGCAATCATTAATTTGCCTCCGCCTTCAAATTTGCTTCAGATTCAGAAACTCCAAGGGAAAGCAAACTTTCTGAGGAGGTTCATTCCAAATTACGCAGAACTTGCTAAAGGTTATACTCGTCTTTTGAAAAAGGATGTACCTTTTGTCTGGGACCAGGTGGCGCAAGCTTCCTTTGATGCTCTGAAAGATTGTCTAGTAAAAGCATCATTAATGTACGCCCCAGACTATCAAAGAGATTTTAACCTGTATCTGGCTGCAGCGGATACGACCATTGCAATGGTTTTAGTTCAAGAAGTCAATGGAATTGAACATCCTATATATTATTTAAGTAAAAGCTTAAATGATACAGAAAGTAAATATTCTTATGTTGAAAAACTAGCGCTTGCAGTTGTTCAAGCGATTCAAAGGTTTCGACATTATGTCCTCTTTCGGAAAACTACCATCTTGTCAGATTGCAACCCCATGACTTATATACTGTCGCGACAGTTGCTGGGGGGCAAATATTCAAAATGGATAGCGATCCTTCAAGAGTTTGATCTGGAATTTGTAAAATCCAAATCAAAGAAAGCTCTAGTTTTCGCAGAATTATTGTGTGATCTCCCATCGTCGTCCAACGATAAAACATCGGAAGAGTCAATCGTGGATGAAAGTTTGTTTATGATATCTACAAGCGATGAGTGGTATGGAGATATCATAGTTTATCTCCAAACCCAAAAATTCAGGCCAAACACCTCTCACTCCGAACAAAAACGTATACGATACCAAGCAAAAGACTACATGATCGTCGGTGAAACACTTTACCGTCGTGGTATCGATACAGTTCTGAGGAGGTGCCTTACCCATGAGGAGGCCAAAAAAGCCCTGAATGAATGTCATTCAGGCGCGTGTGGGGGGCATCAATCTGGATATGCAACAGCACAAAAAATCTTACGAGCAAGATACTTCTGGCCAACCATGTTCAAAGATTGCATAACCGCAGTCAGAAGTTGCCATGCTTGTCAAATTTTTGATAGCAAAACCAGACGACCACCCGCACCTTTACAGCCGATAGTTGTTGTTGGGCGCTTCGCCAAATGGGGCATCGATTTCATGCAATGTAACCCCACCTCGACCGGGGGGCATGGGTATATTATAGTCGCTGTTGACTATTTTACCAAATGGGCCGAGGCGATGCCTACATTGGATAACACTGGTGAAACAGCTGCCCTTTTCTTTTTCAATCATGTAGTCGCCAGGTTCGGCGTACCACAGGCTATAGTGACAGATCATGGGTCGCATTTTCGCAATCACATGATGGTCGAATTAGCTGCCAAGCTAGGGCTATCTCACGACAGCTCTACCCCATATTATCCGCAAGCCAACGGACAAGTTGAAGCAATCAACAAGGTCCTGAAGCGTATGTTGCAAAGGATGATCGCGGTTCATAAAAGAAGGTGGCACCTAATCCTGTACTCTGCCTTGTGGGCTTACCGAACGTCGGTAAAGAGCACGACCGGGTTCACACCTTTTCAACTGGTGTATGGCCTGGAAGCAGTCTTGCCAATCCAGTGCGAAATTTCGTCGCTTAATCTCGAAATTGATCTCCTCCCCGGAACTTCAGAAGAAGAAGCTCGTTTCTTGGAATTAATCCAATTGGATGAAACCCGTCGTGATGCCGCTTTGGCTAACGAAGCCCATATGAAACGAGTCAAGGCTCAGTTCGACAAAAGTTTCAAACCCCGTGTCTTCTCAGAAGGTGATTTGGTCTTGCTTTATGACCAAGAATCCGATAAATTGGGAGCAGGTAAATTCAAATCCTTATGGATGGGCCCCTATATTGTTAAAAGGGTGTTAGCAAAAGGAGCCAACGAGTTAATGGATTATGACGGAATTCCACTGGCGCAACCCCGCAACGGGCTGTACCTCAAGCGTTACTATGCTTAAATAGTAACCTGCATGCTTTTGTTGTATTTTGTTTTCGCTAAAGTGTTTGTTCTAGTCGAGTGATCCACCTTTTTCATTTGTTGCAGATGTCGAACCTTCTGGAGACATGTGTTGGATATGCAGACGGAGCGAATCGTAGTTCGCAGAACCTATCCTCCGCAGCCTGGGCCATTTTTGATCCAAGCGGCGAGTTAGTAAGTTTCAGAGGGGTGTGTATTGGGCAATCAACGAATAACATCGCTAAGTATAGCGCGTTGATAGAACTACTCTCTGATGCCATCACACGTGGCATATGCCAACTAATCGTCAGGCTAGACTCACAGCTCGTAATACTACAACTCAATGGTATATACTCCGTTCGCAATCCAGCTATTTATCGCATGTTCCTAAGGGTTAAGATTTTGGAAAGGCAATTTGATTCAATTCAATATCAACATATTTCCAGAAACTTAAACACATTAACCGACTCATTAGCAAATTATGTGTTAGATAGACATTTGCGGCATTTGTAAAAAGAGACACATCATCAATGATTGTACATATGGATCATATAACTCAACCAGAATAAAACTCGAAAATCAAAATATATATAAGCTGTTTATAGTTCATACATAATGTTCTGTAACCAAGACAAAATGGGTCATATGACCTAAAAACTCAAAAGTGCTAGGGGGCACCCTAGCCTAGTGGTGCTCATGATAGCACGTCACGGCCTGTGCAATCATGCGCAAGAGATGAGTCCATCGTCTGGGCACACCGGTAGTGTGTCACTGCAGCTGTAAAGGTAACTCATCAATCCTCACATCGGGAATACCGAGAGTAAGGCTCTCAACCTGCTCCTGCACAGCTGTAAGGGTCTCAGTATCGTCAAGGTCGCGGAGAATAACTCTCCTAGCAGGCTCCACTGTCGGGGCAGCAACTGGCGGTCTCGGACGAACTGCTGGACGAACAGGACCAACATCTGCATGCACCCAAGAGTATGATTAAAAGTCTTGATAGAATAAAGCACAGCAACATTATGAATAAAACAGTAAACAATGATATGGTCAAAAGAGTTTACCAATAGCGCCCCACTGTTTACCATCCGGTAGCACCAAATCCGTATCACCTCGGAAATCCATACCCACATATGGATACTCGGAAAAGACCATCTCCTGGCGCTCGAACCACCTGAAGAAGGCATCAGTAAAAGTAATCTGAGGTTGACCAGCATGCCTAGACATGTGATCGACCCACCTCTGCATGCGTGGCTCGGTCGGAGAAGGCAAGTCGAGTATAATGTACTGAGGCTGCATCAGTGGGATTTTCTCCAAGGCGAAGGCAGTCAGAATAGAACCAAATCCAAAGTTCTTCAGCTTCCCGTCCTTTACCTTGGTCAACTGACTTTTCATCTGAACAAGTACTGCATCACACCAGTTGAATACTTTCGGTTGGAGACACTCCAAGGCGTGCTGCACATAAGATCTGTTGGGAACATGTAGAGCTGCGCTACCGGCCATCCTACCAATGGTATACAGAATGGACCTGAGAGACCTGTCAGTAATCTCACGGATAACAACCTTGCCGTCTATGCTCGGCTGGGAACCTTCCCTGCAATACTGGTGGACATAATCTCTCACGGAATCGGTCCCCCGGGCCTTACCTGACAAGGAAATGGGGGCACCTCGCCTTGACAATCCAGTCAAGAAGTACATGTCCTCTATGGTCAAGGGAATGGAATTTCCCCTAATCTGGAATACTTGGTTAATAGGATCCCAAGCATCAAGCATATACTGCAGCAAAGTGATCTGTGCTCTCATGCTAGAGATACGGAAAAACTTCAGCAGGCCACAGTCCCGCAGCGCGTTCACCATGACAGGGTCATGGAGAGCAATCATGTCCTCCTCTTCATGTTCTCGTTCTCGCCATGTAAGGGACATTTTGTTCAAAGTTCCCTGCAAAGCAAACAAGAGAAGGAGTAAGTTCATGATTTTGATGAAAAACTCGCGAAAATTCATCAAAAACTGAGCTGGAAACTCAGTTTTCTGAGCCCAACGCAGGCAGAGAGTGTCCCACCTGCGCTGAAGGTCAGGCTGCCTTAAGGCAGCTTGACATTCAGCGTAGGTTTCGAATGGGGAACCTGCGCTGAAGTTAGGGTGCCCTGGCAAAACCCCTGAGGCTCAGAAAGACTGAAAAACAGGCATAAAACTGGAAAAGGAAACCATGAAAAGAAAGAGCTAGGGTTTAGCTCCTACCTGGTCCAGACGGCACCGAAAATCGTCCGCAGAATCTCTCGGAATCAGCTGGTGAAAATCAAGGGGGAAGAGGCACCTCCAGAGCTCCAACAAACCAAATGCAAATGAAATGGTAAAATGAGAGGTAAAAACACCTTTTAATGGCTTTTTACATAGTTCAAAGCAAAATATTAGGGTTATAATCTCATTTTCATGCAAATATTATTCATTTCTAACAAAGTTTGTTGCAGCAATTGAGAATGCAGTACTATCCTTGAAAAGAGAAAAGCTAGCAATGGTAAAAAATCAAAATTTGACCATATTATCGAGCAGTTTTACCGCGGAATTTATGCTCGTTAAAAAATAGAAAAGCGAGATCCGAGCAGTTTTAGCACATAGTTCATGCTCGTTAAAAAATAAACATAAGATTGAGCAGTGTTTTGGCGCATTCAAGCTCGTTAAATAAAAAAATGAACCTATCCCGGTAAATAACCACTGTGATCGTAAATTTATCAGCCATAAAAAGCCTTGGTCGTGTTTTGCACCTGCCACCTCCACTTTCATTTGGCCGATCGTTCACCTCCATATGATTGTTTACCCATTTTGAGGAACAGCTGCGAAGAGTGATTTCACCTAGCCATCCTTGTGACACTGCCGTGATTGGAAAATTCCAACCTGTACCTGGAATCAGTTGCTATCCCTGTTTATCACTTGTTCCTCAAAAGGCGAGTCTTCTTTAAGCTCTTTTCATCTGACTCATAAAATATGAAAAGTTTGCTGAGTTTTGGCCTTCTGGCTCGTTAAAGTGACCGGAAGAGCTATCCCTCCTCTAGATTTTAATCTTTTTGGACCTGAGGGATTATTGCACAAAAAGGTCGAGCGCTTGTTTTATTCGGCTCGTTAAAGTTATCGAAAACTCATCCCTTCTGTATTGTTTTATACTTTTTCGGACTTAAGGGATTAGATAACGAAAACAGAATTTTGGAGTTAACTTTCTGTACCTTTTCAGACTCTCTAAAAATGAAAAGGACCGAGTTTTCCTTGTCGATAGACTCGTTAAAATGATTAAATAGCGACAAACTTGTCTTTAGACGAGAACGAGTTTCCCTATCGCTAGGCTCGTTAAAACATAGCGATGGGCTTGCCCGAAGGGCAGGTTATAGAACAAGCATATGTTATCCTCCTCAAGCTTGACAAAAATAAAGAGGTACTGGTCAGAAATGACTGGGGAAAAATTGGGAGAACCTCAAAGCTTTAATGGTAGCAAGTCGCTCTTGAACATGACACTTTTCCTCCGTACCACATCGGGTTGGGTTGTTTCATTCACCGGTCTCATCACCATGGTCTCGCCAAACCATCCACATTTGGGGTAATGCTACCGATCCATCGCATCAGTGTCGTTATATGTTCAAGAGATGTTGTTCAGAAAGAGTCAACCGTGTCCCATCCACTACCATACATCATCTTTCATCCTTTCATGACCACCACCCTGAATCATATTTCACAAATTGTTTTCACCTCCATTAAAATCATTAGCTCCGTTCCGTGTCACTGATGTGGGATTCATTAAGGCCCTCCTTTGACGGATCGCTTCTTGTCGACTTCAGCTCATTATCCAAGAAGTTGATCTAGGAACACCCCCCTCAGTACTTTGAAGCTTGCATGCCTCAATGGCAAGTTTCTCACTTCCGGCGACAGGTATACATCAATGACCTTCGACCAGAATATTTTGCGTGGTTTTCGACGCCAAGTCCTATATTCACACCACGTGAATTGTACTGCAGTACCTTGAGGGTCATTATCATTATCGGTGATTCCTCTCGCGCTTGTTAACGGTTTACATTATTGACCGGTAATCAAGCGATGTCTTTCCATGTTCGACTTCAACGCAATTCTCACATGGATCGACTTGTACTTAGAGTGAAGATCGAACGAGTTTGAAGACCCTAGATCTAGTTTCATCCATCTGGGCTGCGATATATATTCAGGAAATATAAAGACATTTGACATGTACATCATTGCAGCAGATGATCATCCTACTGAAAGGATGATAATTTCAGCAGAGAATTATCAGTCTACCATCAGACGATCGTCTGTTCTATGTACCAAAATGAATTTATAAAGCTGAGCATGGGAATGCCCGCCTCAGCTAGATCATGAAAATAGTATGAAAAATAATTTATTGTATTGTATCTTATTACAGGTCACCTCTCAGCGATTGAATGAACTTCGGATCCTCCTGATAAAGCATTTCACCCGATAAACGACCTCATACTTTAGGGGGCAACTGTTATAGACATTTTTGTGCCTTACAACATGAAGCATGAAATGTCCATAATCTAAGGGATCCAAAGTCCCTAAACATGTTGTTCCTACCCCTAGAGGAACAAGGTCAGCAAACCACAGCACTGAATAAAAGTTCTCCACCTGAAAACACTCAAAAACAAGGCAATTCTGGATCATGTCAACTGCTCCACTGAGCATCTGCGTTGAATGTCAACTGCTCCACTGTCTACCTGCGTTGAATGTCAACTGCAAAGAAGGCTACCTGCGCTGGGCGAGTTGGGACATGTGGCACAGTCATTCCTCAAGGTGTCAATGCCCAAGAAGCTTCCAAAATGACACTTGGATCAGGGAATTCGACTGGTGATGAGTAAGAGGGTCTAGATCTCCAAGTGGAAGCAAGAACCTCCAAGTGGACTCAAGAACTGAAGAATAACTGAAGTGAGAGAGGACACTAGTCAGCTCTCAAGCTGACTCATCCTTTCTCCAAAACTCCTATATATAGATCTCTCTCATGAGGTCTAGGGAGGCTGGAATCTTGTGAATGTAAAGAATTGTTGTTGGTTTGAGTTTAGAACTATTGGGTGATTTGCTTTGAAGGAGGTGAAGAGGAGATTTCTTTCTGTTGGGAAGGTGATGCTGGATTGGGCCTCTTATGGTTGTATCACTTCCTGAACTTTACTTCTTCCATTAATAAAGCATTTGAGGTTCTTCTATATGCATGTGTCTCAATGATGTATTGTTATACTTGTGTATTTGATTTATTCTAATCCTTAAATCAATTATGAATGTATGCTTCTTGTAGTTTCCCCTTCTTGCCATTTTGCAGGATCTTGGTGTAGCTGGGCCAGTGAAAGAGCAAGGAACTGGGAGCAAGCAGCAAGGAGAGAAGATTGGATCAACCATTAGCGAAAGACATCGGTTAGTGGATCTCTTTCTCCCCTATTTTACTTTCATAAAGAAGAAATATTAGATAGCTTTTCTTTGATTGTTGCTGAGGTACTATCACCCTTAGAGTGGGATAGGGTCATTCCGTATTGGATACTTTTCCCAACAACACCTAGGTAATAGGGGGATGTCGAGTTAACAAATCCCAGGTAAAAAATTTGAAGGGGGTAAGGGCTAGAGTGAGCGGGATTGTCTCACTTAGCAAGTTTTGGTTGGATTTAGTCAAGGAACCCAGGTCAAGTTTAAGGGAGGAATTGTTAGGTAAAATTGACTCACGGTTTGAATCAAGGTTTACTAGGTTAAATAGTAGTGGTTTTGGGCACATGGTATAGTGTACCCATGGTATTATGTTTTGTGGTATTGCATGAAATGGAGCCTATAAAAGGTTGGGAATACTTCATTGTAAGAGAGGGCTTTAAGGTTAGTGGTGAAGGCTCACTTGGCTGGATTGGCCAAGGTTTTGGCCAATGCTAATGATATCTCATTGGGTTGATTTTTTCCCCAAATATGGGGTTTTCCTGGATAAATATTATGTGTATAATATTTATGTGTATTGTTGTTGTCTATTTTATTATTCCTCTCTGTAAATCTCGGTAAATCTAACTACTAATTTATCTCTCTGTTGTAAATTTCTCTACAATGTCCACAACAGGATTAAGGCACACCTACAGCGCGCAGAGTATTCCAGGGATGAGGAAGAGGACAAGGGGGAGGAGATGGAAGAGGTCATGGATATGTTATTTGTTACAATTGTGGGGAATCGGGACACTCTGTATGACATTTTCAGAACCCACCACATCCCTCTTGTCAGTATTACCAAAAGTTTGACCACGTTATAGAGAATTGTCGTGTACTCATCGCAACGATGCAAGTGAAGAAGAACTAGAAACCCACTTAGACATCCATATGATTAGGTCAGAAACACGCGAGGATGACCCAACTGTTAATATAGTTACGTGGAGTGGTATAGCTATCGGGGAAGATAAAGCTGCAGGAAAAAAACCTGAAGAGAATCCTTGGGTATGTAGGGCTACAGACAAGGATATTGAATTTGATTTGCAAAAGGAAAAAGAAACATTTATGGACGAAAAGAAGAGTTTTTTGGATTCAAGGGCTTCCACATCAAAGAATCAGAGTGCACAAACACATGAGGTCCTTGACGTTGTGCAGGAAACATATCCCTTAATATTGACATCCTTCTTCAGACCTGTATCAAGCTCTTAAGGGACCAGAAAGTGGTGGAGGGACTGCAAGAGCTAATAGATATCTGCACTGGCAAGGGTAAGGCGCAGTGCAATGCATAAAGTAGATAAAAGTAAAAAAGGACTGGTCGAGAAATGAGATTGACTGCACAAATCAGAGAATTTGAAACGGACTATGTGTCTACATGGAAAGTAACTATAGACATTGAAGGGGCGTGCACTATAACTGATTATAACTGATTTTGAGGTAATCAAAATAGTGGATGATAGTAATCCTTACCTAGCACTACTTGGAATTGATTGGGCATTTGATATGAATGTGATCATTAACTTGAAGAAATGAAACATGGTGTTTGAGAAGAAGGAACTAAGAGTCATTGTTCCATTGGATCCAGTCGAGGGTGCACGGTATACTGAACTAGTCCAAGATTACTATGAGGAGGATGATATTGAACAAATCTATAAACTTACTGCGAGGAATGAGGATTGGATCAATCCTACGACAGATGGAAGAATTACTTGGGAAAAGAAAAACTCCTACAAATCACATTCAGATGAAGAGCTAAAGCATTGGCAGAATAAATTGCATGAAGTATCAACGCTGCGATGCAACAGACTTACTAAATCACTCTGGTATATATCCACTGAGGTACAAAATTTACCGTATTATGATGGCTTAGAAGATGTGAATTTATGTATTGATAAGTTTGAAAGGTATGTATCGGAGGAGCATTAGTTCCAAGCATTGAACATCATGCTAAGAGACACGCCTGCCAGATGGTGGGGTACACATAAGAATAGTTTTGCAGACTAGAAGGAATATCAAAGGATGATGAAGGTTCGATTTGGATATGCCAATACTCGTATTTCTGAAAAATAAGCAGGGAAGGATGATATGCAAGAGCATATGGGTCATTGGATGAAAGCATGGGGAGAGGAACCACAACCTGAATGGGTACATATATTCTTCCATACCTTGGATATTATTCCAATGAATTGGTATTTAGAAACATATATGTGACATGTAACTGCAAAGTGGAACATTCTGAAGGAAAGCTTTTTGCTAACATTTAATTTTGAGGACGGATTTGAATGTATTGATGAAGCATTACAGGAAATCAAGGCTGCAATGTTCAGAATGCTTGTAGAACGTATCTCATGGGTACAACCTGACTAGAGTACGTAGTTGCACCATGCTCTGGTGTGTTACAATGTTACCATAGAAGAGGGCGAGGAAGGTCCCAGGAATATCAATGTCCCCGAGTTAGAGGGACAATGCAAAGTCATTGGGCCTATGTTGGTAAAGGGTCCCTGGGGTCAATTTTGAGTTAGTTTAATGAATTTTTGTGTAGAATTTTGTAAAGAATGTAAAGTCTCCTCGAAATGTAGAAGCCAAGTGTGCAGCTAAGTAGGAGTCAAAGGGGATTTAGCCCCTTGTGTGGGTAAGTGATACGTTGGTTTTGAGACTCAGCCATAGGCCGCAGGCCATGGTATTGTAATAGAAATGTTATAAATAACTGAGTCATAGCAAGTCTAGGGATGATATCTAACGAAGAAGAACAAGTGTAAGGGAAAGTGCTAAGGCAGGAAATATTTGTTTCCTATACTTAGGCGAAAGGGAAAGGCTCTTGCAGCTGAGTGCATGGAGACCTTGGCAAGTCTGCAGCTGAGTGCGCGGGCCCCTGTAGTTGGGTGCACAGGGTGGAAGAATCTATAATTTTAACGCTGAATATAATAAAGACTGATTTTGGACCTAATATCTTTCATCGATGTCTTGTTCTTAATTTTGTTAGGTTTATGCATTGTTTGTTAATAATTTGTTTCCTATGAAATAAAGTGTATCTTCTGCACGAATCTATTGAATATTTAATGTTTATGCTTAAGATGAGTAATGATCTATTTTCACGAAAACATTAGCTAAATCTGTTATGATAACTGTTCAAAGTGAGTAGATCTACACGAAGGTAGATCTAGGGTTAGTATTTACTGCACGAATGTTATCAGTCTACTTCTTTTAGGTCTCAAAAGTATGATCATAGACCTTCGCGAAGGTCTGAGAATCGTTTCAAAGAGTTGCAGTCATGAACCATAAGAAGATACAGATCTGTGCGAAGGCAAATCTGAGCTACAAAGGATACATATTAGTTATCACACAGTCTCTAGATGCAGAAAATTGGTTCTAACATCCCCCAATATTGCTTCGAGTGAGACTGCAACCTGAATTATGCAGGTTGTTGCTGAAAGGGTGGGCAGTTAGGATTTTGTTGGTTGGTTTAATTAACTCTGAACATGGGTCAAGCCCCCTTAAGCTAACAAATGGTTCCATTACCGAGACCAGGATCTATTTAAGAGATGTGTGATAAATGGTTTCCTACAAAGAAAGAGATTAAGAAGTGGATTGACTGAAAAGTGCACACGTTCATGGCTCAAGAGAACTAGAACCTTAAATTATCCAAGGAGTAATGGTTGTAGATATTTTTGTATACAGATGAGACTGAAGCATTCTTCTATTTCTTCCCTGACGAACTACACAAGTGGTTGTCTAAATTGGCCAATAGTCAAGGGAAGTGGAGGCTTGACGGCCCTATAGTATGGACTCTTGAACTGGTGCGATGTCTGGAGGCATCAGGAAGTAGTATTGCACGGGTCATGGATCATTGGATTGATCGCACATTTGGAAGTTTTGTGACTGAGTTCACGGTCGATAGAATTATCATCTATAGCGAAGCGAAATGTAGGCTCTTTAAGGGACTGCGAGATAAGTACTTGAAATCATTAAAGACTTGGATTAAAATGTTTTTATGTGAAAAGAGAGTTATGTAGTTACCTTGATGTTTTGGGCTACGCAAATTGGGAGATTCTTTAGAAGAAACGAAGGAAAAAGCTTAGAGTATAGTCCGCTCATTCGGAACCCCCTTTAAGTGATGACGAAGGGATGGTGCTGACTACATCGTGAAGTGTAGTTCAATTAATTAAGAAAGGTATCCCGAGGATACCTCGTCCATCCACTCCACCTCCACCTCCACCTCCACCTCATATGCCTACACCTTCACCTCCTCCACCTCCACTACCATCATTCAGCATGGCGAATGCAATGAATGTGCCAATGTTTAAAGGGATAGGGAGCGAAGATCACGAACATTTTAGGTTTTTTGCAGGATTTGTATGGACAACATAGCGGATTACGGATGATAGCATCAAGAAAGCGCAACTGGTCACAGCCTTTCAAGATCGAGCATTGACATGGTACATTAAGTACAACATTGATAACCCCATTGCAACATTGGTAGAGACCCAACAAGATCTGAACAAGGAGTTTAGAAAGCCTAAGTCAGAGGCACAGTCGGTGACTGAGTTTAAAGAAATTTGACAAAAGGTAGATGAGACATCTTAGGATTTCAATCAAAGTCTGAAATGCTTGATCAGGAAAGCCAATATGGTGATTACAAATTCCCAACATTGTGACTGGTATATAGCATCACCCTTTATGCACTTAAGAGTGCCTCTATCACAACAAAAGATAGAAACACAAGCATAAGCCTTAGAAATTGTGATGAGGTTAGATCCCTCATCCATTCTGGATGCAAAGCTTGGATTGCAACAGATTCACTCACAGCTGGAGATCCTACACTTGGAGTTACAGAGACTGAAGAAGGGAAAGGAAGTGCAACTGGAGGTGCATGCTGAAGTCTGGTGCTTGAAATGCAAGAGCCATGGGCACGATAAGGACCATTGTCTGGTTTATAAGAACTATCTTATCGAGGGAGGGCTTGTTCCCCTAAAACAAGAGAATAACGTTGGTTCAAGCGCGGGAGCTACACCATGGTGCGCT
The DNA here is from genome assembly GCA_031772625.1 of Pinus tabuliformis. Classification (NCBI taxonomy): domain Eukaryota; kingdom Viridiplantae; phylum Streptophyta; class Pinopsida; order Pinales; family Pinaceae; genus Pinus; species Pinus tabuliformis. The sequence continues at coordinate 620,768,448 of CM062808.1, read as the reverse complement.
ATATGTTAGGTTATAGGATAACACGTGATTGATAATTTCCATTTACTACAGAAGTTTATACAGACCCCTCATCAATTGTTTTGAAATTTCTGTAAATCTGTGGGACATGATGAACACCATTGTAGGAGTTATGAGATGATGATGGATAAAACCCCTTTCTACCGAATACAGGCAGAAAACTGGCAATAGGATCAAGGTGCAGGAGTAGCACATAGAGGATTCCAAGGCCGAGGATGAGGAAGAGGGGGCGGAACTAGTTGAGGATGCGGGCAAGTAATTTGCTATAACTGTGGCGATGCAGGACACTTTGCATGAGATTGTACAAAACCCACACATCTGTCATGTCAGTATTGCAAACAATTTGACCATGTGATAGAGGAATGTTCGATCCTTATGGTAAAGATGCAAAAAAAGAAGGCGTAACCTACAAAAAACATCCAGATGATGAGGGTAAAGCCCTGTGAAGAATATCAAAGCATAAATATAGTCACAAGAAGTGGTATGGCCACTAGTGTAGATAAGGGAAAGCAGCCTGAGGCTGACTGGTGGGTGTGCAAGGTTGCTAAGAAGGAAATATACTTTGACCTTAATTGCACTAAAGAGACCTGTACAGAAACAAAGACGAACTTTGTTGGGACCTCCATGTCAGGAAATCAGGAGAAAATGCTAGAAACTAGTACGACAAAAGAGGTAGATCCATCGGTATTAGCTACTTTCTAAAAACCTGTATGAAGTTACTAGGAGATAAGAAAGCAGCAGAAGGCTTGCACGACTTAATCGATAAGTGCACAAACAAAGAAGATACCCCTACTGAACAGTGCACTGTAAGAAAAATTGGTAAGCATATGAAGCGAACGGGACACGAAATGAGGCTAACTGCGTAGATAGGTGAATATGAAATGAACCAGGTAATCTTGGATCTGGGATCTGATGTAAATTTCCTACCTAAGAAGACGTGGGAAAATATGGGGAAACCTACACTGCAGTGGTCTCATATTCAGCTGCGCATGGCAAAACAACAGAAGATTATTCTCATGGGGCACTTATATGGTATAACGGTGGAAATTGAAGGCGCAATCGCATGGGCTAACTTTGAGGTGATTGAAATAGTGGCTCATAGTAACCCGTACCCTGTGCTACTAGGAATGGATTGGGCTTTTGATATGGACATAGTAATCAACTTGAAGAAGCGGAAAATGGAGTTTGAAAGGAAATTTATTAGGGTTGTAGTACCTCTAGACCCTATTGAAGGAGCGTGTTATACTGAACCTGTTCGTGACTTTGTGGAAAGTGATGATGACCTAGATTAGCTATACAAGATCATAGCATGAAATGAATATTATATCAATCCTAAAGCTGATGGAAGAATTGCGTGGGATAGGGATAGCTCCTACACCTCATACTCATTTGAAGAGCTTGAACACTAGCATAATCGATTACATGAAGTATCTATGCACTATCGTAGTAGGGTGACCAAATCACTGCAATGTGTCTCAACTGAGGTATGGAAACTTCCGCATTGTGATGGTTTGACTAATGTGGATATGTTTTTAGATGAATTTGAAAGGCAAGTACCAAAAGAGAACTACTTCTAAGCACTAGAGTTGGCACTGCATGCTACGCCTGCCCTTTGGTGGGGTACACACAAGGAGAGCTTCGTTGGATGGAAGGAATACAGAAGAATGATGAAATTAAGATTTGGGTATGCTAACACTCGGATGACATAAAAGTACAGTGGGAAGGATAATCCACGCGATCATTTGGCACGATGGACTAAGACCTAGGGAACAGAACCACAACCCGAATGGGTGCACATTTTTTGTCATACCTTAGATACAATCTCAATGAACTCATATTTGAAAACGGACCTTTGAACTAGGACAGCTGAATGGGATATCTTAAGAGAGAGTTTCTTATTGAATTTTAGCTTTGAGGATGGGTTTGAATGCATTGGTGAAGTGCTACAGAAGATAAAAGAAGCTATATTTAGAACGCCTAAGGAACCAGCAGAATGGGCTCAATCAGATTGGAGTACACAATTGTGCCATGCATTGGAGTGTTACAATGTAACTGCTGAAGAGGAAGATAAAGACCCAGTAATATTAAAATTTCCAAAGATAGAAGGGTAGCGCGAATTTGAAGGACCGAAAGCTATGAACCCGGATATATCAAAACCTCTGAAAAGTAGACAAGTAAACATTGGGTCTAAAGCAGAGCCTAAGTTCGTGAAGATAGGAGACTATTAGGATGAGGATATAGTCGATAAGGTGGCTGAAATGATGCGCGAATATCAGAATATATTCCCAACAAAGTTTTCAGATTTGAATGGTATCGTAGGATATTTAGGTGTAATGAAAATCAATTTGAATCCTGACGTGAAGCCCGTCAAGCAACGACCTTATCGGCTCAATCTGAAGTATAAAGAAATGGTGTGCTAGGAGCTTGATAAGATGCTAGGTGCTGGTAATATTGAACTAGTACAGGAATTCAATTGGGTAAGCCCAATGGTTGTCCAAGAGAAGAAACGGAAAGGAAAAATCAAGATATTCATAGATCTAAGAAAGTTGAATGATCTGTGTGTGCACAATCCATTTCCAACACCATTTACAAATGAAGTATTAGAGAATGTTGGTGGATAGAAGACTTAATCATTTAATAATGGATTTTTGAATACCATCAAAGAAATATCGCGCTAGAAGATCGAAGCAAAACAACCTTCACGAAAGAGTGGGGTTGATTTCAATATATTGAAATGCCATTCAGATTGAAGGACATGCCTGCAATTTTCTCCCAGGTAGTAATCGCGATGTTTAAGGAATTTATTCATAAATATTTGGAGGTTTATTTTTACAATTGGACTGTGTTTGGATTGGTAAGTGCCATGTTACAAGTCTGCGCCTTATGCTGGATACATGCCGAAGGTATCAAATCACACTGAATTTGGAGAAGTGCATATTTTGTGTGCCCTTTGGAATTTTACTCGACCATGTAGTATGTAAGCAGGGATTAATGGTGGACCCTGCAAAGATCGTTGTGATTGTGAATTTCGAAGCTCCTAGGAATGTAAAAAAGTTGTGCACAACATTGGGGCACACCGGGTATTATAGAAAGTTTATCAAGGCATATGCTCAGATAACTACGCCGATGGAAAAAATATTGAAGAAAGATGCGATGTTTGGTTGGGATGAAGAATGTCAGCACAGTCTGGATGTCTTAAAGGAAAATATGTTAACTGCGCCTATTTTAGTGTTTGCATACTAGAAGAAAGAATTCCATATGCATGTCGATTCCTTTTGCATTGCGCTAGGTGTGGTATTAACACAGGCAGGAGAAGGAGAAGTTGATCATATGATAGCCTTCATGAGTAGAAAGTTATCAAAGGCTGAGAAGAATTATTCCACTACCAAGCGCGAAGGTTTGACAATGGTCTATGCGCTGCAAAAATTTAGGCATTATTTTTTGGGCAGACACTTTAAAATGTATACAGATTACTCTGCACTGAAGTACCTGGTCAATAAACCTATGTTGGGGGGGGGGATTTTTCGATGGTTATTGTTGTTTCAGGAACATGACTTTGAAGTGATTATGAAGCCTGGAAGGCTAAATGCAGGACCAAACCATCTGTTAAGGATTGAAACAGGTGAAGAAACAAATAGCTTGGAGGAAGGACTGCTGGATGCACAGCTCTTTGCGTTGCGCATCAAAGATGACCATTTTGTGGATATCATTGAGTTTTTAACCATGGGTACAGCTCTGATAGGATATTCCACTCAGCAGAATAAGGAATTAGCAGTTTGCTCTATAGTTTTTTCACTAATTTCAGGTCACTTGTATAGGATGGGAACAGATGAAATGCTGCAAAGATATGTTCCAGAATTTGAACGTGCTAGTGTCCTCACTGAAGAACACAAAGGGGTAGCAGGAGGTCACTACATAGGAAAAGCAACCAAACAGAAGATTTTTCACGCTGGGTTATGGTGGTCGATATTACATCAGGATTCTAATGTGTAATGCAAGGCATGCGATGCTTACCAAAGGATGGGAAAGCCTTCGCGAAGAGATGATTTGCCTTTAAATCCTCAGGTTTCACTGCAGGTATTTGATAAATGGACCACTAATTTCATAGGTCCAATACAACCACCAAGAAAGAAGATAAGTGAGCGGTATATAATTAATGCCACATAATACTTAACCATATGGGCGGAAATGCAGCCAGTGAACGATTGTACAACTACCACCGCTACAAAGTTTTTGTTTGAATATGTCTTAATGCGATTTGGATTCCCTAAGATATTGATGAGTGATAGGGGTACACCTAACCTGAATGAGATGATCAGTGGGATGCTCGAAGAATTCTAGGTATACCAACAAAAGAGCACACCCTATCACCCACAGGCGAATGGAATGGTGGAAGCATTTAACAAAATCTTATAGAATGCATTGACAAAGGTCTGCAACATGCAAAGGAATGACTAGGATATGCACGTACCAGCAGTGCTATGGGCATATAGGATGACCTGCAAGAAGTTGACAGGCAAGACACCATTTAGGTTGGTGTATGGGATTGAAGCAGTGATGCATATGGCGTACATTGTTCTAAGTCTATGTATTGCAGCTTTGACAGATATGGAAGATTACGAGACTTTGGAGGAACGACTCACACAGCTGATGGAGTTAGAAGAGGACCACTTTATTATCGGATTTCACCAGCAAGGATAAAAGGAACGCAAGAAAGCATGGCATGATAGGCATAGTAAGTTTTGTGCTTTCAAGGTGGATGATTTAGTGCTGCTATATGGAAACAAGTTCACAAAATTTCCAGGGAAATTTCAAATGCACTGGTTGGGGCCATATGTTGTTAAAGAGATCACGAATGGTGGCACAGTACAACTCGTAAAGCTGAATGGGGAGCCATTCCCTGGGAAAGTGAATGGAAGTAGCTTGAAGTTGTATACGAGGGATCTTTCCCTTGCGCAATGACTATATGGTAGCATAATAGTCTCTGTAATCTAGGCAACTACAAGGGCTTGTGGGACTCTAAACTATACTGCCCGAAGTGGAGAAAAATATAGTAAGGAGGCTGCACGACGGAAGAAAAGAGTGCGATAGGTGAAGTTGCGCTAGATGTGTTGTGCCATTGGGGGAGGTACCACACAAATTGGTCCAAAAGTAGTCATTGAAGTCACTATTCCTGATTTGATGGCAAAAATCCTGTTAAGAGGAGTGGTTAGGCACCATTTATGGAAAAAATATTTGGAGATCTACTGCCAAAGATGCATTTATGATAGGAAATGGAGGGAACTGTCGGATTTGAATTTGAAAACCCTTATAAATATGGAATGTTAGTCCACTGAAGAACACATTGCATTCTAATGACTGTGTATGAGCCCTATTGTTTTAGCTATTTGAATCAAAAGATTTGGGAGGACTTATTTTCCAACACAACATCACAATGCTGCGTGAAATTAACCAGAGGATTATTCTCACACAAATGTCTTCTCCAGTCAGTTCTGAAGCCATTGTTTCTCAAGCGGAATGCCTTGAAGTCATATTTATGGAAGCTGCACCCCATGTTCCTATGACGGTGATGTCACCTAGGCCGAAGCATTTAGCTGCTAAGGAGAAGCAAAATAAACCTATATCAGTGAGGCATTCACAGAGGAAGACCGCAGAGGTTCGACAGCAGGAGAAGAAGGATAAAGCAAAACAACCAGAGAAAGTCATGGACATGGAGGAAGAAGAATTCTATGATGGAGTGGAGGAGTTAGATGCTAAGGAGGGTGAGCCTATCATATGGATCTTGGAGTATATCCCTCCATGGAAAGGGAAGACGAAAGTAACCAAAGAACCAAATTCGGGAAAATTTATGGTCTCTACGCCAGTATTACCAGAATAGGTCATTTTTGAAGGCGCAGTCTTAGCGCGTATTCCGATGCTGAAACTAGAGGATTGGGATCTCACAGATTGTGATAAATTCCCTCACTCAGCTACTCATAAGTACATGACAGAGATTTATTATGAAGAAACTGGGGTTACACGGCTAGAACCCATGAAATGGGTCAAAGGTGTTGAGTAGACCGGATTGTTGCACATGCTTTGCGTACCACACTTCCACCAGTCGATTATCAGCATTCTTTGTGTGCGCCAGATGCTCGTGCTGGTGCATCATGGGTGCTTATGGCTTGGTGAACCCATCCCTATCACTGATATCATCATCCATCAAATTACAAAGATGCCCTACAAAGGGGCAGACCCTGCCAAGGAGTTCAGAGGGAAAAGTGGAGAAAAGGATCTAGCAGATAAGATGAAATCTAAATTTGGATTGATCAAGAAGTCTCGTGAATATTCTATCCGCTCCATTCAAGACCAGGCGGTGTAGTTTTCTGCCCAAATTCTAGCCGGAAAGATTATGAGGAAATGTTACGCGAACGAAGTTCTCGTGCCAGTAGTGTCATTGGCTCCCTAGTGTGTGAAGGGAGTACAATACAACTAGGTGGGGTATTTATGTAAGGAATTTCTCACGAACGACCGTGAAGCATAGGAGGACAGTAAGGCATTTCATTATGCCTTGCTCCTATTGCTAATTGTATTAGTAGCATGGCGATTGCCGGAGGATAGTCAATTTCCTCTAAAGGCAGAATATTTACTAGAGGTAGTGAATTTCGCTTCACTATGGGTTACAAAAGACCTGAAGAGGATAAAGGAATAAAAAAATTTCTAGATACTATTTGAAATGGACCTCCGCACCATAATCAGTCAGCGGCCAAGGATGTGTCCAACCTTGTTCGAGCAGTTGAGGGCCTTCAAGGAGTTTAAGGATGATTTCCATAATGTATCGAAAAGGACGAGGCAAGACCCTAAGCATATATGGCACAAGTTTCCATACTTAGTATTAGAGATATATGTGCAGGAAATTGTGGGGAGTTGGCCAGCGAAGTGGTGAAAACCCACTGATGCTGGTACAAGTACCAAAAAGGGTGGAAAAAGCTCTGCTGTGCAGAAGAGAAAAGAAGCAGCACAGAAAGCGGCACGAGCATTAGCCGAGCAGAGAAAGAAAGAAGTTGTTGCTAAGGCAGCTACTGAACAAGAATGCATTGCAAAAGTTCATGCTGAGACAAAGTGCACCAACACAGAGGAAGTTGAAGCATCGACTTCCTAGCAGGGCGAAGATGGAGGAGAAGAGCAGAGCACTCCCTTCATATTAAATAAGCGTCATAAGGAGATGACTACCGGGCCAAGGAAGAAGCACAAATCAGATAAACAGGCGTGCATAGACCTGATGATCCTGACAAAAGGGGATCTAGATGAAATTGGGGACAAAGTCAGAGACACCACAACAAATTTGTGGTATAAATTTGAACAATAATACATGTAGATGTTAGGGAGCGTCCAGAAGGATTTGCGCGAGTTGCAAATCCAAACAAGCTGGATTCAATCGAGCATAGGGAAAGCGAGCGGCGTGCAAGCGAGCCTGGCGCAAGGGAGAGAGAGAGAGTATTGGAACTGGAATGGACTATGGACCTTAGAGTCATCTCCTTACTAGAAGGATTAGTTTGCGTTGAATCAGAGGAAGACCAAGATCTCCTGAGTATGATCAAAGACATCGGGGTGAACTTAGCTGCACTGCCACTTCGAACTCTCCATGCACTGCATCATGGGGTCTTGGACGAGATTCGAATTATAGAGCAACATGCGCTGACAATAATCAATGAATTTAAGGTAAGCAATGAACAAATGTTTGATAAGAAAGCTTAGAATCTAAAAGAAAAGGAAAATCTACAAGCACAAAGTAAGAACCTAGAAACAACAATCACATAGGCATGTAATTCAATCCCAAAGTTAAATATTCCGAAAGATGTCACAACTATAGTGAATATCAAGAAATTGGCTTTTCCAGTCCGCTAATCAAAAGATCAGATAGTCAAAGTCACATTTTATTCCTAGATGAAGATAGCAGAATTACAGCTGAAGTTACAACCGACTACTCCACCAGAGGTCAGGGAGTAGCATGATGCAGCCATTAAGGAGCATATGAATACTTTGGAAGCTGCAGTTAAAGGATGTGACTTTCTTTTTTACCATGCCATGGAATTTAGGGACACATTGTAGGAGGACCTAAACCTGCAGAGGTTGAGCACAAAGATCAGAGAGGTCTAGTAGAAATATGATGAGATTAGGGTGGCTACGCACATGTTGGATCCAGTACAGCGCTTCGAGTGCCTACAGGAAGGGAATCTACTACAAGCGCAAGTACATGAATTACACCAAAAAGAATCAGTGCTAAAGGCTAGGCTTCAACCTTGGACAAAAGAGGTAAGCCAAATTTCACAAACCGTACAGGAGAAGCTGAAAGCTCTACAGCTGACTCATAGGACCATGCATCTTGCAGTAGAGGGACCAACTACAAAAAAGTTGGTCGAAGAAGTGAAGAAAGATGCAGTACAGAGTACCGTGGAGCTGAACGCATTGAAGCAACAATTCAGTGAGCTCTACCATAATGTCAAGAAGCCAACTGAGTGACTCGAGGGCGAGTCACCATATTTGTGTTGGGGGACTATTGGAAAAGGGTCCATGGGGTCAATTTTGAGTTAGTTTAATCAATTTTTGAGTAGAATTTTTTAAATAATGTAAAATCTCCGCTATATGTGGAAGGGAAGCGTGAAACTAACTAGGATTCAAAGGGGATTTAGCCCCTTGTATGGGTAAGTTATAGGTTGGTTTTGAGACTCACCCATAGGTAGTGGGCCATGGTATTGTAATAGAAAGGATATAAATAATTGAGTCATAGTGAGTCTATGGATGATATCTAACGAAGAAGAACAGGTGTAAGGGAAAGGTGTATGGAAGGAAAGCTTTGTTTCCTGTACTTAGGCAAAAGGGGAAGGCTCTTGCAGCTGAGTGCAGGGAGACCTTGGCAAGTCTACAGCTGAGTGCACAGGCCCCTGCAAGTGGGTGTGCACGGTGGAAGAACCTATAATTTGAACGCTGAATCTAATAAAGACTGATTTCAGACCGAATATCTTGCATTTGTGTCTTATTCTTAATTTTGTTAAGTTTATGCATTGTTGCTTAATAATTTGTTTCCTATGAAATAAAGTGTATCTTCTGTGCGAATTTGTTTGATGTTTAATGTCTACGCTTAAAATGAGTAATGATATGTTTCGCAAAAACATTAGTAAATCTGTTATGATAACTGTTTGGAGTGGGTAGATCTGCGTGAAGACAGATCTAGGGTTAGTATTTACTACGCCAAAGTTGTCATTCTACTTCTTTTAGGTCTGAAAATTCTAATCGTAGACCTTCGTGAAGGTCTGAGAGCCGTTTCAGAGAGTTGCAGTTGTGAACCATAAGAAGATACAGATCAGCGCGAAGGTAGGTCTGAGCTACAAAGGCTTCAGATTACTTATCACACAGTCTCTGGATGCAAAAACTTTGTTCTAGCATCCCCCAATATTGCTTCGGGTGAGGCTGCAGCTTGCGCTATGCAGGTTCTTACCGAAAGGGCCAACACTTAGGGTTTTTTTGGTTGGCACAATTAACTCTGAACCTAGGTAAGGCCCCCTTAAGCAAACAAATGGTTATATTACCGAGACCAAGATCTATCTAAGATATGTGTGATAAATGATTTCCTACAAAGAAAGAGATTGAGAAGTGGATTGACAGAAAAGTGCACGCGTTTGTGGCTCAAGAGAACAAGAGCCGTACATTATCCAAGGAGTAATGGTTACAGATATTTTTGTACATAGATGAGACCGAAGCATTCTTCTATTTCTTCCTTGACGAACTACACGAGTGGTTGTCTAAATTGGTTGATAGTCAAGGGACGTGGAGGCTTGACGACACTATAGTATGGACTCTTGAACTGGTGCAACATTTGGAGGCATCAGGAAGCAATATCATGTGGGTCGTGGATCATTGGATTGATCGTGAACTTGGAAGTTTTGTGACTGAGTTCGCGATCGATAGAAATATTAGATATAGCGAAATGGAATGCAGGCTCTTTAAGGGACAGTGAGGTAAGTACTTGAAATCATTAAAGACTTGGATTAAAATGTTGTTATGTGAAAATAGGGTTATGTAGTTACCTTGATATTTTGGGATATGAAAATTAGGATATTCTTTAGAAGAAAAGAAGGAACAAGCTCAGAGTACAATCCTCTCATTGAACCCCCTTCGAGTTACGACGAAGGGATGGTGCTGACTAAGCCGCGAAGTGAAGTTCAGTTAATTAAGCAAGGTATCTCGATGATACCTCATCCATCCACTCCACCTCCACCTCCACCTCCACCTCATATTCCTACACCTTCACCTCCTCCACCTCCACTTCCACCATTCAACAAGGTGAACACAATGAAGATGACAATTTTTAAAGGGATAGGGAGTGAATATCCAGAACAGTTCTGGTTTGTTGCATGAGCTATATGGACAACACAACAGATTATAGATGATAGCATAAAGAAAGCGTAGCTGGTCACAGCCTTACAAGATCGAGCATTGACATGGTACATTAAGTATTGCACTAATAACCCCACTGTGACATTGGCGGAGACCCAGCAAGCTCTAAACGAGGAGTTTAGAAAGTCTAAGTCAGAGGCACAGTCGGTGACTGAGTTTAAAGAAATTTGATAAAAGGTAGACGAGACAACTTGGGATTTCGATCAAAGGATGAAATGTCTGATTAGGCAAGCCAATATGGTGATTACAGATTCCTAGCATCATGACTGGTATATAGCATCGCTCTTTCCGCACTTAAGAGTGCCTCTGTGACAAGAAAAGATAGCAACACAAGTAGAAGCCTTAGAAATTGCGATGAGGTTGGATGCCTTGTCCATTTAGGATACAAACCTTGGAGTGCAACATATTCACTCACAGCTAGAAATCCTACACTTGGAGTTGTAGAGCCTGAAGAAAGGAAAGGAAGCCCAGCCGGAGGTGCACACTGAAGTCTGGTTCTTGAAATGCAAGAGCCATGGGTATGATAAGGACCATTGTCAAGTTTGTAAGAACTATCTTATAGGGGGACAACCTATTCCCCTGAAACCAAAGAATATTGTTGAGACGAGCACAAGAGTTGCGCCATGGTGCACTATCTGTGAGGTTACAGGACAACACACGACTGATAATTTCCATTTACTACAGAAGTTTGTACAGACCCCTCATCATTTGTTTTACAAGTTCTATAAATATGTGGGACATGATGAATGCCATTGTATGAGTTATGAGTTTATGATGGATAGAACCCTTACCTACCGAATGCAGGCAAAAAACCGGCCTCAGGATCAAGGCACAAGAGCAACGTGCGGAGGATTCCAAGGCTGAGGATGAGGAAGAGGCGGTGGAGCTGGTCAAGGATGTGGGCAGGTAATTTTCTATAACTATGGCGAAGCAAGACACTTCGCACAAGATTGCACAAACCCATGCATCCATCATGTCAGTATTGAAAATAGTTTGACCATGTGATAGAGGAATGTCTGATCCTTATGGAAAAGATGCAAGAAAAGAAGGTTCAACCTATGAAAAACATCCAGATGATGAGGGCAGAGCCCCATGAAGAAGATCAGAGCATAAATATAGTCACAAGAAGTGGTATGGCCACTAGTGCAAATAAAGGAAAGCAGCCTGAGGCTGATGGGTGGGTGTGCAAGGCTACTAAGAAGGAAATAGACATTGACCTTAATCATGCTAAAGAGACCTTAATGGAAGCAATTAAGAACTTCATTGAGACCTCCACCTCAGGAAGTCGGGAGAAAAAGCTAGAAACGAGTACGACACAAGAGGTAGATCCAGTGGTATTAGCTACTTTTCTAAAGACTTGTATAAAGTTAATACGAGATAATAAAGCAGTAGAAGGCTTGAAAGACTTAATCGATAAGTGCACAAAGAAAGAAAATAACCCTACTGAATAGTCCACCGTAAGAAAAATTGGTAAGAATATGAAGCGAACGAGATGCGAAATGACACTGACCGCCTAGATAGGCGAATATGAAATGGACCAGGTAATCTTGGATCGGAGATGAGATGCAAATATCCTACCTAAGGAGACATGTGAAAATATGGGGAGACATGCTCTGCAGTGGTCTTCTATTCAGCTGCGCATGGAAAATCAATAGAAGATTATTCTCATGGGGCGCTTATATGGTGTAATAGTGGACATTGAAGGTGCAAGCGCGCTGGCTGATTTTGAGGTGATTGAAATAGTGGATGATAGTAACCCATACTCCTTGCTACTAGGAATTGGCTGGGCTTTTGATATGGAGGCATTAATCAACTTGAAGAAACGAAAAATTACATTTGAAAGGAAATCGCTCAGGGTTATAGTACCTCTAGACCCTGCTGAAGGAGCACGTTATACTGAACCTATTCGCGACTTTGTGGAAAGTGATGATGACCTAGATCAGATATACAATATCACAACATGAAATGAATATTGGATCATTCCTATGGCCGATGGACGAATTGCATGGGACAGGGATAGCTCCTACACCTCAGACTCAGATGAACAACTTGAACACTAGCATAATCAGTTGCATGAATTATCTATGCTCTGTCGCAATAGGATGACCAAATCACTATGGTGTGTCTCAACTAAGGTAAGGAAAGTTCCGCATTATGATGGTTTGACTAATGTGGATATGTTTTTAGATGAATTTGAAATGGAAGTATCAGAAGAACATCGCTTCCAAGCACTGGAGTTGGCACTGCGCGCTACGTCTACCCATTGGTGGGGTACACACAAGGAGAGCTTCATTGGATGGAAGAATACAAGAGAATGATGAAATTAAGATTTGGGTATGATAATACTCGGACGAAATAAAAGTAAAGTGGGAAGGATGATCCACGCAATCATTTGGCATGATGGACTAAGGCTTGGGGAATAGAACCACAACCCGAATGGGTGCACATTTTTTGTCATACCTTAGATATGATCCCAATGAACTGGTATTTGGAAACAGAGCTTTGACATGGGACAAATTCATGGGATATCTTAAGAGAGAGTTTCTTATTTACTTTTAGCTTTGAGGATGGGTTTGAATGCATTGATGAAGCACTAGAGGAGATAAAAGAAGCTATATTCAGAATGCTTAAGGAACCGGTAGAATGGGCTCAACCAGATTGGAGTACAAAAATGCGCTATGCATTGGAGTGTTACCATGTGACTGCTAAAGAGGAAGATGAAGACCCATGAAATATTAAAATTTCCAGAGATAGAAGGGTAACGTGAATTTGAAGGACCAAAAGCTGCGAACCTGGATATATCAGAACCTCTTAAAACTAGACAAGTAAACATTGGATCTGAAGAAGAGCCTAAGTTCATGAAGATAGGAGACTATTAGGACAAGGATACATTCGATAAGGTGGCTAAACTGATGCAAGAATACCAGAATCTATTCCCAACAAAGTTTTCAGATTTGAAAGGGATTGTAGGAGATTTAGGTGTAATGAAAATCACTTTGAATCCTGACGTGAAGCCCATCAAGCAAAGACCTTATCGGCTCAATCTGAAGTATAAAGAAAAGGTGCGGAAGGAGCTTGATAAGATGTTGGATGCTGGTATTATTGAAGTAGTAGAGGAATCCATTTGGGTGAGCCCAATGGTTGTCCAGGAGAAGAAATAGAAAGGAAAAATCAGGATATGTGTAGATCTAAGAAATTTGAATGGTGCATGTGTGCACAATCCATTTCCAACACCATTTACAAATGGAGTATTAGATAATGTTTGCGGATAGGAGGCTTATTTGTTTACTGATGTATTTTTGAGATACCATAAAATAAATATCGTGCTAGAAGATCAAAGCAAAACCACCTTCATGACAGAGTGGGGTTGCTTTCATTATACAGTAATGCCATTCAGATTGAAGAGCATGCATGCAATTTTCTCTCAAGTAGTAATCGCGGCGTTTAAGGAATTTATTCATAAATTTTTGGAGGTTTATTTTGACGATTGAACTGTGTTTTGATTGGTAAGTGCCATGTTGCAATTCTATGCCTTATCCTGGATACATGTCGAAGGTATCAGATCGCGCTGAATTTGAAGAAGTGCATATTCTGTGTGCCCTTTGGAATTTTTCTCGGCCATGTATTATGTAAGAAGAGATTGATGGTGGACCTTGAAAATATTGTTGTGATTGTGAATTTTGAAGCTCCTATGAATGTAAAATAGTTGTGCACGACATTGGGGCACATTGGGTATAGAAATTTTATCAAGGCATATGCTTAGATAACCGTGTCGATGGAAAAATTATTGAAGAAAGATGTGATCTTTTGTTGGGATGAAGAATGTTCGCACAGTCTGGATGTCTTGAAGGAAAGGATGGTAACTACGCCTATTTTAGTGTTTCCAGGCTGGAAGAAAGAATTCCATGTGCATGTCGATGCCTTTTGCATTGCGCTAGGTGCGGTATTAACATAGGCAGGACAAGGAGAAATTGATCATCTGATATCCTTCGTGAGAAAAAACTTATCAAAGGCTGAGAAGAATTATTCCACTAAAGAGTGCGAAGGGCTAACAATGGTCTACGCGCAACAAAACATTTAGGCATTATTTGTTGGGCAGACAGTTTAAAATGTATACAGATCACTCTGTGCTGAAGCACCTGCTCAATAAGCCTGTGTTGGAGCCGGGAATCTACCAATGGTTATTGTTGTTTCAGGAACATGACTTTGAAGTGATTTTGAAGCCTGGAAGGTTGAATGTAGGACCAGACCATCTGTCAAGGTTGAAACGAAGGAAGAACCAAATAGCTTGGAGGAAGGTCTACCAGATGCGCAACTCTTTGCGGTGTGCGTCACAGATGACCATTTTGTGGATATCATTTAGTTTTTAACAATGGGTACAAATCCAATAGGATATTCCACTTAGCAGAAGAAGGAATTAGTAGTTCGCTCTGCAGATTTTTTAGTAATTTTAGGTCACTTGTATAAGATGGGAACAGATGAAATGCTGCAAAGATATGTTCCAGAATTTGAATGTGCTAGTATCCTCGATGAAGCACACGGAGGAGCAGTAGGAGGTCACTATGTAGGAAAAGTGACTGCACATAATATTTGGCAAACATTACATACGGATTCTAAGGCGTGCGATGCTTGCCAAAGGATGGGAATGCCTTCGCAAAGAGTCGATTTGCCTTTTAATCCTCAGGTTTCACTACAAGTATTTGATAAATGGGCCACTGATTTCATAGGTCCAATACAACCACCAAGAAATAAGACGACCTCATGGTATATCATTACTACCAAAGAGTATTTAATCATATGGGCAGAAGCGGAGCGAGTGAAGGATTGTACAACTGCCACCGTTGCGAAGTTTTTGTTTGAATGTCTTAACGGGATTTGGATGCCCTAAGATATTGATGAGTGATAGGGGTACATATTTCTTGAATGAGACGATCAACGCGATGCTCGAAGAATTCCAGGTATACAAACAAAATAGCATGCCCTATCACCCATAGGCAAATGGAACAGTGGAAGCATTTAACAAAATCTTTGAGAGTGCATTGACAAAGGTCTGCAACACGCAAAGGAATGACTGGTTTATGCGCATACCAACAGTTCTATGGGCATATAGGATGACCTGCAAGAAGTTGACAGGCCAGACACCGTTTAGGTTGGTCTATGGGATTGAAGTAGTGATGCCTATGGAGTACATTATGTCAAGTCTACATATTGCATCTTTGACAGAGATGGCGGATCGCGAGCGTTTGGAGGAACGACTTGTGTAGTTGATGAAGTTAGAAGAGGACCTCTTTATTATAGTATTTCACCTGTAAGTTCAAAAGGAACGCGAGAAATTATGGCATGATAGGCATAGTAAGCTATGCACTTTCAAGGTGGATGATTTAGTGCTGCTATATAGCAACAAGTTCACAAAATTTCTAGGGAAATTTCAAATGCACTGGTTGAGGCCATATTTTGTTAAAGAGATCACGAATGGTGGCATAGTATAGCACGTGAAGCTGAATGGGGAGCCATTCCATAGGAAAGTGAATGGAAGTAGGTTGAAGTTGTATACAGGGGATCTTGCACCTGTGCAATGACTACATGGTAGCAGAATAGTCTCAGTAATCCAGGCAGCTGTAAGGGATTGCGAGACTCTAAACTATGCTACCCGATGTGGAGAAAAATATAGTAAGGAGGTTGCACGATGGAAGAAAAGAGTGTGACAGGGGAAGCTGTGGTGGATGTGCTATGCCATTGGGGGAGGTACCACGCAGACGGGTCCAAAAGTAGTCATTGGAGTCACTATTCATGATTTGATGGAAAAAATCTCATTAAGAGGAGCGGGTAAGTGCCATTTATGGCAAACGTCTTTGGAGATCTACCACCAAAGATGCATTTATGATCAAAAAATGGAGGGAGGGGTCAGATTTGAATTTTAAAACCCCTATAAATATGGCATGTTGGTCCGTTGTAGAACACTTTGCATTCTAACGACTGTGTATGAGCCCTCTTGTTTTAGCTATATGAATCGAAACATTTGGGAAGACTTAATTTCTAGCCCAACATTCACAACACTGCATGAAATTAACCAGAGGATTATTCTCAAACCAATGTCTTCTCTAGTCAGTTCTGAAACGGTTGTTTCTCAAGCGGAAGGCCCTGAATTCGTATCTTTTGAAGTTGTGCCCCCTGTGCCTACAACACCGAGGTCACCTAGACCAAAGAAATCAGCTACTAAGGAGAAGCAAAACAAACATATACCAGTGAGGCATTCACTAAGGAAGACCCCGAAGGTTCCGTAGAATAAGAAGAAGGATAAAGCAAAACAACCGAAGAAAGTCATGGACTTGGAGGAAGAAGAATCTTGTGATGGAGTGGAGAAGTTAGATGATGACGAGGGCGAGCCTATCACATGGTTCCCATAGTATATCCCTTCATGGAAAGGAAACACGAAAGTAACCAAAGACCCGTATTTGGGAAAATTTATGATCTCTACGCCACTGTTATTAGAACAGGTCATTTTTGAAGGCGCGATATTAGCGTGCATTCCGGTGCTAAAGTTGGAGGATTGGGATCTCGCGGACCATGAGAAATTCCCTCACTTAGCTGCTCATAAGTACATGACAAAGATTTATTATGAATAAATTGGGGTTACACAGTTGGAACCCATGAAATGGGTCAGAGGTGTTGAGTAGGCTGGATTGCTACACATGCTTTGCCTACCACACTTCCACCAGTAAATTATCAACATTGTTTGTGTGCGCCAATTGCTCGCGCTGGTGCATGATGAGTGCTTATGGCTTGGTGAACCCATCCCTATCACCGATATGCTCATCCATCGAATTACGAAGCTTCCGTACAAAGAGGCAGACCCTGCCAAGGAGTTCGGAGGGAAAAGTGGAGAAAAAGATCTGACAGATAAGATGAAATATGAATTTGGATTAATCAAGAAGTCGCGCGAATATTCTATCCACTCCATTCAAGACCAGGTGGTGCAATTTGTTGTCCAAATTCTAGTAGGAAAGATTATGAGGAAATTTCATTTGGATGAAGTTCTGGCACCAGTAGTGTCGTTAGATACCTAGGTCGTGAAGGGAGTACAATACAACTGGGCACAATATTTATGCAAGGAATTCCGCGCGAGCTGCTATGAAGCATAGGAGGACAGTATTGCATTTCAATATGCCTGGCTCCTATTGTTAATTGTATTAGTAGCATGGTGACTTCTGGAGGATAGTCAGTTTTCTCTGCAGGTAGAAGATTTACCAAAGGCAATGAAGTTCTCTTCACTGTGGGCAAAAAAGGATCCGAAGAGGATTAAGGAATCCAAGATTTTCTATATACTAGTTGAAATGGACCTCTGCACCATAATCAATCAGCAACCAAGGTTGTATCCAACCTTGTTCGTGCAGTTGAGGGCCTTTGCGGAGTTTAAGGATGATTTCCATAATTTATCGATCAAAGAGAGGTGAGACCCTAAGCATATATGGCACAAGTTGCCATACTTAGTCTTAGAGACATATGTGCAGGAAATTGTGGGGAGTTGGCCAGCATAGTGGTGACAACCCACAGATGTTGAGGCAAGTACCAGTGGGGGTGGAGAAAGCTCTGTTGCACAGACAATAGCAGCGCATAAGCGAGAACAAGTAGCATAGAAAGCGGCGCGAGCATTGGCCGAGCAAAGAAAGAAAGGAGTTGTTGCTAAGGATCTCAAAGCATCGGCTTCCCAGCTACCGAAGAGCAGGAACTTTCCAAGAAGGGCAGAGATGGAGGAGAGGAGTAGAGCACTCCCTTAACATTAAAGAAGCACAGTAAGGAGACGACTATCGAAACAAGGAAGAAGAACAAATTAGATAAAAAGTCATGCATAGACCCAATGATCCTCAAAGAAGGGGATATATATGAAATTGAGGACAAAGTCAGAGACACCACAATAGAGTTGTGTCAGCAATTTGAACAACAGTACATGAAGATGGTAGGGAGCATCCAGAAGGATATGTGCAAGCTGTAGATCCAAATAGGTTAGATTCAAGAGAGCTTATGGAAAGTGAGTGGCATGCAAGTGAGCCTGGCACAAGGGAGCGAGAGAGTATTGGAACTGGAATGGAATCTGGACCTTAGAGTCATCTTCTTACTAGAAGGATCAGTCCGTGCAGAATCAGAGGAAGACCGTGCTCTCCTGAGTACGATCAAAGACATTGGGGTTAACTTAGTTGCGCTTCCACTTTAGACTCTGCATGCACTACATCAGGTGGTCTTGGATGAGCTTCGAATCAGAGAGCAGTGTGCACTGATAATAATCAGTGAATTTAAGGTAAACAATGAACAAATGTTTGCTAAGAAGGCTTAGGATCTAAAAGAAAAGGAAGAGATGCAAGCATGAAGTCAGAACCTAGAAACAACAATCACACGGGCATGTGATTCAATCCCAGAGTTAAATATTTCGGAAGACACCATAGCTACAACGAATATTAGGAAATTGGCTTCTGTAGTCCACAAATCAAAAGATTAGATAAGAAAAGTCACGTTTGATTTCCAGATGAAGATAATAGAATTAAAGGTGAAGTTACAACTGACTACTCCACCAGAGGTTAGGGAGCAGCTTGATGCAGCCATTAAGGAGCATATGAATACTCTGGAGGTTGCATTTAAAGGATGTGACTTTATTTTTAACCATGCCATGGAATTTTGGGACACTTTACAGGAGGACCCAAACCTGTAGAGGTTGAGAACGGAGATCTGAGAGGTGCAGCAGAAGTATGATGAGATCAGGGCACTACGCACACAATGGCGCTAGTCCAGACCTTCACGCGCCTATAGGAAGGGAAGCTACTCCAAGGACAAGTACATGAATTACACCAAAAAGAATCAGTGCTAAAGGCTCGACTTCAAGCTTGGATAAAAGAGGCTAGCCAGATTTCACAGACCATACAAGAGAAGCTGAAAGCTCTACAATAGACTCATAGGACCATGTAGCTTGCAATAGAGGAACCAACTATAGTAAATTTGGTCGAAGAAGTGAAGAAAGATGTAGTACACAGTGCCGTGGAGTTAAACACATTGAAGTAGCAGTTTAGTGAGCTCCGCCACAAAGTTGAGAAGCCAATTGAGTGACTCGAGGGCGAGCCACCATATTTTTGTTGGGGGCTTGTCGGGGAAGGGTCCTTGGGGTCAATTTTGAGTTAGTTTAATCATTTTTTTAGTAGAATTTGGTAAAGAATGTAAAGTCTCCATGAAATTTGGAAGCGGAGTGCATAGCTAAGTAGGATTCAAAGGGGCTTTAACCCCTTGTATGGGTAAGTGGTAGATTTATTTTGAGACTCACCCGTAGGTCGTGGGCCATGGTATTTTAATAGAAAGGATATAAATAATTGAGCCATATTGAGTCTAGGGATGACATCTAATGAAGAAGAACAAGTGTAAGGGCAAGTGTTAAGGCAATAATGCTCTGTTTTCTGTACTTAGGTGAAAGGGGAAGGCTCTTGCAGCTAAGGCGGGGAGACCTTGGCAAGTTCACAATTGAGTGCACGGGCCCCTATAGCTGGGTGCGCGGGGTGGAAGAATCTATAATTTTAACACTGAATCTAATAAAGACTGATTTTGGACCGAATATCTTGCATTTGTGTCTTATTCTTAATTCTATTAAGTTTATGCATTATTGCTTAATAATCTGTTTCCTATGAAATAAAGTGTATCTTCTGCGTGAATCTGTTGACTCTTTAATGTCTATGCTTAAAATGAGTAATGATCTATTTTATCAAAAAAAATAGCTAAATTTGTTATGATAACTGTTCGAAGCAAGTATATCTACGCAAAGGCAGATCTAGGGTTAGTATTTACTACATGAAAGTTGTCAATCTGCTTCTTTTAGGTCTAAAGAGTCTGATTGTAGACCTTCACCAAGGTCTGAGAGCTGTTTTAGAGAGTTGTATTCATGAACCATAAGAAAATACAGATCCGCAAGAAGGAATATTTGAGCTACAAAGGCTTTATATTACTTATCATAGGGTCTTTGGATGCAGAAACCTGGTTCTAACATCCCCCAATAGCTTCGAGTGCGACTGCAACCTGCGCTATGTAGGTTGTTGCCAAAAGGGCCAACAGTTAGGGTTTTATTGGTTGGCGCAATTAACCCTAAACCTGGGTCCAACTCCATTAAGCCAACAACTTAAGGTAGAGGTTCCTCAAATTTCAAAACCATTGAATACAAAGCAAGTGAACATTAGGTCGGAAGTGCAACTGAAGTTCGTGAATATAGGCGATTACTGGGATGAGGAATAGTTGACTAGGTCATGGAGTTATTGTGGGAATATCAAGACTTGTTCCCAAAAAAGTTCTATGATCTAAAGGGGATAGTACTAGGTGATCTCGGTGTTATGAAGATCAATCTAAAGCTAGATACGAAGCCAGTAAAGCAATGCTCGCAACAGGAATTATTTAGCCTGTAGAAGAATCAAACTAAGTTAGCCCTATGGTGGTTCAGGAGAAGAAGACAAAGGGTGAAATTAGGATCTGAGTAGATCTAAAGAAGTTGAATGATGCGTGTGTACATGATCCATTCCCTACATCATTCATAGATGAAGTCTTGGAAAACTTTGGTGGTCAAGAAGCGTATTCTTTTACAGATGGATTCTCAGGCTATCACTAGATCAAGATCATGCCAGAAGATCAAAGTAAGACTACCTTTTCCACAGAATGGGGTTCTTTTTAGTATACAGTTATGCCCTTTGGACTTAAGAATTCCCCTACAATCTTTTCTAGGGTGGTAGTTGCAACCTTTAAGGAATTTATTCATAAGTTTTTAGATGTCTACTTTGAAGATTAGATGGTGTTTGGGTTAGTTAAACAACATGTTGCAAGTCTTCACCTAATGCTGGATACTTGTAGGAAGTATCAGATCTCCCTAAATCTGAAAAAGTGTATATTTTGTGTACCATATGGGATACCTTTGGGCCAACATTTTTTGTAAGAAAGGGTTGATGGTGGACCCTGCTAAAATTACGGTGATTATCAATTTGGAGCCTCTGAGGAATGTAAAATAGCTACACAATACATTGGGCCATACAAGATACTATAGAAAGTTCATTAAGGCATATGCACAAATCATTGCGCCCATGAAGAAATTATTGAAGAAAGATGCAACATTTTGTTGGGGTGATGATTTCCAGAAGAGCTTAGATGTTTTGAATGAGAAGATAGTTATGACACCTATTCTAGTATTCCACGATTAGACGAAAGAATTACATGTACATGTGTATGCATCCTACATAACGTTAGGAGCAGTTTTAACCCAACTAGAAGCAGGGAATATTGACCATCCAATTGGATTTACAAGCAGAAAGTTGTCTAATGCAGAGAAGAATTATTCGACCACGAAGTACGAAGTGTTGGTGATGGTATATGTGCTCCAAAATTTCAGGCACTATCTGTTGGGTGCACACTTCAAAATGTATACAGACCATTCAACTTTGAAGTACATGGTCAACAAGCCTATGTTGGCGAGGTGGGATTTGTAGGTGGTTACTACTATTTCATGAGTATGACTTAGAAGTGATTGTGAAGCCAAGAAGATTAACTTCTACACCCGATCACCTTTCGCAGATTGAGAATGGTGAAGAACCCACAAGTATTGATGAACGATTGCCTGACACACAACTCTTTGCTATGCGCATTACAAATGAACATTTTGTGGATATAATTCAATTCATGTCTACAACTATAGCTCCTGAAGGATATATGACATAGCAGAAGAAGGAATTAGTGGTCAAGGCTGTGGATTTTTCCGTAATTGTGGGGGGACTTGTATAAAATGGGGTCGGATGAATTTCGACACAGGTATGTATCAATTTGTGAAAGACAAAATATCCTCATTGAAGCACATGGAGGAGTTTCTAGAGGAAATTATGCTAGGAGAGTAACTATGCTAAAGATCTTGCGAGCTGGGTTGTGGTGGCCAATTGTGCACAAAGATTCCAAGGAATATTGTAGGGCATGCGATGTTTGTGAGAGGACAAGGAAGACATCCCGAAGGGATGAATTACCTCTGAATCCGCAAGTCTCGTTACAGGAATTCTACAAATGGGCAATATATTTTGTGGGACCTATTCAACCACCAGGAAGGAAGACAGGAGCATACTACATCATCATGGTGACAAAATACTTGACCAGGTGGGCTGAGGTGGAGCCCGTGAAGGATTTCATCACAACTACAGCTGTGAATTTTATATTTGAGTACATTCTATCTATGTTTGGCTTTCCTAAGATTTCAATGAGAAATAAGGGTTCACATTTCCTTAATGAAGTGATTGCTGCTTTGCTTAAATAATTCCAAATGTATCATCATAAAATCATGCCATACCATCCTCAAGCAAATGGAATAGTTGAAGCTTTCAATAAGATCTTGGAGAACGCTTTGACAAAGATCTACAATGCGAATAGGAATTATTGGGATGTGTGCATACGAATTATTCTTTGGGAATATAGAACAACTTGTAAGAAGTTGACTGGACAGACACCATTTCAACTGGTTTATGGACAAGAAGCGGTGATGCCAATGGAGTACATAGTGCTAGATTGATGATTGTTACAGTCACAGAGATGGAAGATTAGAATATAATTGAAGAACGCCTCACGCAGATACTTGAGTTAGAAGAAGATCGCTTCTTGGAAGGCTTTCATCAACAGGTGCAAAAGGCTTGAGAAAAGGCCTAGCATGATCACCACATTAAGAATTTCACCTTTAGAAATGGGGATTTAGTGCTAATGTATGATAGAAAGTTTACTAAGTTCCTAGGAAAGTTTTAGATGCATTAGCTAGGACCATACATCATCAAGGAGATTACAGATGGGGGTGCAGTTCAGCTCGTGAAGCTGAATGGGGAGCTATTTCCAGGAAGAATCAATGGGAGTTGGTTGAAGTTGTACCAGGGAAATCCCACCCCTATGCAATGACTATATGGAAGTAGGGAAATCTTACTACTTTGGGTAGTTGCAAGGAAGTGCACGACTATAAACTACACCTCATGGAGAAAAGTTTGGCAAAGAAATTGGGCTACGCGACGGTCAGGATAAAGGCGCAAATGGGAACTATGATGAAGGAGTTGCAGTAGAAAGATGTGTCCCACACAGCCTGGCTAGAAATTTACCATTGAAAGCACTATAGATGATTATATGGTTATTTTTCCATTAGAGGGAGTATGGGGACAACATTTAAGGAGCATATCTTTGGAAATATGCCACTAAAAGAGCATTAATGAAGGAGATTTGGAGGGAATAGATGGATCCGAATTCAAAAAGGGCTATAAAAACTGCATCTCGCTCCATATTCGAACAATTTTCTTCCAGAGAGATTGCATTGAGATTTTGTGTCTAAGTTTGAGTAGAGACAATTGTTGCATGTTTGGACGAGATTGGCAAGAGGTAGAGAAGGAGTTTTCACAGAAGGGGCTTAGGTTTGAGGTAGATTTTTTTGAGTGGTAGAAGAAAATCTTATGAGAGAATTGACAAGATAACTGCAACACTGCCAGTCCCTACCATAGTGCCTAGGTCACCGAGGCCAAAACCTATTGCCTCTGCGGCAGGAGAGAAGAAGCAAAAGAAGCCACAGTAAGTGTCGGTTCGGCAATTGCTACACAAAAACCCAACTGAGATTAGGCCGAAGGGTCGTATGGAAAAGAATAAGCAGTCGATGGAACCCCTGGACCTAGATGAATAATAATTTACTATGGGGGTTGAAGATGTCATCACAAAGGGCGCATAACCAATTACTCGACTACCACTTTATGTAGCCCTTAGAAAATCCACTACCAAGGTCACTAAGGACCCTGACTCATTCAAATACAGGGTATTCACAACATTGATGCAGGAGGAAGTACCTCTTGAGGGCGACTTGTTGGCCTAGGTACCATTTTTGAAGATGGAGGACTGGGATTTGGGTGATCATGCCAAGTTTCCACAGCTAGAACCCAACAAATTCTTGAAATCAGTCTACTACAAGGAATAGGGAGTCATAAGGCTTGAGCCAATGAAGTGGGTGGCCAAAATTGAGTGTGCAGGGTTGCTCAACATGCTATATGTTCCATATTTTAGTCGCAACATAATTAGTACCATCTATGTGAGTCAATTGTTGGTGTTGGTTCATGTTGGGTGCCTCTGGCTGGGAGGGCCCATTCCAATTGACAAGATGATGGTCTATAGAATCACCACGCTACCTTATCAATGCGAGAACCTTGCAAATGCTTTTGTGGAGAAGTCATAGGCAAAGAAGCTTGCGGATCAGATGAAAAGCAAGTTTGGGTTGGTGAAGAAGTAGTGCGGTTACGCCATTAGCTCCATATCGGATGGAGTTGTGTAGTTTTATACACATTTTGCAAGAAAAATAATGTGAAAGTGTCATGTCGATGAAGTACCGGCACCAGTGGTATCTTTAGCTACGCAGTGCAACCAAGGGGTCCAATTCAATTGGACTAAGTACCTCTGCCACAAATTCTTGGAGGATTTTCGTGAAGCCTAGGAGGATGGGAAAGCATTCCACTACGCGTGGTTACTACTATTAATCATGTTGGTAGCTTAGAGGATGGCTGAGGATAGACAATTCCCAATGCCAGATCCAAACTTGTGTGAGGCTGTGAAATTCACCTCACTATTGGAAACAAAGGAACCTGACTGCATCATTGAAACCAAGATGTTTTGGGTCTTGTTTGAGTCATAATTGTGGATGGTGATCAACCAACAGTTGTGGTTGTCTCCTAATCTACATGCACAATACACAAATATTGCAGATTTCAAAGCATATTTTCACAATCTGTCCATATGCGCGAAGAAGGATTCTGCAGGAACATGGCACAAGTTTCCATATTTAGTCGTGGAGGATGACATTATGGGGGCCATGAGAAAATGGCTAAACAATTGGCTCACCTACTCTGGTGAAGCTACAAGAACAAGTAAGGTCATATAGGGAGAAACGAGGAAAACAATAGCTGCAACAGAGGCCATGAAAGACAAGAAGAAAGACACACAAAAGGATTCTAAGAAAGAGAAAGAAGCCGAGAAGGAAAAGGCTTCTACGACGGAGAAGGTGGTGTAGAAGGAGAATGCTACCCAAGCAGCAACAACGCAGGTCACCATTGACCTCGAGGAACCTGAGACAGAGTGCACTGATGTAGAGGTCAAAACCGTAGATTGTTGGGTTGTGTTATATTCTTTCCACGACTAACCGACGTAGTTAAACGGGGGGTTAGAGGGGGGCGGTAGCCCCCCTTTGTTGCGCCGATTGCGCAGCGGGGGGGTCACAGGGGGGGGCAGGGGGGCGGGTAGCCCCCCTCTACGGGGTCTGGGGCAGCGCCCCGGGAAATTTTTTTTTGGACCCTATATTAGGTTGGGCGAACCTACCTATGGTTTTGTGCATGATTTTCATACATGGTATTGGACGCGATGGTTTTTCGGTCCATGGTATTGGATGCTTCGGCATGTATAAATATGTATTGTAACATTGAAAGGAACATAATGAAAAATCAAGCTGGTAGTCCCGGTTTTGGGATCCAGGAAAAAAATCTCTGTGCATATGTGTTTTATGGGTTATGCTCTCGCATTGTTTATTTTCTTTGTTTAAGAATTCGTATGCAGGTAATTTCTGTATAGGGTTAAAACCTACATTTGGTATCAGATCTGTTTTGGCTTCAAGGGGACGCCTTTGTTGCTGAGGGTTTTCGCTTGGGCCTGTGGTAGACCCTGTTCAGTGGGAGATCTGCGAGATCGATTCTGGTGGTGAAAGAAGATGGCGAGCAGTGGAAAGATCGAGATTGAGAAGTTCAATGGTCAGAATTTTGAGTTGTGGAAACTCAAGATGGAGGATCTGTTGGTGGATAAAGATCAGTGGATCGCGGTAGATCCGGGTACTAAACCATCGGGAGTGACCGATGAAGAATGGAAGAAGTTGGATCGGAAGGCAAAGAGCACAATACGATTGTGTGTCTCAGATTCAGTATTGTTGAATGTATCAGGGGAAGCTACGGCGAAGGCTTTGTGGGTCAAGTTAGGGACTTTGTACCAATCTAAGTCTCTGGTGAATAAATTGTTCCTGCAGAAAAAGCTGTATAACCTGAGGATGAAAGATGGAGACTCGGTGACAGAGCATCTGAATGAGTTTAATACTGTGGTAAGTCAGTTATTATCTGTTGATATTAAAATTTCAGATGAAGATAAGTGCATCAGTCTATTGTGTTCTCTACCAGATTCGTGGGATAGTCTGGTTATTGCAATAGGTAGCAATGCAACTGCTTTGCAGTTTGATGAAATAGTCTCAGCCTTGCTGACGGAGGAGATGAGACGGAAGAATATGGACAACCAGAATGGTGATGCCTTGTCTGTACGAGGACGGTCCCAGAACAGAAACAAAAATAAGTCATCGAGTGGGAGATCTAAATCTAGAGGGAGATCTAAATCTCCAGGAAAACCTACAAAGGTGGTGTGCTGGAAATGCGGAAAGGAAGGACACTTCAGAAGGGATTGTAAATCTAAAGCTCCTGATAAAGGAAAGGGATCTGATGATGCTCCTTCTGCAGAGGCGAAAACCACCTCAGATGAAGGTGGGGATGTGTACTTGGCTTCTTCAAGTACACATGTAGATCATGAGGCATGGTTGATTGACTCAGGTGCATCCTTTCACTTCACTCCCCATAGAGAGTGGTTCTGCGAGTATGAGAAATACGATGGTGGTGATGTCTTCTTAGGAGATGATAGGAAGGCTAGAATCATTGGTCGGGGAAAAGTAAAGTTGAAGTTGCAAGGTGGAAGGGTTAGAACACTTCCGGGTGTTCTACATATTCCTGCATTGGCCAGAAATCTGATTTTTGTAAGCAAGTTGGATGATGCAGGTGTAAAGACGGTGTTCGAGAAAGATACCTGCAAGATGGTTCGAGGAGCACTGATATTGATGCGGGGAGTTCGAACTGGAACTCTGTACAAACTGCAAGGTAGCACTGTTGTTGATGGGTGCAATAGTTCTATGGTTCCTGAAAATGGAGTAGAAAATCTAGTGGTCTCTGGAGAGAAGACCATGTTGTGGCATCAAAGGCTTGGACATATTGGAGAGAAGGGCCTTCGAATACTTCATAGTAAAGGTATGGTAGAAGGTATGAATGATAGCTCTCTGGATTTTGATTTCTGTGAAAATTGTGTGTATGGGAAGCAGAATCGAGTGAGTTTCCCCTCTGGTGGTAAGAGGACGAAACAAATATTAGAGCTTATGCATAGTGATGTGTTTGGACCTATGAAGGTTCCATCACTGGGTAAGTCTGTGTACTATGTATCATTCATAGATGACTTCTCAAGGAATACATGGATATATTTCCTTAAGAAGAAATCTGAAGTCTTTGACAGGTTTAAAGAATTTAAGGCTCTGGTGGAAAATCAGACAGAGAAGAAGATAAAGGTGCTGAGGACAGATAATGGTGGAGAATTTTGCAGCAAGGAATTTGAAGAATTTTGTAAGAAGTGTGGTGTAGCACGGTAGAAGACTACTCCATATACACCTCAGCAAAATGGAGTCGCAGAAAGAATGAACAAGACGTTGATGGAAAGGGCAATAAGCATGCTCAGTGGTGCCGGGTTAGGACAGGAATTCTGGGCAGAGGCGGTGGATACTGCATGTTACCTGATCAACAGATCACCTTCATCAGCGTTGGAGGATAAGACTCCACAAGAAGTATGGACTGGTAAGAAACCCTCTCTTTCACATCTGAGGGTATTTGGATGTGTTGCATATGTACATGTTCCAAAGGAGAAACGAACCAAGTTGGATAGTAAATCTGAAAAGTGCATCTTTATTGGGTATAAGGATGGTTTAAAGGGTTATAAGCTTTGGAACCCAGTCACACGGAAGGTTGTGTACAGCCGATATGTGGTGTTCAGAGAGGTAAAAGATGTTATTCAACATGAAGTCCAACCAAAGGAACCTGAGAAGATAGAGTTTGAGCCAAAGGAGGAAGAATCAGACTCTGCAGCAGAGGAGGAATCAGAAGATGAAGAGCCACTAACTCCGGTTGTGAGAAGATCAGGTCGAGAAAGAAGGCAGCCAGAAAGGTATAGTCCATCTGCTTTCAGTTCAAATTTTTCTTTGTCTGTTACTGATGATGATCCCATAACTGTGAAGGAAGCAGTGGATTCAGAGGATGGAAAACTCTGGAAAGAGGCCATGGTTGATGAAATGGCATCTTTGCACAAAAATGAGGCTTGGGATCTGGTAGAGTTGCCGGCTGGAAGGAAACCCATTGGCAGAAAATGGGTGTTCAAGAAGAAGACTAATGCAGAAGGAAAGGTGGAGAAATACAAAGCTCGGTTGGTAGCAAAAGGTTATTCCCAGGTGTCGGGAATTGATTTTGGTGATATTTTTTCTCCTGTTGCCAAGGTAGCTTCTATTAGATTACTTTTATCTGTTGCTGCTGCTTTTGATTTTGAGGTAGAACAGATGGATGTGAAGACAACATTTCTTCACGGGGATTTGGAAGAGGAAATCTACATGAAGCAACCTGAAGGCTTTGTGGTGAAGGGTAAGAAAGAACTGGTATGCAAGTTAAAGAAGTCTCTGTATGGGTTAAAATAGTCACCAAGGATGTGGTATCAGAAATTTGATACATTTATACGGGGACTTGGCTTCACCAGAAGTAAAGCAGATCATTGTGTGTATTTTAAATTAATTGGTGACCGTGTTATTTATCTGGTCCTGTATGTGGATGATATGTTTCTGGTTGGAAATGACAAAGAAATTATCCAGGATTTGAAGAACCAATTGTCCTCCAAATTTGACATGAAAAATCTTGGTGCTGCAAACTATATTTTGGGCATGGAAATTAAAAGAGATCGGGCAAAGAGGAAGCTCTGGTTAAACCAGAGGAAGTATGTCGAGACAATACTGCAAATGTTTAATATGCAGGATAGTAAACCGGTGAAGGTTCCTATTCCTGTAGGTGTGAGGTTATCTGCTGAACAATGTCCCAAGACACAAGAAGAGGAAGAGGACATGTCCCGTGTTCCATATGCAAGTGCAGTCGGTAGCCTGATGTATGCAATGGTCTGTACTAGACCAAACATTGCACATGCAGTGGGAGTATTGAGCAGGTTTATGTCAAAACCTGGGAAGGAGCACTGGACAGCAGTGAAGCGGGTTTTCAGGTATTTGCGTGGCACTAGTGATTATGGTTTTTGCTACCAAGGAAGACCAGGATTGAACAGAGTGTTGGATATTCATGGTTTTGTTGATGCAGACTGGGCTGGAGATCTAGATCAGAGAAGATCTACAAGTGGGTATGTGTTTAACCTATTTGGAGGTGCAGTCAGTTGGATGAGTAAGAAACAATCTGTAGTGGCACTATCAACTACAGAAGCAGAATACATGGCAGCCACTCATGCAAGCAAGGAAGCAGTTTGGTTGCAGAGATTGTGTTCAAGTATGGGGTTAGTACAGGGAGCTATAAGAATAGACTGTGACAGCCAAAGTGCAATTTTCTTGGTAAAGAACCCTGCTTATCATTCAAAGACAAAGCACATTGATGTTCAGTATCACTTTGTGAGGGATATGATAGAAGACAAAAAGGTGTTGCTGGTAAAGGTGGACACTTTGAAGAATACTGCAGATGCATTGACAAAATCTGTGAGCTCTGAGAAGTTCTCTTGGTGTAGAGAAACAATGGGTGTTTCAGGGCTGGAAAAATGACTAAGCTCTCCTGTGGCCCCTTGTGGAAAGAAAACAACAAGTGGGAGATTGTTGGGTTGTGTTATATCCTTTCCACGACTAACCCTATATTAGGTTGGGCGAACCTACCTATGGTTTTGTGCATGATTTTCGCACATGGTATTGGACGCGATGGTTTTTCGGTCCATGGTATTGGATGCTTCGACATGTATAAATATGTATTGTAACATTGAAAGGAACATAATGAAAAATCAAGCTGGTAGTCCCGGTTTTGGGATCCAGGAAAAAAATCTCTGTGCATATGTGTTTTATGGGTTATGCTCTCGCATTGTTTATTTTCTTTGTTTAAGAATTCGTATGCAGGTAATTTCTGTATAGGGTTAAAACCTACATAGATGAAGAAGAACAGGGAATAGATACTTATCTTGAATTGGAGGACTTAGAGTCTTCCTTCAGGATTAGGAAGAGGAAGAAGCAAAATTCGATGAGACCTCGCAGGAAGAAGAAGTCTGATAAGTTTGAAAGTACGACACCATTGGTCCTCACAGAGGGGGATCTTTATGAGATAGGTGATGTTGTTTGCTCCGCCATTGAAACTATATGGGGACACATTGAGGACCAGTACCACGAGGTATTAGACAAAGTATAATAGGGCTTGAAGGAATTGTAGGTCCAGACAGGAGTAATCCAGGTGAGCATGGTGCAAGTGATCGCAAATAAAGTGAGCATGCCAAATTTAGTTCCATTGCTGAAATCACATCCAAGCTCCACGCAGTGCAACTACTAGGGGGCACTTTCCATTTTGAGATGACCAAATACCAGAAGCACACCTAGTCCTAGAAAAATCTAAGTATCAACCTTATAGCATGCCTATCTAGACCTTGCATGAGCTACACCAAGGAGTTTCAGATGAACTCCACACCTGCGAGAAATGAGTGATGTTGATTATCGATGAGGTAAAAACTAATAATCAACATATTTTCGCAGAGAAAGCGTAGGCCTTCCAAGCCAACGACAAGGTGATGTTGCACAATCAATAGCTAGAGGAAGCCCTTACCCAAGTCTGCAGTGAGCTCCCTAAGCTCCAAATTCCAGCAAAGGCAACCTCCACAAATAAAATTCACAAGTTAGCTGTTGTTCTGAAGGAATTCAAGGAAGAAATTGGAAAGGTACGATTTGTGTTGCAGTTGTAGATTTCAGAGCTCCAACTAAAGCTACAACTAACCACTCCTCCAGAGGTCATAGATCAGTGCGAGACTGCTATTAAATAAAATATGACGACTCCGGCTGCTGCAGCCAAGGAATGCAACCTATTATTTGAACAAAGAACGGAGATGTGGACCTCGCTGCAGGAGGACCCACACTTGCAAACGATCGAGGTTGACATCCACAAAAAGAAACTGCATTTTGATGAGATCAGGGTGACAGTGCGGACCTTAGCCCTTGTGTAGAGGTTCACCAGGCTTCAAGAAAGGAAATTCATATAGACCCATATTGATGAGCTGCATCGAAGGCCTCTATTATTTTCTCAAGGATGTAGCCATGGGCTGAAGAGGCGAGCCAATTGTCACACACTGTTTAGAGAAAGCTAAAATCTTTTCAGCAGACATAGAGAACCATTGACCTTATGGTCGAATGTCCAATAATGGAGAAATTTGTTGAAGAAATTCATCATGTCACCGCGTAGGGAAAAACAGATCTTCAAGCGTTGAAGATAAAATTCAGTGGCCTACATGGAAAGGTTGAGGAAACACCAACAGAGTGACTCAGGACGAGTCACAACTTTGTGTTGGGGGCTTGTTGTGATGGGGTCCCTTGGGTCAATTTTTTTTAAGTATTTTCAAGTCTATGCATTTTGAGGAGAGGAGCGCGAGTAGTGCAGGTTGATAGGAGTCAAAGGGGCTTTAGGAAGGTCAAAGCCCCTTATTTTGTTAGATTCAAGTTGTTTTGAGACCCGCTCATGGTTTGCAAACCATGGTATTTTAATGAAGAAGAATACAAAAGGAAGTCATAGAAGATTCATAAGATAGCTAGGAATAGTGCATGATTTGGGTCTAATTTTATCTATTCTGTACTTGGGCGAAGGGGAAGGCTCCTGCAGCTATGTGCGCGGAGACCTTGGTAAGTCTGGAGCTAAGTGCGCAGGCCCCTACAGTTGTGTGCGTAGGGTTAGGAAGAGACGTAATTGAAGATCTAAAGCATAATAAAGGCTTGTTTTGAAGAACTATATTCATATTTTTGTATCACTGTTTTATCTCTGGATTTACATTATTTTTGATCTGTTGAATGCATCTAATCAAGAAAAGTACCTAGTAGATTCACGATGACATAGATCTGTATATTTATATGATGTTATGCATGTTTAGTGCAATCAATGAAGGACATAAGTATATTTACTATCTTTTACTATAAGTTATAGATTTCAACGGTTAGGGTTTGTGAAGGTCAAGAAAATCACTAAGTTTGGCAGAAACACATCACATAGTCCCCTGGATGCAGAAACCTGGTTCTAGCATCCCCCAATACTACCTCGGGTGAGACTGCAGCCTGTGCTACGCGGGTTGTTGCCGAAAGGGCCAGTAGTGTAGGGTTTTTTTGGTTAGTGCAGCTAACTACGAACTTGGTTCCAAGCCCCCTCAAGCCAACACTTTCACCCTCTTGTTTACTACACCCCCCAGAAAACCATTAATGCATTGATTTGAATCTTATAATGCAGGAAGGTCAATGGTTCCGATTGATTAATGGAATTGATTAATCAAAATTCTCTAGAGTTGGAGCTTGGATTCCTCTAAATCTTGGGTGATATATTTATAAAATAACTTTACATATGTTAGGCTAAGTAATAATAAGACTGAAGTGAACAAGACTGAGGTAAAAAGGAGACTTACAGGTGTGAAATGAGGTTATAGGTGAAAGTAAAAGGAGGGTCAACAAAAATGAAATTTGAGGCTAAGTAAGAATAAGACTGAAGTGAACAAGACATAGGTAAAAAGGAGACATACAGGTGTGAAATGAGGTTAGAGGTGAAAGTAAAATGAGGGTCAACAAAAATGAAATTTGACAAAAGGTGGGTGATATATCTGTAAAATAACTTTATGGATGTCAAGGTAAGAAAGAATAAGGCTGAAGTGAACAAGACCGAGGTAAAAAGGAGACTTATAGGTGTGAAATGAGGTTACACCTAAAAGTAAAAAGAGGCTCAACAAAAATGAAATTTGACAAAAGGCGAAAAATCACTTATGTTCATTAATTTTCATTAATTTTAAAATCAAAACCATGGAAGCAAAACCAACAATAGTTTTACAGAGATGAGGAAGGAAAATGAATTATGAATGAAAAATGTACGGGAACATAAGATTTGGATAAATATTTATCCAAATATTTTACAGGGGTAAAAGGAAAATTAAAAACAAAAACACATGGATAAACAACACATGGTTTTGGAAATCAATGGGAAGGCAAAACAACACATAATTTCAAAACCAGACATAATTTAAAATAATGGATGGATTTACGGGATGCAATTATTTGAGGATATATTTTGAGGATTTCATTTAGTAAATTCATGAAAATAAAGAAATATGAAATTCATTTATGAAATATTTGGAAAACATTTATAACATATTTCCTTCCAAAATATTTTATGACATTGTTTCAAAGAGTGACATAAAATCATAAGTAAATTCAAGAAATTCACGGATTTTTAGAGACATATTCACAAACCCCAGATTTTAAGGCACAAAATTATCAGTTGAAAGAAAAATGGAAGAAAATCAACAGCTCTAGATTTCAAGGGCATGAAGATATCAACAGAAAAGCAACATCTTTTTTAGTCCAAGTCATCACCAGAATCCTTGAAATCAGTGTCAAAGAGCTTCAACAATTTAATTCTCGTATATTCTTGTACTATTTTTATAAACGAATTTTTAGGATATTTTGTAGAAACATCTTGATATTTAAAATCAATATATTTTGATGAAAATTGTATAAATACTTCATATATCAAACTAAAAAGTGTTGGAACTTGTGTGAAAAAAGAGATCTTGGATGTAAAGTTGTGCATGTAATGAAGTGATCATTTCCATTAATAGAGAAAGTTTGTTCCAAGATTCTTGTGTCAGGAAATTGGTGAAGTTTCCTCTCATGTGAAGTTTTCCCATTTTTTCATATGTTTTTCTGTCTCTATTATTTAATGAAGATTAAGGGTTGAATTTGTTTAAATACACTGTGGTTTGGCTTATAAACAATATCTATGTTTTCACTCTAATATTAAATATAAAATTCATCCTAGTATGCTCTATGTTTAATTGAATCTAAATCTTTTCATTCCATTCACTCCACAAATGCTACAAAGATCCAAAATCTTGCCTACCTTGCCCTGTTACATCTGTTCTATCATTTTTGTATTTGATCACCCCAAGACTTATGACTCCATTTCCCAATGGATTGTCCTTGCGGTTTCAACCAAATCTTTGACAAAACCAAAATCAGAACTCAATAACTAGTCTAATATCTTAAATCAACAAATCTAAATCATATAGAGAGATCCCTCTCTAAAGCTAGAAGGGCTAGATACTAGCTTCCAAAGTGGTTTTGTGGTTACCTCTAAGTTTCTTTCATATACTTGGGAAATTATGGAGTGATAACAGGCCCAATCCTCTCAACAATATTGAAGGGTCCACAAAACTGTGGTGCTAGCTTGGAACATGATCCAATCCATAAGGAGCTCTTCTTTGGTTTGATGCGCAAGTACACTTGTTACCCAACCTAGAACTCAAACAACCTGTTCCAATGTGCATAACTCTTCTGCCTATCCTATGCTACCTTTAGATTCTTCTTTATAGCCTGTGTTTCTTGTTCCATGTCTGCCAACATGTCCAGTCCAATCAACAACCTGTTAAGTGGATCGCTCCAACTGATGGGAGTATTGGAACTTTTCCAATACAATACCTCAAATGGACTCGTCCTCAAATATTCCTAACACCCATTTTTGTTAGAAAACTCTACCAATGGAAGATACTCTTCCCACTATCACTGCTAATGAATCAAATACATCCTCAACATGTCCTCCAATATCCTGTTGACCCTCTCTGTCTGTCCATCGGTCTGCAGATGATAATTTGTAATAAAGGCCAACTTTGTGCCCAAACTTACAAACAACTCCTTCCAAAACGTGGAAGTTAACTTTGCATCCCTATCTGAAACAATATTTTTTGGCGCCCCATGCAACCTAACCGCATCTCTAATGAATACATGTGCTACATCGCTAGCTCAGAACATAGACTTCTATGGAATGAAGTGCATAACCTTTGTCAACTTGTCCATAACAACCATGATGGAATCATGTTGCCTCACTATCTTTGACAACCCTATGATAAATTTCATGGAAATGACCTCCCATTTCCACTCTGGAATTGAAATCGTTTATAGCAGTCCACTTGGATGCTTACACTTTCCCTTCACACGCTGAAAATCAAAACACCTAGCTACAAACTCTGCTACATCCTTCTTTAGATTCGACCAATGATAAAATTGATTTACTTCGGTCAACATCTTCTGATAGCCTGGGTGAATTGAATAAGGTTTTGCATGAAACTTATTTAAGATCACCTTATTGAGCTCACTACTGTCTGGAACATATATCATGTCTCTCAATCTAACCAATCCATCTGTTGTAAGACAATAAACGACATCCTATGCACCTGCACCTGTTCCTGTACTTGTATCGCTACCTGTACCACTACCTATACCTTACATGTACCTTTACCTTGTTGTAACCTGTGCATAATCTCTGTATACCTAACGTCCTACTGACCTTCCTGCAAGAACCTATCCTATAAGTCTCTCCCATAGGAGTACATAGTTGCTAAGTGATTTACCTGTACCTGCCTGCTAAGAGCATCTGCCACCCTATTCTCCTTTCCTTTGATGTAATTGATCTCTTAGTCAAACTAAATTATCATTGCCAACCGTCTAGCTTGCTTGGAGTTCATATTCGATTGGTCAAACAAATACCTCAACCCAATGTGATCAGTCATTAGCACAAACCTCCTGCCAAGAAGATAGTTCCTCCACATCTTCAATGCATGTATGGTCATTGCTAACTCAAGATCATGTGTCGGGTAGTTATACTCATGCTCATTTAGTTTTTGTGACTCATAGCATACCACCTGTCCATCCTGCATAAGGACTCCACCACATGGATAGTGGAGCCTCATTCCACATGACCGACGACAAGAATCTATTCAGTACCTTGGAGGAGAAGGACCTCCATATGCGCATCAAGATGGGTAATGATGGAAAGTACCGTGTTTTAGGTGAAGGTACGGTTGTGTTTCAGAGGGAGCATGGAGCTCCTCTCACCCTGACTGATGTAAAGTATGTGCCTAGTCTGAAGAAGAATCTTGTGTCCGTCTCTATGCTAGAAGACAAAGGCTATGATTTCGTCTTTAGCAAAGGAAAGGCATTCCTTAGGCATATCAGCATTGGACAGACCAAGAGGATTAGGATTCGAGTAAAGAATATCTACAAGCTGGAGCTAGGTGAATGTGCTGCATTGAGTTCCAAAGTAGAGTTGGTGTAGAGCCAAGATGTTGGTGAGCTATGGCATAGAATAATGGGCCACTTGCACCATGGGGCCTTGAAGATCATGTAGCAGATTTCTACCAGACTTCCCAAGGAAAAAATAGAGCAAATGGATACATGCAAAGTTTGTACCTTGGGTAAGTATGCAAAATCATCCTTTCAGGATCGAGACAGTAGAGCTGGAGAAATCCTGGAGGAAGCTGACAGATTGATGTTGGATGCAAGAGAGAATGTGGGACAACCATCTTCTCAGTGCAGACAAAGGAGGTCACCTGAGCGGTACACTGGTTACATGGACCTGGTTGGGGAGTGTGTAGAGATTGAACCTTCTTCATTTGAGGAAGCAGTGCAGCAACCAGTCTAGGTTGATGCTATGGTGGAGGAGTACGACTCCATCATTCGAAACTGTGTTTGGCATGTTGTCCCAATATTGGAGGAAGCAACTGATGGTAGTGTTGGGAAACATAAGGCAAGGTTTGTTGCCTGTGGTTTCTCATAGGTCGAGGGCATCGACTATGATGATAATTTTTCTCCTGTAGCAAGGTACTCATATATCATATCGATGTTGGCACTATCAGCTCAGATGGGTTGGAAGATCCATCAGATGGATGTGAAGACTATGTTCCTCAATGGGAATATTGAGGAAGAGGTGTACACTGAGTAGCCGGAAGGACTTGAGAGCTCCGATCATGGGTCACATGTGTGCTGACTCAATAGAGCTTTGTATGTGCTGAAGCAAGCACCTTGTGCTTGGTACACCAGGATCAATAGCGAATTCACCGGGTTGGGCTTCAAAAAGAGTGAAGCAGATGCGAACCTTTACCACATCATGGTAGAAGGTAAGCCATTGATCATTGTTCTTTATGTTGATGATTTGATATTGACAGGTGATGATCAGTTGATCAATTCTTTCAAGGAGGACCTTGAAAGAGAGTTTGAGATGAAAGACATGGGTCTTATGCACTACTTTCTAGGCATGGAAGTGTGGCAGAAGGATGGGGAAGTGTTTGTGTCTCAAGGAAAGTATGCCAATGAGATACTCAGGTTGTTGGGTCCCTATAATACTAGTAATAACCCCATTACTATTGTAGTTATACCCCTTATTAATATTGTTGTGCCCCTATTGCCCCCATATCATTATCACTGTGCCCCATAGAATCCCTCTATTGTTATTTTTGTGGCTTTATATTATTATTGTTAGGTCGGCTGGATTATATTGTGACTCCTTAGACTCCTATATATAGAAAGGAGGTTTTGTCATTTGAATCATCAAAGAATTTTTCATTTATGTAATGTAAAGGAGGTTTCCCCCTCGAAGAGGCTGAATTCTAAGGCGTTGATCTATCTTTTCTATCTTTTCTTGAGCTGGTTTCATAACATTTGGTGTCAGAGCTTTGGATTCTAGGGTTTCGCTGCTCCAAACAGGTCATCGTGGAATTTTGCTATAACTTTTTTTCTGCAATGTTTCAGAAGTTGCAAAAAAAAACCCATTTGAGAAGAAATCACACTGAACCTCGGGTCCAAATTTCAGAGCTTTTCGCGCTATATTTGTAGAGATATGATATGAGGAAGTTGGTCTTTTTGCAGACTCCTGAATTACATTCCAAACAGGTGACCTGGGGAAAATCGTCATAACCTTCTCTCTGCGGATCAAATTGAAATTTTGTAAGAAGGTAAAGAAAGAGGACAGACTTTAGTTTCTTGTATGCATTTTTCAGATCCAAAGGTCGAAACAGTGATTCGTGGCACGTCGTACAAGTTTGCTCTACTGAACTAGTCTATAATCAAGTCACTGTGGGAGATTTCGCATAACTCTTCATTGGATAATCCAATTTGGGTCAGACTTGTGGCATTGGAAAGAGGACACAGAGGACTACTGCAGGTCACAAATTCAGAACTATATGATCGAAAAGTACAGAGATACATCAGAGGCAATATCGAGCTCCTACAAAGTGAAAAAAGGTGTGTAGATTTTCTTAAATTTTTGCTTAAGCTTGGTTTGAAAATTTATTTTGAAGGAATTCAAAGGGCATAATAGAGAATTATTATCGGTAACTGATGCCCCAAGGAAAGAAAATGCAAACACCTAGTAAGGAACCTGAAAGCTCTAGCATGACTCATGAAGAAGAAGAAGAAATGCTATATGATATATCAAAATTACAAGAACAAGTGCAACGAGTGTCACTTGCACAAAAAGCAACAGAATCTAAGATGGATTGTTTAAGGAAAGATGTAGAAGCTAAGATGGATGGTTTAAAGAAAGGCGTAGAAGCTAAGATGGATGTCATGGAAGCTAAGGTGAATGGCATGGACACTAAAATTGATGGCATGGATGATAAGATGGAAGAATTGAAGATAAATGTGAATAAGTTGCTACAAGAAATTCACTAAGGGTGAAAGGGTACTAAAGGAAACTCATGATGGGAACAAAAGAAATGTTAATCATGATTCCATAGACTCTAATGTTGGATCAAAGACTCACCATGTTCCAAAAATTGATATGAGGAAGTTTGATGGCAAGGATCCCGCCACATGGATATTACAGATGGAGCAATTCTTAGATCTCAATAATGTGCAAAACACACAAAAGGTACATATGGAAACTTTATATTTGGAACCAAATCAATTTGTATGGTATCGATGGCTTTGCTCTCGTAAACAATTTATCACTTGGGCAATTTTTACGGAAGAATTGATAGCACATTATGAGGATACAAAAAGCAACACTTTTTTTAGCCAAGTGATAAGTCTCAAACAAAAGGGTTCAATAATGGAGCACATTGAGGAGTTCCAAAAATTGAACATAAGGGTAAAAGATATTTCAGAGGAGTATAGGATTGAAGAGCAACAAAGAGCAACAAAGAGCAAAGGATTAAATACTTTTTAGAACAAAGATTATCCTCTGAAGAGCAACAAAAGTGGGTCACAAAGATGTTGGGTTATGACTTTGAAATCATCTACAAAAAAGGGAAGCAAAATGTGGTGGCAGATGCACTCTCAAGAAAGGATGAGGATGTGGAAGCATTGTTGTGCGCCATTTCTATTATCCAACCAGATTGGATAAACGAAGCAAGGGAGGAATGGAAGAATGGCGAAGAAGTGTGGGAACTTATTCGAAAGTTACAACAAGATTCCAGTACATCTGATACATTTAGCTGGAAAAATGATTCGTTATGGTACAAAGATCGCTTATACCTCTATAAGAATTCCCAGCTAAAACAAAAGATTCTTATGGAATTGCACACTTCTCCCTTAGGAGGGCACTCGGGATTTTTAAAAACTTACCACAGGGTTAAGAAGGAATTTTTTTAGGATGGCCTTAAATCAAATATTCAAAAGTTTGTGGCGAAAGGTTTGGTTTGCCAAAAAAATAAAGTTGAAACAATTAAGACACTGGGTCTATTACAACCTTTATCCATTCCAAGCCAACGTTGGGAGGAGGTTTCAATGGATTTTATCATAGGTTTACCCAAGTCTGAGGGAAAGAGTGTCATCATGGTGGTAGTTGACAGACTTACCAAGTATGCACACTTTTGTGCATTATCACATCCATTTAAAGCCAGCACAGTTTCTACTGCATTTATGGAAACAATTCAAAAGCTACATGGAAACCCAAAGATTATTGTAAGTGACAGAGATCCCATTTTCACTGGAAATTTTTGGACAGAATTATTTTCTTGTCTTGGTACTCAGTTAGCTCATAGCTCATCTTATCATCCTCAATCTGATGGGCAAACTGAGATAGTAAAAAAATGTTTGGAAGGATATCTTCACTGCTTTGTATCTGATAAACAAACACAATGGGTCAAATGGTTGCCTCTGGCTGAATGGTGGTATAACACTTCCTTCCATACAGCAACAAAAATGACCCCATTTATGGCACTTTATGGGTATCAACCACCATCCATCACATCATATTTAAGAGAAAATTCTAAGGTTCAGGCAGTGGAACATCACATCGAACATTAACAACAAGTCCTCCAACTCTTAAAGGATAACCTCGTGTTGGCACAGAATAGAATGAAAAAACAGGCAGATCAACATCGCAATGAAAGAAGTTTTGATGTAGGTGATTGGGTATTCCTACGGCTACAACCATATAAGCAACTGTCCCTCAAGCAAGCTAAGAAGGATAATAAATTATCACCAAAGTATTATGGTCCGTACAAGGTGTTGCAAAAGATTGGTACTATGGCATACAAATTGGAGCTTCCTGCAGCTTCTCGATTGCACCCAGTTTTCCATGTTTCATGTTTAAAGAAGGTTATAGGCAACAAGCTCCCAATTCAAATAATATTGCCAGAACTTGACGAGGAAGGAAAAATTATATTGGAACCGGAAGCAATCACAGAAACAAGAACTCGACAGCTACGAAATCGATCAATTTCAGAGTATCTTATCAAGTGGAAGAACTTATCCGCTGAAGATTCCACATGGGAGGATGAGAATTTTATGCAGAAGTATCCAGAACTACTCAAGCGTTGAGGAGAAC
Source organism: Pinus tabuliformis (assembly GCA_031772625.1). NCBI lineage: Eukaryota > Viridiplantae > Streptophyta > Pinopsida > Pinales > Pinaceae > Pinus > Pinus tabuliformis. The sequence continues at coordinate 620,727,244 of CM062808.1, read as the reverse complement.
ACTTTTTTGAAGGAGAGGGGCATGTTGGGTCCCTATAATACTAGTGATTACCCCATTACTATTGTAGTTATACCCCTTATTAATATTGTTGTGCCCCTATTGCCCCCATATCATTATTACTGTGCCCCATAGAATCCCTCTATTGTTATTTTTGTGGCTTTATATTATTATTGTTAGGTCGGCTAGATTATATTGTGACTCCTTAGACTCCTATATATAGAAATGAGGTTTTTTCATTTGAATCATCAAAGAATTGTTCATTTATGTAATGTAAAGGAGGTTTCCCCTCGAAGAGGCTGAATTCTAAGGCGTTGATCTATCTTTTCTATCTTTTCTTGAGCTGGTTTCATAACACAGGTGATTCCACATGGAGAAGTGCAAGCCCATGCAGACTCCTCTAGCTGGTAACTGGAGGAAGGAGGATGCTACTTTAGGTGAGGTAGTAGCTGCTACTATTTATCGGCAACTTGTGGGTTCATTGATGTATCTAGTGAACACACGACCAGATTTGTGCTTTGCATTGAACCTGCTGAGTCAAGCTATGGTTCAGCCTACCAAGCTGTTTTGGAAGGCAGCGAAGCATGTGCTGAGATACCTCAAAGGAATATCTCAATATGGATTGTGGTATAGACGGGTAGAGGGAGTGAAGCTTCAGGGCTTCACAAATGCAGATTAGGCAGGGAATCCATCAGAAGAGAAGAGCACTTCAAGAGGAATTTTCAACCTTGGTTCAGCTGCAGTTTCTTGGTAAAGTAGGAAACCGAGGTCAGTTGCACTTAGCTCAGTAGAGATTGAATACATGGCTGCCAGTTAGGTAGCATGTGAGGCCATTTTGATGCAGAAAATTCTAGTTGGATTGTTTGGTGAGAGGATGGATCCAACTGTGATCTATTGTGATAATCAGAGTTGTTTCAAACTCTTTGAGAATCCAGTATTTCATGACAGGTCCAAGCACATCGATATCAGTATCATCATCTTCGAGATTGTGTGGTGAAGAGGATCATGTTGTTGCTGTATGTTTCGACTGAGGAACAGGATGCAGATACTTTGACTAAGGCATTGTCAAAATTCAAGTTCGAGTTCCACAGAGACAGGATTGGGGTGACTGATAATCCCTTTCTTGTTGAGAGGGAGTGTTGAAAATAGCAACAAGAAATGCTAAATATAGAAGTGCTAAAAATAACACTGTTACAAATAGCATTTCGGGATACATTCCAATTTTAGTTAGTCCCTGAACTAAAATTGAGAATTAAAATTCGAATTTGATCTTAGTAGTTGTTTGAAAAATAATTAATTAATTCATCTTGAGTTAATTAGTTGGATAAAATCAAACATGAAGTCTATGTGAAGACATGCAACAGTTTTCCCTTTGATTGAGGATGTTATCCCTTAATTAAAGTGATCAGGATGAGTTGTACTTTGATTTGTAATTAGTTAGCTCAGTTAACTGAGTTAAGTCCAATTAGATTAGTTCCAATAGTTTGTGGAACTGATTGTGAGTTCAGTTAGTTAATGCATGCATGCATGTAACTATTGCACTTCAAATAACTGAATATTCTCTCATAAATAACTCATGCATGTTAGTTCAGTTAGAGACCCAGTTGAGATCAGATGATGGGACAGTGTACTATCAGTTGCAAGAATATTCCATTGAGGATATCTCTTGCATGAAGAAGGAATTATTTCCTTGGAGATTGCGCAGTTACTTATGAGTTTGGTGAGTTGTGTGAGAGGTTAATTCAAACAGGTGGCAGCCAGAGGACCCAGGAGAAACTGCTCAAGGAAATAGGAGGCTTGGAGGACTGAAGGAACGCATATGTTGTGTCTATTCAATCTATGAGCAGCATTGAGAGATTGTACTGAGAGCTGGATAGCTTGTGAGCTAAAGCTTTCTGTAATCTGGACATATTTCCACTTGTATGATAATACAGAGATCGGGGTTTTTAGCTGAGGCTTTCCCCGGAGTATTCTTTTGTGTTCATGTGTGATTGATTTCTCATTCTCTGTTATATGTGTTCTATTTGATCTTGCTCAAAATCGATTAAGCTTCCGCAAGTTTGTTTGTAGAAGTAGATCATGTATTTTGCTTTAGTATATTGCATAATCTGGTGATCTACAGTGGGAAATTCTACATGTTGATCATGTGATTGATTGGTCTGTATTGAAGGTGGAGCCAGAAGGAGAACTCTAGTTGGAAACTCAGTGCATTTTAAAAATAAAGATGATCATGCTTTGGAACTGAGCAATCAAGCAGGTTAAAGTGTGGTGGAAGCACTTCAGGCCCGATGAAGCTACATGGGAGATGGTTGATCAGATGCAGGCTATGTATCCTTCCTTGCTTTTCAGTTGAGGCAAAGAAATTTTGGTATATGTATATATGTATATGGATGTAAATATATCCATGAGATGTGTTATAAAGCTCTAATAAGAAATATGGTGTTCATGTTGTTATGTTTGTCATGTTGGTATTTCTTTTCAGTAGGTTGATCATTGTAAATATCTCATCGAGCTAAGTTATAAATATCCATGGGAAATATGTTTTGGTTTTCAACGTTCTTGCTATTTGTAGGCATTATTGACCATCGAAGATGGTTTGCCCCTAAGGGGGAGGGGTCTGTAACAACCCCAAGTTAAAAATCCATGTAATAGGAAAACTAAGACCAAGGTCATGGGACACATATTCCAAGCTAAATGTTGGAAAAAACATCCTAATCTGGGTGTTCATTTGGTTATTATGGCTAAAGGAAATTGGAAAATTCAAAGGCATGGAAAAGGAAAAGAGGCATTAATTGACATTTTATTTATGGAAAAAATGGAAAATAGGAGAAAAGGAAAGTGAAAGGTCAGAAGTTTCATGTGAGGAGGAAAATAAAGGAAAATAATGGAAGTTGAAGAAAATAGAGGCCTCATTGACAATAAGGCTTATGAGGATCAATTCACAACATTTTTTCATTTCAATTTTGGATCTCTCTCTCTATTATCTCCCTCTCATACTCATACACACTTAGAGAATTCTTGGAGCACTCTAGCATTGGACAAAGGAAGGGAAAGGAAGGAAAATAAATCAAAAGGGAAGCAAAGATCGAGAAAGGAAGGGTCAAATCAAGCAACTACAATGAGATTACTTGAAGGTATTGAGTTGCATGTATGATTTCCTTGCTAGTTTTGGCATGCATGGTACATACATGTGTGTATTTGGTTCACTTGCTGTCATTGGCATAGATTTTTCCAGGAATGACAATGGTTTCATCCTTGCCTTCCCATTTCAAGATAATCATGGTGTGACGGGGTTCTTTCACTTGGTTGAGTTGGATTACCTGATGGTTTCGAAACTGAGTGGGGTGGTCTCAGGAAAATTCGCAAAGGCTTAGGAATCCCCTGACTGGTAAATGGTGAGATACATGGTAAAGCGTGAGGGTGGAGATGGGGAAATTCCTCACAATTTAGGTGGATAGATCTAGAGGTATCCATGCTTATTTAGGGCCTAGAGATCCCTTGACCGATATATGGTGGGATTGTGGTAAATCCTAGTAGTGTATGTTTATTGTTTGGGCCAGGAAATCCCTTGACCGGTAATGACATGATACAAAATAAAGATTGGATGTATAGATGAGGGTTTCTTACATAGAAATCCCTTGATCGATAATGTTGGGATACACGGTAAAGCCTAAGGAATCCCTCGTTTGTTTTTTTGTGAGTCCCACATTCATGCTTGGAATATGGCACGTGGGTGACTGGCTGAAAGAAATATTTGGTTTAGCCCAATTTATGGTTGGGTGGTACGTGGAAGTCCCTGATTTGGTTGGATTTTACATATGTTAATAAGAGCTCTTCTCCTCTTGTATTTTAGGAGTATTTGTAGTTATTATTATGTGGCTTTAATGTTTTTTTTTATCATTGGTATTTCTCTCATTATATGATGGCTATAAACATGGGTTTATGACAGACTTTAGTTATGGCTCTTATCATGTTTTGATTAGTAAATAAATGGTTAATGTGTGTATGACCTAATATATGATAATGAAAATACTATGAGAGAGTTTCAGTCCTTCTGGATGATTCTCAAATAAGTATGAAACCCTTATGTTCAGATGTGTATTTAAAACCTGTACATTACATGTTCATGATGTGTTTAACAAAATGTTTGTCATGGATAGGCCTTGTTAGGTCATTTTCTTGTCTAAGTTTTGCATGGAAGGCCTTGTCCCTGTGTCATTTATCATTTCTGAGAGTTTCATTAAGTTCTTAGTAGAGGTATTGATTGTAGCCCTAAAAATGTGGCTTAGATCTCACGTTCGCTAAGACGTAACTGAGGAGAAAATAGTGTAGTCGCTCCCTTGTCGGTTTGTGCATGCGACTAGAGGGCTACAATCGAAACCAGGCAGTGTTATGCCATCTTTTAGGGGTCCAGATCAGTGAAAAAGAGGCTAAACTGAGGGCTTGGGCACCTAGAAGGGTGGGTTAGCCCTTTGGGGTCTTGTAGCACCTGTAGGAGGTTAGTAAGGTTTTGTTGAGTCGATTCCACTTCCTTAAGTTGATATAGGAGTTTCGTTCATATCATAGTAACTCTTCCTCACATATTTACCCTGGTGGATCAGTAAGCTTGGGTAAGTGTGGGAGGATGGGGTTGCACAAAGACATTATGCAATGTATCCTACTATGACATGACACCCATACCTATTATCTTATAGCCATTTTGAAAAGCATATTGTTACCATACTTATTTTCATCGTATACTTAGTTTCATTGTATAAAATAAGTATGGTGGGTAGAAAACCTTCTAAGATTCATGTAAACATCCTTTGCTTTATTTTAAGGTTGCTATATTTACTGGGAACCCAACACCCAATACTTAATTTATAACAGAACATTGATCTACTATTTAAATACAAAACTAGGTTCTTAATATAAATTCAGTGGGAAATATATATTTATATCAATCACAAGGACACAACATATTTATTCCCAATCATAGTTCATCATTAAAATAATCTCACAACTTACTTGGTCTCCCATCTAAGGAAAATGGCCAAGCTAGGAAAACACAAAAATACAAATGGCTTGGATCTAATCTAACAGATTTGTCCTAGATAGGTGCTTGATCTACTAGGAATATATGGATCTCTAGGCTCCCTCTAGTACTTTACGAAGAAAATACTCTAGAGTATCACACTCCTCCCGCTCTTGAGGCTAGTATTGTTGTATGGTGTGTCTTTCCCATCTCTCTAACCTTGCTTTTATAACTTTATATTGAGCTAAATCCATAACCTCAACCCTAGTCTCAAAGTGATTAATAGTCGAGATTAGATCTCACCTCACTTGAGATCAATGGCTAAGATTGAAACTGAATCACTAAAGTAAATTACTTTATTTTTCCCAAGTTTCTTTTAGCTTAATTAACCAACATACTAATATATTATTTTTCCTAAGTTAGACTTAGGCTAAATTATATTAGAAAATTTATCACACTTGAGAAAATGTGGGTGACTATTACATGCATAAACATAGGCTTGTTTATAAGTATCAACCCAAGTTATAGTTTTAAACACTCCCTATTAGTGAAAGAGGTACTTTTTCCCCACTGCATTTCTCAACCTTTGAAACCTCCTTATTATCGTTCTCTATCACTATACATTTTCTTCTTGTCACTGCTCTTGTGCTAAGTCCTTCTAGCAATATTGTGGGTCTATCTCAACCCTTTAAGTCACCCACAATACCTTCCTCCAATCCCATGACTAGCATAGTCTACTTCTCTCCCTATAAGGGTTGACCTATGCCAATCCTACTAGCAAGCTTATTGGTACTTTTCTTCATAACACGCTTTTCCAGTTTATCCCTACTAAAACTTCTACTCACAGCCTATCATGGTAAATCCCCTTCCTAGTTACTCCTTGTTGGCTACTTGAGTCATAACTACCTAATCATGCCCAACACGACACACTTCCCATGGAATGATCCTTTGTAGCCATCTTGAAAACTGTATCAAGACCCTATGCATTATAGTTCCTTATACCTTTGCAACCTATGTGTTACACTCAAACCCATGGGCTTCTCCAAGCTATTGATTGGAATATTATTTATGAAAGTTTAACCTCTACTTCCTTCCAGTCAATCCTCATGCCACCATTCTAATCCTACACTCATGATGACTAGACCTCTTATTTTTATTATTTTTTTGCAACACAAAGCTTTCTCTTACTGTGGTCATCCTCAACCTACTATCTACTCTGTGTCTCCACCTACCATGTTATTGTCACACTAAACTTATACATGTAACTACAATTAAATTTCTACCAACCACCTATGTTTGATCAACTGGTAAACACTACTATGATTGTTGGGCATGTCAACTCATTGACCTTTCACCCTATGGGCATAGATCACCAATTTTTTCTTTCCTCGTGCTATTTTGGCGGTGGTTTTGGCTCAATCTATGCCTTGTATTATGACTCACATCACTTTGCATTGGCCGTTATAATCGATTCCTTGATCCAGAGCGATCTTGTCCCACATCTAACTCCATGATCTATTTGCTCAACTCATTTTCCCCCTCTTAGTTGTGTTATCCACTACCACCATGTTCTCTTCTCTTAAACTACATCTCCCAGTTGTTTGCGGATGACTAATTTTTCTTTGGTGGCCACACACTTCTAATTGGATTGTCCTCAATTTTCCTCTACTTCGCTTTCTCCTGGTATAACTAATTAGAATTGTGTGACGATTCTCTCAATTGGATTGTCCCTTATACATTCATGGTGTGGGCCCCAAACCTTTTCCATCAACTTGTGCCCATGTTTCTCTACACTCATTACTTGTGACCAATCCTTGGACCCCTACATGTAGTGTTGGGAGTCAAGTGACCCTGGAAGTTTCCTAGTTGCTTTGGTGGTTGGGTGGGTCATCAAGCTTGTCATCCACCAATTCCCCCTATATGTTCCCCACATTTGTTTTTCATTGTTAAAAAAAATCAACCCCTATAATTTTTAAACTCAATGTTAATTTCTTCATCCTTAGAAAAAAAAAAAAAAAAAACCTCACCTTTGTAAGATCAACCTAGCCTAGTTATCCTATTTAAACATTGGCTTCCTTTAATTCTGAGATCAACTTTCAAAGATCCAATTCTCATGCCATATTATATTTCCTATGAACCTAGCACCCAACTCATAATTCCTAGTACAACACTAATCTACTAACTAAATACACCACTAGGTTCCTAACATAAATTCAATATAATAAAATATATTGATCTCATCAAAAGAACACGATAGATTTCTATCCAATCACAATTCTTCATTAAAATAACCTTGGAACTTAATTGGGCTCTTTTCTCGGGAAAATGGCCCAACTAATAAGATACAAAAATACAAATTCCTTGGATTTGATCAAAAAAATATGCCCTAGATTTGTGCTCAATCTCCTTGGATTATCTATATCTCTAGGCTCACTCTTGTACTTCCTCATACCAGATGCTCTAGAGTATCACACTCCTCCTCTTGAGGCCAGTGTTTCTATATGGTGTGTCTTTTCGATCTACCTAGCCTTGCTTTTATAACTTTACATTAAGATAAATCCTTAAACCTAACCCTAATATCAAATTGACTTACAATTGATATTAGATCTTGCCTCACTTGAGATCAATGACTAATATTAAAACAAAATAACTAAATTAAATTACATTACTTTTCCTAAGTTTCTTTTAGCTCAATAAAGAAACATGCTAATATGTGCTTTTTCATGAGTTAGACTAAGGCTAAGTTGCATTAACAACTTTATCACACTTAAGAAAGTGTTCCAAGGTGAATGTGGATGACTTGTACATGCCTAGATGGAATACCTACGAAAAATTTCCTTCTTGAGCTACAATTTTCAACAAAGTTAACAAAAGGAAAAAACCAACATCCATTCTATGGAAGATATTTAATTGGAAGAGCATTATGTTTATGTTATAAAATGTTCCTAATTTTTCATGTGGACACTTCCTCCATAAGTATGAATGATGCCTTCTTTATGGGTGGAGCATCCACTCAAAATGATGAAATGTTTAAAAACTGAAACATATATTACTTCTTAAAAATATTTCAAAATTATGAGTGACTATGAAATCCTACACCCTCTCATAAGGTGACATGTGGAAAAAAATTATGGTGATCTCAACATGGTAGGGGAAAATATAACAATGCGTGCCATCACATGGTATAAGACACCTCTAAAAGGTCTACATGCTACATGTGATACATGGCATATCTCACACAAAAATTATTTCCAATGAAATACCCTATATCACACTGCAATTTCTTTTTCTCATAACATGACTTATGTTGCATTTGTAGAGAGGGAATAAGTTACATGGGTGGTTGTTGTTGGGCCTCACAATGGTCCCTATTTTCACTCCATTATTCACCAATATCTTCACATTTTACCTTCATGTCACCTCCATTCCACCTCCACATCATTCCATTTACTTCATTATTGGGTTATAACTATGCTTTTCCAAAGTTTATTAATTCTTAACATTTTTAAGTGAATTTATGGCTAAACTTTAGAAAATAAGATGCTTATACTTATACCTAACAATTAGAATGAGTTTGTTGACATGTGTAGGCACAAAGGAAGCTTCCAGGGCATCTTTATGTGGCCTTGAATGATCAAATTCGATTTTGATAAGATAAACCTCATGGAAAAGATCATGGAGAAGATCATGGACCTCATGGAGGAAATCATGGAGGATAGGGTTATGTGTCTAGATGGTTGAGAAATGTATGGAACTAAAAGAGAGATTAATGGATCATCATTATGAGTTTGTTATCTCCTCTCATTGTATAAATAGGAGTACCTCCTCCATTCCAAAGGGAGGACTCTTAGAGCATTGTATCCAACTTATGATGGCATAGAATAAAGCTTCATTTTTCATACATTTCCATTATGTAGTTTTATTTCCATTATGTAGTTTTTTAGATATAAGTTTGCTTAATGTAGTATATGGAATAATTTGTCTTGTTCTTAGGAGAATTGATCTCACTCTAAAAGGATGAGAGAAACATGTTATTTCATATTAGATCTTATTTCATTTACTTGTTTAGATGTTTGAGGATTTGTTTGTGATTGATGGATGAGTTTTAAATTAGAATCTAATCAACATATGAGAGGACAACTAAGGGTCTAAGTTAGGCTCTCTCTCTCCATTTGATTTGCATGATAATTAAAATTCATTCTTTTGCTTTTATGTTTCAAGTATCATATGAGGAGATACCAAGAGTCTAAGTTAGGCTCTCTCTCCATTGATTTATATGGTAATTGAAATTCATTCTTTTGTGCTTTTATGTTTCAAGTCATTTCATTTCTCATGCTTATGAATGAATCTTAGTTTAGTTTGGATTAGTACATGAGAGGACAATCAAGAGACTAAGTTAGTCTCTCTCTCTACTTGAATCTAAACAATAATTAAGTTCATTCTCTTGGCTTCATTTCAAGTTTTTTAGTTTTATGTAATCAATGATTTCTCTATGATACTGTAGGGAAGGACAACCAGGACCTCCTTAGTTAGGAGCCTCTTCCCTTGCATATTATATTGAATCGTAAATAATTTAGTTAGACATAGAGTTAGTTTCCTACTCCTGCATATATTTTGCTGGCATCATCACAAGCTTACGAGTTTCCCTGGTTGATAATTTAATGCAGCAATTTAAGCCCAATAAATTGCCCAACATTTTGGCGTCGTTGCCGGGGATGGTGCTAAGGGATTAGGCATTAGAAATTTAATTCAGTTCTAGTAGTTTTCTTTAGACAAAATAACTTGTGAGACCTGGTGACAGCAGGATCTTCACAAAGAAGTTTAAGTTTGAGTTTTTTGATGGTTTAGTGTTTAGCTAGTTTTAAATTTCGTCTTTTAAAAAACCCCCTGCATGAATAAAAACGAATCAATCGATTAGTATGCTCTCTTCCTGCGCTTCGTGCGATCAGGAAGATCAGAAAATCTATTGATTTTGTTCGAATAAAACTACTCTTGCTGGAGAACTAATGTGCAACATGACAATAAAGAATTTTGTGAATGAAAAAAGCATCTTTAAATTTTAGATGAAATTTAGTTTTTTAATTTTAGATTTAACAAAAATAAAAAAATTTAATAATATATGTATCATATATACATATTATTATTAAAAATAAAAATAAAAAATAACCATTTCTTTTGTTTTTTTTTTTATATTAAAAAAAAAAAAGAAAAAAGAAAAACAAAACTAACTTTATTATAGCTATTGTTTAATAGTAGGTTTTAATAAAAAAGTTGTTGATTTTGTAACTTTAAAAAATTTTAACTTAAATAACAAATTAAAAAATTTTGTTTTTTTTAATTTGTTGTTTAACAAAAAAATCTAAAGCAATAAAAAATAAACATAAAAAAAAAAAAAAAAATATGTTTTCATATTTTCTTTTTAAGATTTGTTGTTAAAAAAAAACAAATATATATATATATATATATATATATATATATAAAATTCCATGTAATAATAATATATATATCTCTTATATATATTATTATTATTATTAAAAAAAAATTGACTTTCATTCTTTTGTTACATCCATCCCCAAACCAAAAAAATCACATGATCTTTCTCATAGACAAGCAGATCCTCTTGTGCGTTGCAAACCTCCCATTTTGAGTGATCATACTGATGCCTGGAGGCTTGTATGGATACTCAGGTGGCATTTGAAGCTTCTGCAGCGCCCGGCGCACTTGTTTGAGAACAGATTTCATGAACGTGTTGATCGACTGCGAAAATGATGTGAGATTTCTGAGACAGCGCGGAATAATTTCCAATTACCTCCAAAGTGATGGACAGATTGCGAGCATGTGGAACAGCATGGGTTCAGTTTCGCAGTGAAGCCTTAACTTTGTATGCAGTAGCGAGAACTTAATTCGAAATATGTCAATTATAATAAGGAATCGACCCTCTCTCAAGCCGCGGTGCTATCGCGACAACGTCTCCACCACCATATGATCCCGATGTTGATGCGTATGGCTTCATGGCCTTCCAGCACCTGCACGCCCTGCGTGCAATGTTCCATAGTCTTGGAACATATTGTTGATCAAATGTTCCACTTTCGCTAATATCATTGCTGGTATGTCTGCTCCAACTTCTGCTGTATTGATTCTTTATTGCAGGCTTTGCCTGAGATATCCAGGAAAATGATGGCATGGGACTCGCAGCAAGAGGATCATTTATCAACTTTCACAATTTTAATATGTGCAGTCTCCAGGTCAGGTTCAATGAATGCCTTATACATAGGATAAAATGTTTCTGATATTTGATGAATAATGTCCTCAGGTGCCTGGCCAGAACGATTGATATCCCTCAGAACCCTCTTGACAAGATCAAAGTGAACGCCTCCAGTCACAGAGACCCGGAGATCCAATAGCGAGCGTAACCTTTCACTCAAAGCATAGATACCCTCAATGACAACAATCCTAGATGATGGAACATCGACATCTCTGTATCCAGTACGACGACTGAGCTTAAAATCATAAATGGGAACCTTCACAGCTTTTCCAGCTTTTAAATCATGAATGTTTTGGAGAAGAGTATCATAGTCTGTCAACCTGGGATCATCATAGTTTCCATCGATGACTCGGCTGGCATCGTTATAATTATCCAGAGAAGAATGGGCAACAACAATACGCCCATTTCATGCCGCTCATGGACTCAGATTCCATTTCATTCGCTGAGATAAGGCAAATGCTCAATCCATCCAAATCTTCCACAGTGCTGCCATCCTTTTTGTTCTGCATATATTTTGGTTTGTTTTATATTTTTAGGTTTATTTTGTTTAATTTTTTATGATCCTGCTTTAAAGTTTGTTATATTATTAATATGTTAATATATTAATTATATTAATATATTGATATAATAATTTTAATTATAATTTGTTGTAAATATTTGTTAGTTATATTATTAATTAATGATTGTTATAAAAAGTGTATTAATATATTAATATCTTTTATAATTGCATTATAAAAGATATTAATGTTGTTATTATAATTAATATATTGATATATTAATTTATTATTATATTTGTATTTTGTTGTGTGATTTGTTTTTTATTTTGTATATATTTTGATTGATTAGATTTGATATATTTAGTTAATATTTGATTTGTATTAATATATATATATATATATATGATTATAATATATATATTAATTATATAATATATTAAATTATATATATTATATATGATTGTATTAATTATATTAATATATTATGATCATATATTATCTTTTATTATCATTTTACATAGAAATATATATATATATATATATATATATATATATATATATATATATATATAATAATTATAATAATAATAAAAAAACAAAATAATAAAAAAAAAATATTGTTGTTTAGAAGGATTGGCATGTGCAGGGGTACTGGCATAAAACAAAATTTTGGGAGCATGAAAATTGAGAAAATCATGAGAACAGGATGAAAGAAAAAATAAAAAATAAAAAAACACAAACAAACAAACAAACAAACACACTTTTCAAAAAATTCACGCAGACTTGAAAATAAAGAATGGAACATTTGGAAGCATAATTTAAAAGAACATTTGGTGGATTATTTAAATGCTGACTAACTTGTTTAGAGTTGGAAAATTGATATTGTTGTATGCTATTATAACATACTAATCTGCAGGACACAACAAATCTATGATGCCAAACTTTTCGCCATGCACAGAAGTCAGTTGACACAAACAGGGAGTACTACTCTTCAAGGTTATTTTCACAAATGGATTGATATTAATATCATGATTAAGTCAACTTTAACACTTTGTCTGTCCTTAATTTGTTTTATTTGGTATGAAATTTTTTGCGTAAGAATCATGAAGAAACTGGCCATTTCTTCTAGAGCACACTTATGTTTTCTTTGTACCAAGTTTTTTTACAGGTTACAGGATAATCAAGTGAACATAAGGAGATTACATTGTGACGACAATTGGTCTTCCAAAGACTAAGTCATGACAGATTCTAAAGAGAAATCCAACTCCACAACCACTCCTTTGCGACTCCCTTTTTGCAAAACATTTTCCACCAATTGTCAATCCATAAAGCATACCATTTCCATATCCATTTTTCACAGCAAGAGTTCTTATTTCATACACCATGCATTTCATTACATCCATTCCTTACAATCATCTTGTCATTTTCCATGTCATCACCATTCCCCTTCATTTCCGCAATAAAACTCTGCTTGAGTCAAAGTCCTAGAGTCTAAGTACCATTGAAAAAACACCTAGAGGCTTGCATGCCTTAATGGCAAGTACTCTTGCCAATGAACAATGGGAGTACATTAATATCCCTTGTTCGTTGGATCTTGTAGGTGACTCGACCACGACAAATTTATTCGTACCTACAAAGATGTGTTAGGCATCCTGACTACCATTGGAATCAATGGTGGGAGCTCTTGTGTTGGCTAGGGGCATTCATTAACGGCCACTAAGTCAACAACTTCTTGCTATGTTCGACATCGACACATTTAATCACATAGTAAGATTTGTGCCATCGAGTGTTGAAGACTTGAAGACCCATATTTGTAGCAGATGAAGCCAATTTCCTTTCATTGTTTTTCAGTTTGCCATCACTTGAGGACAAGTAAATCAATAAGGCTGGGAGGGAAATGTAACTTATATATTTTGTATACCTTCCAAGCCTTATAGATTTTCAGCCATATTTAGCAGACTCATCGGATTCATCATCCAGCAGCAGAGGATCCAGCAGTAGATACGACTTTCAGCCATGTTCAGCAGACTCCTCAGATTCATCATCTAGTAGCAGAGGATCTAACAGCCGATACAACAATACAGATCCATCTTTCATCCACAACTTGAAGAAGCAGATTCAGAGCAGAATTGTGGCAGCTGCACATGCATGATTCATGCATGATTTTCCCAACCAAGTAAAGAGGACTATGAACAACAGTCTTTGCCACCACACGTGCACAACTCTCATCCATTTTTGGAAGGGTAAGTTAAGGTATGATATTTTCTAACTTTTAACCATTAAATTCCTTGAAAAGTTAGAATAATAATTTTTGGAAAAACTTCACTTCCTTTTTCCTTGCTTTCCCCATTTCACATAATTGCCCAAATCATCTGTTTAAGGGGAATGATACATCCACATTCATATATCACATCTTAACCCCACTTACCTTCAAGCTATATTCACTATTTCATGAGCATACAAATGGCTTTGTCAAAAGTATTTAAAAGTTAATTGGATGCCAACAAAATCATGATTGTTACACAAGAACCAACCATGGTGCATTCCAACAAAATGCCAACAGAATCATGGTTGTTACACAAGAACCAACCATGATGCATTCCTACAAAAATACTCTGCAACAAAAATCACATTATCAATATGCAAAGATCATACATTGAATGCAACAAACAAAATATGGTTGAAACACAAGAACCAACCAAGTTGTAATTCATCAAAATAATGCTTTGCAAAAGTTATGTAAATGATATCATGCAGAGTTTAAGCCAAAGCTCAAGTACCAAAAAGTAATGTAATAGATTGCATGAGGACATGCAATACCTTCAGTTTGGGGCAGATGTTGGGCCTCACAATGGTCCCTATTTTCACTCCATTATTCACCAATATCTTCACATTTTACCTTCATGTCACCTCCATTCCACCTCCACATCATTCCATTTACTTCATTATTGGGTTATAACTATGCTTTTCCAAAGTTTATTAATTCTTAACATTTTTAAGTGAATTTATGGCTAAACTTTAGAAAATAAGATGCTTATACTTATACCTAACAATTAGAATGAGTTTGTTGACATGTGTAGGCACAAAGGAAGCTTCCAGGGCATCTTTATGTGGCCTTGAATGATCAAATTCGATTTTGATAAGATAAACCTCATGGAAAAGATCATGGAGAAGATCATGGACCTCATGGAGGAAATCATGGAGGATAGGGTTATGTGTCTAGATGGTTGAGAAATGTATGGAACTAAAAGAGAGATTAATGGATCATCATTATGAGTTTGTTATCTCCTCTCATTGTATAAATAGGAGTACCTCCTCCATTCCAAAGGGAGGACTCTTAGAGCATTGTATCCAACTTATGATGGCATAGAATAAAGCTTCATTTTTCATACATTTCCATTATGTAGTTTTATTTCCATTATGTAGTTTTTTAGATATAAGTTTGCTTAATGTAGTATATGGAATAATTTGTCTTGTTCTTAGGAGAATTGAGCTCACTCTAAAAGGATGAGAGAAACATGTTATTTCATATTAGATCTTATTTCATTTACTTGTTTAGATGTTTGAGGATTTGTTTGTGATTGATGGATGAGTTTTAAATTAGAATCTAATCAACATATGAGAGGACAACTAAGGGTCTAAGTTAGGCTCTCTCTCTCCATTTGATTTGCATGATAATTAAAATTCATTCTTTTGCTTTTATGTTTCAAGTATCATATGAGGAGATACCAAGAGTCTAAGTTAGGCTCTCTCTCCATTGATTTATATGGTAATTGAAATTCATTCTTTTGTGCTTTTATGTTTCAAGTCATTTCATTTCTCATGCTTATGAATGAATCTTAGTTTAGTTTGGATTAGTACATGAGAGGACAATCAAGAGACTAAGTTAGTCTCTCTCTCTACTTGAATCTAAACAATAATTAAGTTCATTCTCTTGGCTTCATTTCAAGTTTTTTAGTTTTATGTAATCAATGATTTCTCTATGATACTGTAGGGAAGGACAACCAGGACCTCCTTAGTTAGGAGCCTCTTCCCTTGCATATTATATTGAATCGTAAATAATTTAGTTAGACATAGAGTTAGTTGCCTACTCCTGCATATATTTTGCTGGCATCATCACAAGCTTACGAGTTTCCCTGGTTGATAATTTAATGCAGCAATTTAAGCCCAATAAATTGCCCAACAGTTGCATTGTGACCATTTAAGGGCCTCGGATTCCTCCGCTCTTGTTTCCAAATTTAATTTGGGGGTGGAGGAGTCATCCATGGCTAAGCAAAAAAGCACTATGTTAGGGAAGATTACAATGTAGAAGGACTAGTTTAATAGGAATTAAAATACTATGATTTGTCATGGACCATACCTAGAGGCTTTGGCTTCAACGATTGTTTCTAATAAATGAAATGTAACTGCAAATATTATCTTTATTAGGCATGCCATTGACATTGTAGAGGATATTGTCCTATGAATTAATCCTATACTGTAATTGGTTTTGGATAAACAACAACAAATATTTGAACTTCTCCATGGACTATCATCATCACATGTTAAGAATGATATTGTTATCATTATCACTAATATTACAATTGAGTTAGAGAAATGTTAGAAGATTCCCCTATAATATGACAACATCTTCAATTTTGATCCATCAAATAATGATATTTGGGCACTGTTACTGCAATATTGGCACCCCTTTTCCTTTGCCAACAAACATTTGTGTAAAAATGACTTGTTTTGAAATCAAAATAATTGTCATTTTCATGTAATTGATAAATCATGTCTTTATCTCGCCGAGCATCATCATTTCATTTCTAGATTAAGACAAACTATACTAATTTAAAATAATTCATTGACTATCATAATTTAAAATACTTCATTTTAAATAAATGAAAATGTTGTGAAAATAAAAGGAAAATTAAGAGCGACAATGATGGTATGCTAGGTTAATCCACAACATGTAACAATTGGAAAAGATCCCCTTCAATGGCCTTCTTCATGACCATTAAGGGATTTATTTTTCTATTGTTTTCCAAGAAGAGCGTGAGGAGGTTTCTAGAAAAACTACTGAGCAGGGAAACACCCTCTTCTCCTTGTAACAAAGGTGTGATGTTAGAGTCTCTCAAGTTCCATAAGATGATCCTAGGAGGCATTCCATATCCCGCCTCTCTGAAATTATCCTTGATTACCATTTAATATGGTTTCCATCGATTTAAGGAAGCTTGGTCGAATTCCATATCACTCAACACCACAAATTTCTTTATCATCTTCTCTGACTCTAGTTTACATTTCATGTAGCTCAAAAAAACCCTATGCCCAAATCCAATGAGAGACCAACTCAAAATCTCATTATACCCCTACTTCAAGAACACCTAACCCTAAACCTAGGAGGGAATATTTATTTTTCTTAATAAAATATCTCTAACTACTTTTCCCTCCCTAAAGGATGCACTTTTCATTTGAATTTAATTTAATTTTATTTACATTTAAATAGGAATTTTACATTTAATTTTCTAATTAACCCAAGTTCACAGTTTGGCTTCAACACGCCCCCAACACAAACCTAGCTCATCTCGATCCAGGTGCATGAAAACATCCATGCTTAATTGTGTTGTCACTACATGATCCCAAACCACTTCTAAATGATGAATTGTAGGATGCTCCATATCCTCTACTTTAATGTTCACTCTCTCCCTGTGCACCTCTTCCTCTATGGGCCTCTCAACCTCCTATGTATAAGACCCTGTGTCCTCTCTTCTTCTATGGGTGTCCCAACCTCCTCTTCTTGAAAGACCCCACTCTCTCTCTCCTTATATACTCTACTCTATCTATAGTAGTCTAAAATTATCTCTATATTTCTCTCCCTTCATCCAGTGTTTGTGTCCACTACATATGCTCATAATATTTGCATGTTGTCACTTTCCAGTGTTGTTGGATATCTCTATTGCTATTAGGGTTTTTGGCTACAACATTGTATCTCCCTGTGTTTCATGGTTTCTTTGAAAAATAGAAAAATAGAACATTATGATGCTAAAAGAAAATTGACATTAGCATAAATGGTTCATGCAATTTTTGGAAAAGATTAGCCTATACCAAAAATTAAAAATTATGGGTCCTATGTGTTCATTACTGTGGCTCCCCTAGCACAATATGTTGCAAAAATTCCTAAATACCCTTCAGTAGCTTGCAATTTTGAGTTACATTGAATTGATGAAAAATCCACCTCTCATTGGTATTGCCCTATGTCAACCCAACCCATCCACCAAACTGAGCGTATATGTCTTGAAACAGGTCACACTATTACTTGTAGTTGCATTAGCAGTTGCCATAATAGTATCCCAAGTGGCAAACATATCACCAATACATTTTTAAGGTTATCCAAAAGGCACATATCTAAGATGAACTAAGAAAACAAAGACTCCATTTCTACATCCCCGCCATAAGTAGCTTCAACATCCAATTTCTTGCATATGTTCTCTACAGTTTATTCAAAATGTCTTGCATTGGTTTTTGATTCTAACTCCACTTCTCCACACGATATTGATGTAATTAAGGTTGGGCCCATTGCTATCAACGATTGAGAAACACAAATTTAGACTGTAATGGTAGTGCTCCTGAATCTAAGTGTTCTTCTATGGAGTCAATGGCTTGGCTGTTGAACAATTTAAATTTTCATCTTCATAGGGTGAAATGGACACTATTGATACCCAAAAAATCTCTCCACAACCCCTTTGTCATAATTTCTTCATCAATATTAGACTTGTTAGAAAGGAAAAGGAGGTAAATATCACGAAATTCACACACAATAACACAAGATGCGGCTCTTCAATTGATCACAAAAAATTGATGATTATAATGAACCCATTGAAGGGTATTTAACCTTTCTCAACTAGCGAATCACTTAAAATTACTTTGACATGCAACCACAGACTAAATTTGACTTTACCCAGAATAAGACTTCACTCGAATTGAATAAACTTGACTCAGTTCGCTAACTCTCTAAATTTATCCAACTCTTCATGCAGGAGTAATTAGCTATCTTTAGCACTCCATCTTAATTACGAATGTTAAACTATGACATGACTCATGAAAACTCAAACATGCATGCTATTCTATGTCTCAGCTAGGCTTACAACACCCAAGTTTCTTCTAGGAAACTTAAATACATATTTTGCTAATGGCTTAGTGAATATATCAGCCAATTGATCACTCAATTTACAAGGATAAAATTGAATATAAGGGTAAATGATATTCTAGAGGAGCATAGGATTGTTGTCTTCATAGGGACTTTAAAGGATAATATCCAACATGAGGTTCGCTTTTGGGAACCTGATTATTTGGATAAGGCATTCCAGTTGGAAAGAAAAATTATGGCAACAAGAAAGCCTACAACTCACAACTATAAAGATGAAAGTTTTGTTACTCCTAGCCTCCACAACCTACAAGGTTTACACTACAACAATTGGAAGAAAAAATAGAAAAAGGCCTTTGTTACAGTTGTGATAACAAATAAACTAAAGGTCATAAGTGTGTTGAGTATAAATTAATTTACATAGATTGTGAAGAGGAGGAAGAAAAGGAACAAGAAACATCAAAAGAAGAGGATATACACAAAGAAAAAACCCCAGAGAAAGAAGAAATGAATCCCACCATATCTTGTAATGCATTGGCAGGAATTACCACTCCTCAAACTCTCAAGGTAGAAGGACATATCAAGAAGAAAATGGTAATAATGTTGATTGATTCGGGTAGTATCCATAATTTTATACATTGTAAGATAGGCAAGAAATTGAATTGCTTCATATATCCAACACCAGAGTGTCAAGTGATGGTTGTAAATGGAGGAACCATAAATACCAAGCTATCCATGGGAGAATGTGTATTGAATATTCCAATGCTTTTCATGTCAATGGGTGGTGCTGATGTTGTACTAGGAGTCTAATGGTTACAATCTTTGGGTACGGTAGCTTTTAATTTTCAAGTACTTTTCTTGAATTTTTTTTGGGAAGGAAAGGAAGTTGAAATAAGGGGTGACATAGGGAAACCAGGAAAGATAATCAACTCTAATGAAATGAAAAATCTTCTAAATAAATAATAACAGTGCATAATTGCACAATTATGTTCACTAGAGGTTCAAACATCGAAATCCTATATTTCTCTAGATCTCCAAAAAGTCTTGGACAATCATTCTAAGGTTCAAGTAGTGGAATATCACATCGAGCATCAACAACAAGTTCTCCAACTCTTAAAGGATAACCTCACTTTGTTGCAAAATCGAATGAAACAATAGGTAGATCAACATCACAACATAAAATGTTTTGATGTAGGTGACTAGGCTTTTTACGGCTACAACCATACAAACAAATGTCCCTCAAGCAAGCTAAGAAGGATAATAAATTATCACCAAAGTATTATTGTCCTTACAAGATGTTGCAAAATATTGGTACTATGGCATAAAAATTGGAGCTTCTTGCATCTTCCTAAGTACACATAGTGTCGGCCGGATAAGTCGTACTTGCGGACAAGACCGACCTCCCTAGTATCTAATGATATCTAGCGACAAGCAAACCAAACAAATTCTATCTTTCTCTAAATATGCAATTTATAGATAAAGGCAAACAAGTGTTTTAGGCCTACCTTGGGTCCAGTGCAAGTTTGTGGAAGCCACGCTCCGTTGATCCAAATGAGCTCCCTTGTAAAGAATCTGCAAACACAAACAAGCACGCACATTAAATAGCACCTGAAAAGCCAATATAATAAAGCATATTTATCATGATGATCAAGGAATTCATGAAACAAATCAATAAGACAATTTGTTGAGAAAAATGAATCTGATTGTATTAACTTTAATCAAAGAAGAACTTTACAACCTTAGTGCCTTGATGTTGTACAAGCTCCTCCTAGGTTCCAGCAAGAATCTCCTCTACTTTGACAAGTTTCACTCTTTTCCCAATGAAGCCAAAAGGTATGTAATCTCTCCTCTCAAGCTTAACTAGGAAGTCTCAATTCCAACAACATTTACCCTCAAAAATGTTCAGCTTCTAACCTCTCTAGCAACCAACCCAATGCCTTAATTTATAGTGCAATGGATGGAAGTTACTAGGTCCACCTTCAAAGGTATAAAGCCCTCCTTCAAAGGGATAAGCTCCTCTCATCAAGGGACTAGCTCCTTTAGTTTTGGGATGCATGAACCACCTAGGAGCGAACCATCCACATCAAGATTTCTTCTAGAATCATCTAGAATTAACCACAAGTGAGTTTTTAAGAATAAACTTGCACCTTTTTTACTTTCACACAGGTCCGCACCCACTCCTTTAGAGACAGCGCAGGCAGGTCCGCAGGTAACATGACCATGGGGTGCGGGACTACAGGTAACAGTAAGAGAAAGTGCGGAACTAGAGCTTTATTGATTTTTAAGGACTTTCTCTCATTTTCAAAGCTTGACATAAAGAGCTTGAGGTTTGAGACTTGCTAAGGAGGACAGTATGAATGATGATAGACCCATACTGACTGAAAATAGTCATGGTGACTATATTTTTTGTAATAGATTGCCCCCTAAAGTGCGAAGTCTGTAGTAGATTAGGATTTCATTTATCATCTAAGAAGAGTGAAGTACTTTATCATTTCGAGGATCATCTTGTGGAGAGCCCTGTTGGAACCTGTAAAAACATTCAATGCAAAATATATATATGAGATCATATCATCGCTGAGGTAGAAATTCCCATACTCAGATCAAAACTAACTAGAAAACTAACTACTGCTCTGATATAGGAATGATCTTGTAATACATCACAAGTATAGACACATGTAGACACAGTATGGACGCAGCCATCTGTTTATGAATAGTCCACTATATAATGAATACAAAATTCCTCGCAGCCTGGATGGTGGAAACTAGATCCAGGGTCTTGATTTCTACTTCCCGAAATAGTACGATTCTATCCATGTGAATGAATGTGTTGAATTCGAACATGGTAGAAACCACTTGATTACTAGTTAATGATGTAAATTGTTAACAAGTGTGAGAGAAACCACCAGTAATGTCAATGGCTCTCAAAGTACTCAGTACACTCCATGAGATGTGAATAAATGTGTTGATGTCGAACATGTCACAGAATCCTTTGATCGAAGGTCAATGATACAACCTATCGTTGAAGGCGAGAAACCTGCCATTGAGGCATGCAGATCCCAAGGTACTGATGATTTCTAGATCATCTTTCTAGATAATGAGCTGAAGTCGATATAAAGCGGTCCGTCGTAGGCAAGCCCACAACACGAAATCACATATCAAGTTTGAAGAAATTTAGTTGCAAGGACTGACTCAGGGATGGTCAAGATGGATGACAGATATTTTGTAGATGAATGGTTTATTTGCACTGACCTCTTGAACACATAACGACAGTAGATGGTTTGGTGACAATTGACCTAAAGTTAATGTTAAACACACATGGACAGCACAAGAGTGTGAAAGATAAATCATGTGAGTTCATTTTTTTATTAACAAGAGATATACATTTATAATACAATGTTGTGACTCTTGGGTTTCAGATCCCAAGGTCTCTTGGACTGCTTAGTCTTTTCGGCTTCCACACTAACCCTTTAGGATTAGGTGTCCAACATTCCCCCCCTTAATCCGAAGGGTTATGTATGAGTCCAAGAAGAGAGCTGTAATACAAAATGTGCAAATATGCATGGCAGCACTAGGCTGAATGTGCTCTATGAAATGTTGGTATAAAGGGCGGTGGTTTAAGGATGACCACCAACACTGGAACGCTTAGTGCAGTTCCCTGAACTCTTCCAAAACTGGCAAGAAACTAAAGTTTTCTGCTAGAGGAAGTGATCCTATTGTTTTAAAGAGGGAAACCTTCAACCATAAAAGGGAGGTCTCACCCCGCATAAAAGGTAAAACTTCAACCTGAAAAGGGAAGTCTCAACCTGTGATGGTTTAAGGATAACCAACAACTCTGGAATGCTTAATGCAATTCCTGGAACTCTTCCAAAACTGGCAAGAAGCTGGTGTCTTCTGCTAGAGGAAGTGTTCTTAATCTGTGATGGTTTAAGGATGACCAACAACTCTGCGATTCCTGGAACTCTTCCAAAACTGGCAAGAAGCTGGAGTCTTCTGCTAGAGGAAGTGTCCCAAATTTCCAACTGAAGGCATGTTCATGCATCTTGTCTCTGGCTACAACTCTGAAACTGGTGTGGCAGGTTGTGGCTCAGGCTCGCTTGATGTGGCTTTGAAGCTTGTAGATGACCATCATTTCCCCCCCTGTCAGATACAAGGTGAGATGATGGAGAAAACTCAACTGCAAGACTGTTTAATACTCTGGAACAAGTTCTGACATGTGTTTGGAATATCTTCTTGGGTGTTGATGCCCATTGCCAAGAAGCGATCCATCCAAGATGAATCTTTGTTCTTGCAGGGTGTTTGTTGCTGAAGCATCTGTGTGAAGAATGGCTAGTTTTATGACAGTGCTTACATTGATGAAGATCAAAACAGTGATCTTTCAGATGGCCAACTTGATCACAGTGTTGGCATTTTACAATCTGTTGTTTTTGTTGTTGTTGTGGAAGAGGGGAAGAATCTGAAACAGCTGAAACTGAACTTTCATAAGGAGCAGGTGAACTGTCATGAATGAATCCAGCACTCTGAAACTGAATGGGCTTGGCATAGTCTGGAATATGAAAGGACAAGTCCTTGTCATATCCAAGACCAGTTCTGTGCTTGTTGTGGACAAGCTGTTCCCAAGGTTTGATGATGGGCTTGGGAAGTGCAGACTGAGTTTCTGCATCTGCATGTTCAACTGCTGCTTTATTTGAATGAACTGTACCATTATTAATATGCTGCTGATGGGTGGTTGTCTCAATGTTCTGAACAGAAACAGGTTCAGAATGGTGTCTATTTTGATGTAGCTCTTCTTGCAGTAGCTGTGATTCAAGCTGCAAAAAATCGATCTTTTATTGTGCATCATGCAGGCAGGTCTGAATGTCACAAAGAGTGTCTTTGCTAACATTTACCTTCCCACCAATAGTGGAGTGTATTAGTGTATTCAGTAACTCTAATACATCATCAAATCTAGCCATTGTCTTAACAAAGAAATAAACACTCAGCAAGTCTAGACAAACCCCAGCTATTGAAAAGGCACTCAACTAATTCCAGCTAAGAATTTAGCCAATCACTAACAGATTTGTGTCCAACAAGAATGAGAGGCTCAAAGTCCTTCCAACACAGATACAATAGATATGTTTCACCCTTAAAATGCTCAGGTATACCAAGATACGCTTTGTATGGATGCACAATTAAATGACTTCTTCCTTCTTTGAAATTCGAACTTCAACTACAAGAATGGATTACATATACCTCTGATATATCAACTCTAACAGAGATCTGAAGTAGAATATACCAGCAAATGTTAGGAAGAACAATGGCTATAGATAAGTGTTATAACATCAAAGAAGCTTCATTCTTCAGCAGGATCCAACTGGGCACTTTCTGGCACTATAAAGATCTGAGTTTATAGTCCTCCTTTTATAGTATCAGCAACAAGCTTTTGGAGCAAGAAATATATGTATATCAGAGACCCCAACTTCAGCAAATAACCCAGATTTAAGAGGCAGCTCAAATAGGCATGTCATAGGGTAGTTTGACCTCCATTAATCAGCAACAATCCTTCACTAACTTGTTACCAGCATGGAAAGTGACGGTGCCAAAGTAATCCAAATCGAAGGGCAAAATATTCCATTAATTGTTGTAAAGAGGGATGGTGGCTTCAACTATGCTTCGACTGATATGACAGCACTGTGGTACCGGCTTAATGAAGAGAAGGCACAGTGGATCATATACGTGACAGATGTTGGTCAATCGTTGCATTTACCATATCCAAAAGCAAGGCAGGTTGGATTTGGCCTAGTTCTTGGTTCAGATGGTAAACACTTTCGGACTCGTAGTTTAGAGGTCGTTCGCCTTGTAGATTTGCTTGATGAGGCCAAGAACCGGAGCAAGCAGGAACTGATGTAAGTCGAACCACTTATTCAACTGCGTGTTTGGTCCATGCAATTCTGGAAATGAAGAATAATACCCTGCTGTCGATGCCTTTGTACTCTGCTCCAGACATCTCCCTTCTGCGTATCAGTCTTCTCTTCCTCAGCAGTGTGCTCCAAGCAACTCGAGCCTTCACTGGAAATCTGCCCTTTAGGTTCTATACGCACAGGTATGGTATTAGCAGCTATCTTGATGGCCAACTAAGAATTTTCCAGCAACCTTCCGCAACTGAATTTGTCCCACACAGCTCTTAGAGAACTAAACTCAGTCCCTTAAATGACAACGTTCAGTCAGAGCACATGGAAATGACTGTGGTTCAGATGCCATAAATCGGACTAGGACCTGCAGGTGGTCGTAACTCTGAAATAGAAGAACTCGTCTCCCTTTTGAGCTAATAATTCAACCTCATGAAAAGGATAATTTCTTCTTGCAAGATAAATTCGGTTGCTAGAATGAACTGTCTCAACAGTGTTCAAGAAATGTGCCTCAAAATTCACGAATTTGATCTCAAATCTGGAATGTTTGATTGAGAATGAGATATATGCTCAGAATTTCTCTGTGGATAACTTGGCCCAGGAGATAAAGAGAGAGTGGCTTCAATCTAAATAATTTTGACTGCCATACAATGAAAATCGCTTTCAAGTCAGCTATGCAGCTCAAGGACAATTACCCAGCAAACGGATAGCACGCACAAGAAGAGTATATCAGCAATACCTCTCCAGAATGGGCTCACTCATAAGTTATCAGTCCAGCGCTGGTTTTTGTTTAATGATTTCCCTCTGGAACCTGCGTACACAGTTATGGGGGTACAATGACTGCACCCAACAACCATAGAAGCCACGACCTTCACAGTGACCAATGTCCTCTACAAGACATGAGTCGTGCTCCTCTCTGCCAATAGAACGTTCCAGGAACAGTTCCTTGTGAAGTACAGACAGTTCAATGCTCAGAGCTTTTAGTGGTCCCAACGCACAGCAGAAACTCGCCCCTCGGTATCCGAAACTCGTTCCAGCTATAAGGTGGTTTGCTTAGCAGCTAAGACGAGCATATTTGTTTCCCCTTTCACCAGGAAACTTGTCCAATTGAGGCAACACGACCAGCATTTCCACGAGAGACTCGTTCACTGCTTATACTAAGAAAATCGTCCTTAGAGAACGTGATTCTGCTATAATAATTCGGCCCAAAGCTATCTCAGTCTTTCACAAGTCTGCAATTCGATTTCTTTGACGCCATGATTGCACACGGCCTCTCCGAGTGATTAATCAATTCCCATACAATACTCAAACTGCCATCACAAATACATATCGACAGCACAACATTATACCGCATCGAGTATTTATAAACGACAAGGGGAGGTCCACGTTGAGATGAATCAGCTACCAGCTACCATACCATACATAAATCCGTATAGCATGCGCTGCCTCAGAGCAATGCCTTCAATTCGGTCTGAGACGTTTCAACAATTTTCGTCATAGATGTGGTGACCTTCGTTATTGTTTCGTAGACGAGCCTGTCTTCTGGGTTGTTGTAATGTATTCGCCTCGACGACCATGAAAAACACTAACTATCCAAAGATAGCACTCAGGATGCCGACTATCAGAAATTGGAACAGGTTGTTATCTCTTTCCAGATGGCATTGCAGAGGAATTACAACAATGAAACGACAGGATTGCAGTTATGCCAAAAAATAGAGAAATCGTAATAATGTGCAAAATGGCCACTGTCAATCTGACTATAAAGGTCGATTCAGTTTATGACAGTGAGGGATTCTTTAACTAAATGTGTCCATTGGAATAAACAAACTTGAATGAAATCAGGCAAAAGAAAGATACAGATGAAACTTCCCGGTTGCTTCAAACAGATTAAACTTCCTCGTAATCTAAATCATCTGATTATCTTGGTTCGTCTGTGGGCATCTCATATGCGCAGCAGCAACGAGAGGCATTGGGACACAACTAGATTGTGTATGCCAGCAATATCTGCGTCTCCAGCGAGGGAAACGGAAGCGAGCTAAGCCGGAGGAAGCTTTCTCAGGTGTCAGGCTAACGTTTATGGACTGACAGGCGTTACAAAGGCAGCGCTGGTGCGCCAGAGAACATCATGGACAGACTGGCGTTACAAAGGCAGCGCTGGAAAGGAATATGGCAGAGGGCCAGGACTGCTCACGACAGAGGAATGGCAGCGCTGAAACAGGTGGCTCACAGAAACAGGTGGCTCACAATGGAGCAGGGCAAGAGATCGCCCGCTCTGATACCATGTTAAACACACATGGACAGCACAAGAGTGTGAAAGATAAATCATGTGAGTTCATTTTTTTATTAACAGGAGATATACATTTATAATACAATGTTGTGACTCTTGGGTTTCAGATCCCAAGGTCTCTTGGACTGCTTAGTCTTTTCGGCTTCCACACTAACCCTTTAGGATTAGATGTCCAACAGTTAATACCCAGAAACCGGCTGAAGACTTTCAATATGGTTTGATCAACTGTTAAGCAAAGGATTTCCCAACACAGGTGAATAAAAAGTGTCGTGTTCAAGAGTGGTTACAAAGTGTGAAAACAGGCTCATTTTTCTCTCTTTTCCCCCACCATTTCTGGCAAGTACCTCTTTAGTTTAAATTCAAATCCTAAGAAGGAGTGGTCCGTTCCTGTTTGTAATTGAACAGGTCCTTTACTGTTAAATTTTAACGAGTCCAGTATAGGAGAAACTCGGCGTTTTTCAATTTTAGAGAGTCTGAAAAAACTTAAGAAAACTCCATGGTTGTCCTTTTTCGTAAATTTGTGTCTCCCAAGCCTGAAAAAGTATAAAATAATACTTGAGAGAACCGCTTGACCATTACGATCAAGGAGTACTTTTCATAATTAGTGGTCCTGATCCGAAAAAGTAAAAAAGCGATCAAGGACACATCATTTTATTACCAGTATCGAACTTGAAACGACAAAAGTCCGGTAATCTTTTCATGTTTTTACGGTTAGAAAAGAGCTGTAAGTGGACTGTCTTTTTAGTTCCGTTTTAACGAGCTTAAAAAGAAATACTCGGCAATCTTTTCATATTTTAGGAGTCAAAAAAGAGCTTAAAGGTGACTCTAATGTTTTTTGTCGAAAATGACCAATTTTTCCTGAAAAATCCGTTATCCTGCACAAAAACTCAAACATTACTCATACCTGTTTCAAATAGATAAAAATTCTTCAAAAGTTACCTCTTTAAAGTGAAAAATAAACAAATTAAAAACTCATTTATTCAAAAAATATTATAAAAAGGGTTTTTGTAAATTCATTTTTACCGTTTGACTTCAGAGTGAGAAAAGAGAGCTTTTGGTCAGAAACTTCCTGTGAATATTGCGGAAAATCCGTCCGTTGGAATCGAACATTGTCTCCTCCAGGTAATCCACAACATCTTACTCTTTCATTTCATCTGTTTGAAAATTGTTTTTAGGGCTTTATTTTGTTTTTTAGGAAATTTCTAGGTTAAAAACCCGCGCGTGGGGGTCCGCAGGCATAGGATAGGAAACCTGCGGACCCCGACTTTTTTGTAAAAGGAAAAGAGTCAGGGGTATGCACCTGCTGTGAAGGCAGAGTGCGGACCTATGCACTGTCTCTAATAGAGAGGGTGCGGTCCCCACAGCAAAGGTTTTTAAACCTAAATTTTTCAAATTCCAACCAAAAATTTTGATTTTAAATATTCTAATCCGCCTTTCTATTGAATGTAGGGTATACATCATGCTTGATTTGCGGGAACGGGAGCACGAGGATGTGGATCTCTCCGCGATTAATCATCAACCTTCGATTGATGCATTGAAGGTATGCTGTTTATACAAATTCTGGGCCATACCTGGCATGAGGGCCCAGGTGGACTTTTTGCAGTGGCTGGTAGACAGATGGAATATACAGGACCAGTGCTTCTTTATTGGTGGCCACCAGCTCGAAATGGAGCCGAAAGACATTTACTTTTTGACTGGTTTGCCTAAGAGAGGTGAACATTTGACTCTATTCGGGACTAGGCCAGGTGGCCAGTTTGTCGATAGCCTCCGGCTAGAGTTTTGTAATGACCAAACTAGAGACAAAGGGATAGATATCAAAACCATATCCCATCCTGAGCTCAAAGTGATTGTGTTTACTGTTACCAGGCTCTGCAGAAGTCCAGCACTACATATAGCCACTGGATCCCAAATGCGGATGGCAGTAGACTACTTTCAAGGCACCATCTTCAACTGCTGTGAGGCTGTGTTGGCTAATATAAAATGCCAACTGACTAGAGCAAAGAACAGACAACTGAAGACCTTTGGATATGGTGCTTTTGTTGTGAGCTTTGGTCTGGAGAGGGTCCCAATGTTGGTCCCAAAGCATCTTACCGTTGGAGCTGGAATTCCCCGAGAGCCCAAACTGATGCTTTGGGTTGCAGTTATGGCCCATCATCCTAAGGAGGGAACAGAAGTCGTTCGATTTAATCCTATGAGTATTTTCATTGGTTGGAGAACCAAGTATTTGCCATTAAGGATTTCCCTTATGCTGGGGTAGATTATCGCGGTGACCCAGACATGGCTCTTCCACCAGGAGAGCAATGGGATGACTCAGGTAAAATCATTTTCAAAATTTCCTAATTTATCTATTTTTTTGTTTTTATCTCATCCCAAAATTGATAGTAAAAGTTTCAAATGCAGATGTAGGTCCATGGCGACTAGCCACTCTCCGACCCTATGAAAGGAAACAGCCAGCTGCAGCAGCACCAGCCCCACAGGACGAATCTACAGAGACCTTGGCCGAATTGGAGAGTCATCTAGAGAGTTTGACAGCAGACATTCTAGAGACCAGCATAGATGATATTCCTCTTAGGCTACAACGCTATGTGATTGGGGTCCCGGGACCTTTCAGGAGGTTCCTTTGTAGGGTGGCCCGTACAGTGGTTTCTTATCGTGATCATCACCAGTGATAGGATGATTGCCTGTTGTAGACTCATATGACATTTTTTTTCTTTTTGTACTATCATTTTTGCCGATCATAAGGTGTTTTTCAACCTATGATCGAAGATGATGTATATTTGACACACTTCTATGCTATACTATATCACTATTACCAGCTTAACTTGTAAAACATGTTATGGAATGTTTTTAAATTTACTTGTACGATTATTGCAAATGTCTACTTAACATTCGAGAAGCAATTGCATCTGCTAATGTATTTGAATATCTTGGAATATGTTGATATTCAATATAGTCAAATTCACGTTCCAAGAGACGAACTCTAAAAAACAATCTCAATAACACTGGATTTCTAATGGCATATACTCTATTAAGCTGTAATACAATGAGTTCAGAATCTAACCTCACTATCAAACTCCGAATCCCAAATGAGATAGATTCAGATAGTAATTCAATCACTGCACTATGCTCGGCAATGTTGTTCATTGTTTGACCAGGCTTACCCCATGCATAGAGACCAACTCGTCAGAGGGCGAATAGATAACCCAAGCTGCGGAAGAAATGTTCTGTGTATTACGGCAAGCACCATCAGCAAAACCAATGTATGTTTGGAGAGGTGTCGACATCTGCAATATCAAGAGTAAAATCAAGATAAGCAGGAATAATGACAAAAAACACTCTCTAAGCTAAGCACACTTTTTAATCTAAAACATGCCAGCTAGAAAGAAAACTAACCTAACTAAAAATATCCACACCCAGATTTAAGCATAATACCTCTTCAGGTAAAGACCATTTCTGGGTTTACCTAAAGAGACCCCGTCAAAGTCTACCAATTCATAGGCCCCTTTTGCCAGCTTTCGCTTAACAACATAAGGACCATGCCACATGGGTACGAATTTTCCAGCACCTAATTTATCATTTGCTTGATCGTACAATAAGACTAGGTCTCCTTCCAAAAAATTATGACGGGTAACATTTCGATGATACTGAGCTTTAATATTTTTGGCATGAGTTTCGATTGCTAATGCAGCATCACGTCGACTCTCATCTAGTTGAGCCAAGTACAACAAACGTTTTTCCTCTTCGGAAGTGGCTGGAAGTAATTCGGTGGCCATTTGCAATGACGGGATTTCGCATTCAATGGGTAACACAGCTTCGAGACCATAAACTAGTTGGAAAGGAGTGAAACAGGTTGATGTTTTTACTGAGGTTCGATACGCCCAAAGCACTGAAAATAGCATGTTATGCCAATTCGACCTATGAATCCCAATGATTCGTTGGATCATGATGACTAGAACTTTGTTGATGGCTTCAACCAGACCATTAGCCTGTGGATAATATGGAGTTGAACTATCATGACGCAAGCCAAGTTGGTCTGTAAGTTCAGTCATCATAATATTTCGAAAATGACGCCCATGATCAGTGATAATCACTTGTGGAACACCAAACCTAGCAATTATATGATTGAACACGAAAATCCCAGCAGTTTTCCCGTCTGCCTCAAATGTAGGCATCGCCTTGGCCCACTTGGTAAAATAATCTACCGCAAGGATGATATACGCATGCCCCCCAGCCAAGTGAGGGTTACATGTAATAAAATCGATACCCCATTTCACAAAAGGACCAATGGCAATTATAGGGTGGAGAGGAGCAGGTGGAGCGCGCATCTTTCGATCAAAAATTTAGCAGTTGTGGCATTTTCGGACCACGTTAATACAATCTTTAAACAAATATGGCCAGAAATAGCCAGCGCGCAATATCTTTTGGGTTGTGGCAAACCCAGACATATGAACGCCACACGCTCCAGAGTGACAGTCATTTAGAACCCTTTCAGCTTCCTCATGAGTTAAACAACGTCAGAAAACAGAGTCTGCCCCATGACGATAAAGTGTATCTCCAATGATATTGAATTGTTGGGACTCGAATCGTATTTTTCGATGTTCTGATCTTGAAATTTCTGGCCAAAAGGATTGGGTCTGGAGATAAACGATGATATCTCCATACCATGGATCTAAAGTGCTGATTAGAAACAAGGATTCGTCCGCAATGGGCTCCTCCGCCACAATTTCCGTGTCAAGCACGCGGGAAGTCACACATCAACTCCGCAAAAACTAAATATTTCTTTGACTTAGACTTTTCAATTCCAACTCGAACTCCTACAGGATCACAATCAATTTGGAGTACTTTACCGCTAACAATTGTTTGGTCAAAATATAGATCATAGGGTTGCAATCTGAAATTACTATAGTTTTGCGTAGTAAAATGTAATGACGAAAACGTTGGACAGCTTGAACAGCTTCCAATGCCAATTTCTCCACATGTGAATATTTTAGCTCAGTTGGATTTAAAGTTCGACTAAGGTAATATATCACATGTTCACTACCGAATTCATCTTCTTCAGTGGGGTCACCATTTTGTCGGCCAGATAAGTCGTTCTTGCAGACAAGACCGACCTCCCTAGTATCTAATGATATCTAGCTACAAGCAAACCAAACAAATTTTATCTTTCTCTAAATATGCAATTTATAGATAAAGTCAAACAAGTGTTTTAGGCCTACCTTGGGTCTAGTGCAAGTTTGTGGAAGCCACACTCCATTGATCCAAATGAGCTCCCTTGTAAAGAATCTGCAAACACAAACAAGCACACACATTAAATAGCACCTGAAAAGCCAATATAATAAATCATATTTATCATGATGATCAAGGAATTCATGAAACAAATCACATAATACAATTTGTTGAGAAAAATGAATCTGATTGTATTAACTTTAATTAAAGAAGAACTTTACAACCTTAGTGCCTTGATGTTGTACAAGCTCCTCCCACGGTCCAGCAAGAATCTCCTCTACTTTGACAAGTTTCAATCTCTTCCCAATGAAGCCAAAAGGTATGTAATCTCTCCTCTCAAGCTTAACTAGGAAGTATCAATTCCAACAACATTTACTCTAAAAAATGTTCAGCTTCTAACCTCTCTAGCAACTAGCCCAATGCCTTAATTTATAGTGCAATGGAGGGAAGTTACTAGGTCCACCTTCAAAGGGATAAAGCCCTCCTTCAAAGGGATAAGCTCCTCTCATCAAGGGATTAGCTCCTTTAGTTTTGGGATGCATGAACCACCTAGGAGCGAACCATCCACGTCAATATTTCTTCTAGAATCATCTAGAATTAACCACAAGTGAGTTTTTAAGAATAAACTTGCGCCTTTTTGACTTTCATAGGGGTCTTTACCCACTCCTTTAGAGATAGAGCGGGTAGGTCTGTAGGTAACAGTAAGAGAAAGTGCGGAACCAGAGCTTTATTGATTTTTAAGGAATTTCTCTCATTTTCAAAGCTTGACATGAAGAGCTTGAGGTTTGAGACTTGCTAAGGAGGACAGTATGAATGATGATAGACCCATACTGACTGCAAATAGTCATGGTGACAATATTTTGTGTAACACACAGTTTTCCATGTTTCATGCCTAAAGAAGGTTATAAGTGACAAGCTCCCAGTTCAAATAATATTGCCAGAACTTGTTGAGGAAGGAAAAAACATATTGGAACCTAAATCAGTCACGAAAACAAGAACTTAGTAGCTACAAAATTGATCAATTTCAAAGTATCTCATCAAGTGGAG
The DNA here is from genome assembly GCA_031772625.1 of Pinus tabuliformis. Classification (NCBI taxonomy): domain Eukaryota; kingdom Viridiplantae; phylum Streptophyta; class Pinopsida; order Pinales; family Pinaceae; genus Pinus; species Pinus tabuliformis. The sequence goes on along the minus strand of CM062808.1, from coordinate 620,693,900 downwards.
AAACTTACCTGCTAAAGATTCCACATGGGAGGATGAGAATTTTATACAGAAGCATCCATAACTACTCAAGCGTTTAGGATTCACAGTATAACCCAACCGACCTAACAATAATAATATAAATCCACAAAAATAACAATAGAGGGATTCTATGGGGCACAATAATAACAATATGGGGGCAATAGGGGCACAACAATATTAATAAGGGGTACAACTACAATAGTAATGGGGTAATCACTAGTATTATAGGGACCCAACATGCCCCTCTCCTTCAAAAAAGTGTTGTCCTCAATGCTTGAGTAGTTCTAGATACTTCTGTATAAAATTCTCATCCTCCCATGTGGAATCCTCAGCGGATAAGTTCTTCCACTTGATAAGATCCTCTGAAATTGATCGATTTTGTAGCTGTCAAGTTCTTGTTTCTGTGATTGCTTCTAGTTCCAATATAATTTTTCCTTCCTCGTCAAGTTCTGGCAATATTGTTTGAACTGGGAGCTTGTCGCCTATAACCTTCTTTAAACATGAAACATGGAAAACTGGGTGCAATCGAGAAGCTGCAGGAAGCTCCAATTTGTATGCCATAGTACCAATGTTTTGCAACACCTTGTACGGACCATAAGACTTTGGTGATAATTTATTATCCTTCTTAGCTTGCTTGAGGGACATTTGCTTATATGGTTGTAGCTTTAGGAATACCCAATCACCTACATCAAAACTTCTTTCGCTGCGATGTTGATCTGCCTGTTATTTCATTCTATTCTGTGCCAACATGAGGTTATCCTTTAAGAGTTGGAGGACTTGTTGTTTATGTTCGATGTGATGTTCCACTGCCTGAACCTTAGAATTTTCTCTTAAATATGATGTGATGGATGGTGGTTGATACCCATAAAGTGCCATAAATGGGGTCATTTTTGTTGTTGTATGGAAGGAAGTATTATACCACCATTCAGCCAGAGGCAACCATTTGACCCATTGTGTCTGTTTATCAGATACAAAGCAACGAAGATATCCTTCCAAGCATTTGTTTACTATCTCAGTTTGTCCATCAGATTGAGGATGATAAGATGAGCTATGAGCTAACTGAGTACCAAGACATGAAAATAATTCTATCCAAAAATTTCCAGTGAAAATGGGATCTCTGTCACTTACAATAATATTTGGGTTTCCATGTAGCTTTTGAATTGTTTCCATAAATGCAGTAGAAACTGTACTGGCTTTAAATGGATGTGATAATGCACAAAAGTGTGCATACTTGGTAATTCTATCAACTACCACCATGATGACACTCTTTCCCTCAGACTTTGGTAAACCTATGATAAAATCCATTGAAACCTCCTCCCAACGTTGGCTTGGAATGGATAAAGGTTGTAATAGACTCGGTGTCTTAATTGTTTCAACTTTATTTTTTGGCAAACCAAACATTCTGCCACAAACTTTTGAATATTTGATTTAAGGCCATCCCAAAAAAATTCCTTCTTAAACCTGTGGTAAGTTTTTAAAAATCCTAAGTGCCCTCCTAAGGGAGAAGTGTGCAATTCCATAAGAATATTTTGTTTTAGCTGGGAATTCTTACAGAGGTATAGGCGATCTTTGTACCATAATGAATCATTTCTCCAGCTAAATGTATCAGACGTACTGGAATCCTGTTGTAACTTTAGAATAAGTTCCCACACTTCTTGGTCATTCTTCTATTCCTCCCTTGCTTCATTTATCCAATCTGGTTGGATAATAGAAATGGTGCACAACAATGCTTCCACATCCTCATCCTTTCTTGAGAGTGCATCTGCTACCACATTTTGCTTCCCTTTTTTGTAGATGATTTCAAAGTCATAACCCAACATCTTTGTGACCCACTTTTGTTGCTCTTCAAAGGATAATCTTTGTTCTAAAAAGTATTTAAGGCTATCATGATTCATTTTTACCTTGAAGTGTCTTCCCATTAGGTAGGGTCACCATTTCTTAAGTGCATGGAGTATTGCCAACATTTCCTTCTCATAAATAGCTTTTTGTAAAAACTTTCCCTTGATTGGACAACTTTCAAAAGCAATGGGTCTTTCATCTTGCATTAGAACAGCACCAATTCCATTTCCTGAGGAATCACATTCCACAATAAAGGTTTTTGTGAAGTCCAGTGTAGCTAAGACCGGTGCTTGGCACATTGCCTCTTTAAGATGTTCAAAGGCCTTTATTGCTTCCAGAGTCCATGAAAATGCATCTTTCTTCAATAATGTTGTTAGAGGTGCTGATATTCTCCCATACTTCTTGACAAACTTGCGATAATACCCTGTCAACCCGAGAAATCCTTGCAGATGCTTTATGGATGTGGGGATTTTCCATTCCTTAATGGCTTTAATTTTGCTAGGGTCTACCTTAAATCCTTCGTGAGATACAATATCACCCAGATATTCCACCTCCTGGACTCCAAAGAAACATTTGGATCTTTTTTCATATAATTGTTTCTCCTCCAACAGTTGTAACACCCTGTCAACATGTTCAACATGATCCTTCCAAGACTTGCTATAGATTAGTATATCATCAAAAAATACTAACACAAATTTTCTAAGGAATGGTTTGAAAATTGAGTTCATCAAACCTTGAAATGTTGAAGGTGCATTGGTAAGGCAAAAAGCCATGACCAAAAATTCATAATGACCCTCATGAGTTCTAAATGCTGTTTTCGGAATGTCTTCATTCTGATTTGATGATATCCTGATCGAAGATCCAACTTGGTGAAGTAAATTGATCCATGCAATTCATCCAGTAATTCATCAATGACAGGAATGGGAAACTTATATTTAACAATGAGCTTATTGAGCTCCCTATAATCTGGACACATGTGCCATGATCCATCCTTCTTGTTCACCAATACTACTGGAGCAGAGAAAGAACTTTGACTCGGTTGAATTATACCAGCCTCTAGCATTTCTGCAACCATACGTTCAATTTCTCTCTTTTGGACATAGGGATATCTGTACGGCCTTATGTTTGGAGGAACACTTCCTGGAATCAGATGAATAGCATGATCATGATCATGCATAGGTGGGAGACCTTTAGGAGTCTCAAATACCTTGGAATGATTTTCCAAGACTTTTCGAAGATCTGGAGAAATAGATGGTTCCGATGTGGAAACATCTAGCGAACATAATTGTGCAATTACACCTCTTTGTTCCTTTTCTAGAAGCTTTGTCATACCATTAGAGCTGATTATCTTTCCTGGTTTCCCTGCAATACCCCTTAATTCAACTTCCTTTCCTTCCGTAGAAAATTTGATGAAAAGTTCTTGAAAATTAAAAGCTATTGTACCCAATGATTGTAGCCATTGGACTCCTAGTACAACATCAGCACCTCCCATTGGAATGGAAAGCATTGGGCTAATCAATACATATTCTCCCATGGATAGCTTGATATTATGGCACTTTCCAGAGAAATTTATTGTTCCTCCATTTGCAATCACCACTTGACACTCTGGTGTTGGATATAGGAAGCAATTCAATTCTTTTGCTACCTTACAATGAATAAAATTGTGGGTGCTTCCTGAATCAATCAACACTATTACCTTTTTCTTCTTGATTTGTCCTTATATCTTGATGGTTTGAGGAGTGGTAATTCCCGCCAATGCATTACAAGATATGGTCGGATTCATTTGTTCTTCATCTAGGCTTTGTTCCTGGGGTATATCCTCTTCTTTTGATCTTTCTTGCTCCTTTTCTTCTTCGTCTTCACAATCTATGTAGAATAATTTCTTCTCAGCACACTTATGACCTTTAGTGTATTTGCTATCACAACTGTAACAAAGCCCTTTCCTCTTTTTTCTTCCAGTTGTTGTGGTGTCAACCTTATAGGTTGTGGAAGACTAGGGGCAACAACACTTCCGTCTTTATAGTTTTGAGTGGTATGCTTCTTGGTTGCCATAATTTTGCTTTCCATTTTTCTTGCTAACCTGAATGCCTTCTCAATGTGCTCCATTATTGAACCGTTTTGTTTGAGACATATCAATTGGCTAAAAAAAGTGTTGCTTTTTGTATCCTCATAATGTGCTATCAATTCTTCCGTAAAAATTGCCCAAGTGATAAATTGTTTACTAGAGAAAAGCCATTAATACCATACAAACTGATTTGGTTCCAAATATAAAGTTGTCATACGTACCTTTTGTGTGTTTTGCACATTATTGAGATCGAAAAATTGCTCCATCTGTAATATCCATGTTGTGGGATCCTTGCCATCAAACTTCCTCATATCAATTTTTTGAATATGGTGGGTCTTTGATCCAACATTAGAGTCTATGGAATGATGATTAACATTTCTTTTGTTCTCATCATGAGTTTCCTTTAGTACCCTTTCACCATTAGTGACCATTTCTTGTAGAAACTTATTCATATTTATCTTTAATTCTTCCATCTTATCATCCATGCCATCAATTTTAGATCATGATTAACATTTCTTTTGTTCTCATCATGAGTTTCCTTTAGTACACTTTCACCATTAGTGACCATTTCTTGTAGAAACTTATTCATATTTATCTTCAATTCTTCCATCTTATCATCCATGCCATCAATTTTAGCGTCCATGCCATTCATCTTAGCTTCCATGCCATCCATCTTAGCTTCTACGCCTTTCTTTAAACAATACATATTATCTTCTACACCTTTCTTTAAACCATCCATCTTAGCTTCTACATCTTTCCTTAAACCATCCATCTTAGATTCTGTTGCTTTTTGTGCAAGTGACACTTGTTGCACTTGTTCTTGTAATTTTGATATATCATATAGCATTTCTTCCTCTTCTTCATGAGTCATGCTAGAGCTTTCAGGTTCCTTACTAGGTGTTTGCATTTTCTTTACTTGGGGCATCAGTTACCGATAATAATGCTCTACTATGCCCTTTGAATTCTTTCAAAATAAATTTTCAAAACAAGCTTAAGCAAAAATTTAAGAAAATCTACACACCTTTTTTCACTTTGTAGGAGCTCGATATTGCCTCTGATTTATCTCTGTACTTTCCAATCATCTAGTTCTAAAATTGTGACCTGTAGTATCACTCTATGTCATCTTTCCAATGCCACAAGTCTAACCCAAATTGGATTCTCCAAGGAAGAGTTATGCGAAATCTCCCACAGTGACTTGATTATAGACTAGTTCAGTAGAGCGAACTTGTACGACGTGCCACGAGTCACTGTTTTGACCTTTGGATCTAAGAAAACCATACAAGAAACTACAGTCTGTCCTCTTTCTGTACCTTCTTATGAAATTTCAATCCGATCCCCAGAGAGAAAATTATGATGATTTTCCCCAGGTCACCTGTTTGGAATGTAATTCAGGAGTCTGCAAAAATACCAACTTCCTCAGATCATATCTCTGCAAATATAGCACAAAAAACTCTGAAATTCGGACCCGAGGCTCAGTGCAATTTCTTCTCAAATGGGTTTTTTTTGGAACTTCTGAAACATCGTAGAAAAAAAGTTATAGTGAAAATTCCACGATGACCTGTTTGGAGCAGCGAAACCCTAGAATCCAAAGCTCTGATACCAAATGTTATGAAACCAGCTCAAGAAAAGATAGAAAAGATAGATCAACGCCTTGTAATTCAGCCTCTTCGAGGGGGCAACCTCCTTTACATTACATAAATGAACAATTCTTGGATGATTCAAATGACAAAACCTTCTTTCTATATATAGGATTCTAAGGAGTCACAATATAACCCAGCCGACCTAACAATCATAATATAAAGCCACAAAAATAACAATAAAGGGATTCTATGGGGCACAGTAATAACAATATTGGGGCAATAGGGGCACAACAATATTAATAATGGGTACAACTACAATAGTAATGGGGTAATCACTAGTATTATAGGGACCCAATAGAGATGGCAGTAGGCGAAGCTACCTTTGGTATCCTCTACAACTTATTTCCCAAAGTAATAATCATGGAGAAAGGTATGGACTCATACACAGCATGTCACTTCCTCAAGTATGGTTGTACTAATAAAACATCACAAACTTCAAGAGGAACAACATCATATAGTACCTCATCCATGAAGTGCTTGATAATGTAGGGAGGGCGTCACTGCTAGCTGATGTGGAGATCTTGTCCTTGGTGAAGCGACCCGATGGTGTACAACTGTGGATGTGTTGTTGTCGGTAAGTCCAGCCGCTTCACTACCTCTTCTGAAATGAGGTTCTTTTCACTCCCGCTATCAACAATGAACTACAACGAAGAACCTTTCACCCACATTTGTGAGTGGAAGAGGTGTCCCCCCTCCTCTGGATCTTCAGACTCATTCTTATGGATTTTGGTGGTGGCCATGGTGTCACTGGGCTCCACATCAATAAACTTCTTCCCTTTGTCATTCCCCTTGTTGGGTTCTGACATAGAGTTGGAACATGCATCTGATTCAGAAGCCTTCAGCTCGACCACCAGTGACTGCTTGGCTCAAAACTCACTTGTGTTGTGAGTGGAGCTTTTATGGTGTTAGCAAATTATATATTGCAGAGAAATGGAACACATAAAATATTATAAAAATATAAAAATATAAAACACATAAAACAAGAGAGACACAGATATATGTGGTTCACCCAATTTGGGCTACATCCATGGAGAAACAACCAGTCCTTCCTTTTATATTATGCAGCGAAATGAAGAGATACAACCTACAACAGATCCACTGTAGTTTCCCCTCGCTCTCACACAATCTCCTATATTTTTCTAGTTCAGAATACACATATACATAGTCGCAATACAATTCCCTCATATATAGTGAGGGGTTTCCTTCTAGGGAAAAACCCCTAAATTAAACATAACTTCTACTGTCAAATTTCTACCTAATGAACTACTCAAATTGACAATGAAATTACAACATTTTACAAGGAAATTTTACATCTATTTTTAGCTTCACAAGATCCCCCGCCAGGGGGCGCTCATAAAGAACACTTCCGCACCCCTTGGACCCCCCTTGTAGTGCAAATAACGTGCGGTGTTGCCACTACATTATGAAATGGGGTCCAATGTGGCGATACCTGTGAATAAGGAAGATAATCAGGCTCCACACCCAAAATATGGAACTCACACCATTTTCTCGTGTCCTTCTTTGTCTTCATGTTGTTGTTCTTTGCTTGCGGCTTCAACGGGTTATCCTGGGCCACCCTGCCTTAGATCTAGCCTTTTCTCAGTGGTTTCGGGGTGCCTTTTCCTTGATTTGAATTCATAGATCCAAACTCTTGCTTATTTTGTTTAAACTTCTGCTCAATCTTGACAGCGTATCGATATGTCCTATCGAGTGAGGATATGTCTAGGAATTCCATCTCTTTTTGGATTTGCTTGTGTAGATAGCTGTGGTACTTGAGTACCAAATTCAACTCATAATTCTTGATACCCAACTTAGTGCTAAGGGTATGGAAAATATTTGTGAACTCCGACACATCTCGGTCCCTTCCCTATCATAGCATGGTCCACTTTATGTATTTATCTTCATACCTCATGAAAATGTAATGTTGTTCCTTGATGGTGTCTTAGAAAGAATCCCACGTGGGTGCAGCTAAAAACAGTGAGGACTCCTCTCTTCCTTTTGTTCACAGTAGGTTTCCCAGTAGTCCTTGACATGTGGGGCGGCTTTGAGTAGTGAAAAATTAATCTTTTCCTAATTGGAAAAGTCATGAACTGAAAAATATCCTTCCAATAGATTCAACCATTTATCTATGCCATCTGCATCTATTTGGCCCTCAAATATGGGAATATCGAAGTTAACTTGTACATTAAAAGGATTGACACCTCCAGATGGCTACAGTATGAAGATGTGTCACCTATGGGCATCCATCGAAGGATCTGGTCAAAGTTATCCATCATCACATTCCTCTATTTCTCGAGGGCTTCCTCGAGCAATATTTTGAAAGGATCTCTTGTCCCCTTGTCTTTCTTTTCTTCCACGATGGGAGGTCATCTGAGTTTGCGATGCTGGTCTTGCAAAGGTTCAACCATATCAAACCCTAACTCCTTATACCCTGACCTCCTTGGGGACATGAAAAGAAAAACAGAGAAAGAGAGGAGTGCTTTGATACCATTGATCTGAACTTAAACACGAATGCAACAAATTACATATATAACCATAAATAAATAAATGCAATAGAAATAACACTTCATTTCATTAATATCAGAATATTGAAATATGCTTACAAACATAATGGAAATAAACTAGCTCGGCCAATGGTAGCTTATCTCTGAGAAGGGACATGGTGGCCATATTTCTATGAACTATGTTACAATGAGGCTCCAAGGCCTATTTATTATTAAGAAACAATTGAAAACCCTAAACATCCAAAAACCTAACCCTAGGAGATGAAGCACCAAAAAATGTGGGCCTCGTTTGAGTAAATTGGTACATCAATTTCTCGATGTCATGACTTTGGCATATGATCTCTGTTTGGCTATCATAATACCTCCCTTCAAATATCTCGACAAGAAGGCGAAAAGAAAATCAACCAACTTGTTTGGGACTTTTTCAGTCTCTCCATTTTCGCTAAAAATGTCATTTAGGGCTTCAAAGTGACTCTAAAAGTTTAGGGCCTGAAAAACTGCTAAAACTAGTAAATTATGCTACAATTAAGGAAACTGAAAAACTGAAAGAGACAATGTTGGGGGTCCAAGTGGAATATGAGGGTGGCCACCAATATCCACCTAGATCACTCCTGCTATGTATCTCATAATTATTTTTCCTACTCTCTAATGTGAGTCTTTTGGAGTGTCCATAAATCTACAAATCAAACTAACTCCTTGCATAATATTTGATCTTGTAGTTGTGAGACACATGAGGCTGCCAACCAATATTTTTATTAGAGTTGTATTTACATTTGATCCTTCATCATCCATACTTAACTTGGTAACTGTTGCAACTAGTGTAGGGGCAGGTTTACAATTTTCCATCGTGAATATTTTTAGCAAATCTTTTGCATATTTATTTTGACAGATAAAAATTCCTCTATTAGATTGCACAACTTCTATGCCAAGAAAATATTTGATAAGACCAAGATCTTTCATCTCAAAATATTTCTTCATGGCTACTTTAAATTCATCGAATTCAAGATTACCAGTAAAAATCATGGCATCCACATATAAGCAAGCAATCAAAATTTGTCCATACTAATTTACATTTGTGTACAAGCTAGGCTTAATGTTGCTTCTTAAAAATACATTCTTGATCATGTAACTGTCAATTATGTTACACCGGGCTCTCGTTCTTGCTTGAGTCCATAGAGTTCTATCTTCGACTTATAAACTTTATATTCTTGACCTTCAACTTCATAACCTGGAGGCTGCTGAACATAGATTTCTTCTTCTAGAATTCCATTCAAGAAGGCTGATTTCACATCCATATGATATAATTTCCACTTTTTTGAGTTGTTGTGGCTAATAATTCTCTTACAATATATAATCTAGCTATCGGAGAAGATGATTCTCCAAATTTTATTCTCGGTTATCGTGAGAACCCTTTTGGTCCAAGTCTTGCTTTAAATCTGTCAATTTCTCCTTTCTCATTCAACTTTGTCTTGTACACCCATTTTACACCAATGAGATTTTTATGCTTTGGAAAATCAACCAAATCCCATATATCGTTCATTTCAATATCTTCAATTTCTTCATCCATGGATTGCACCCAATTTTCATCTCTAATTGCTTCTTCAAATGATGAAGGTTGAAAAAAAAACAATGCAAAATTTGAACTAACATCCAAATCATCATAAATAACTTTTATACTTCTCATTTTTATCTTACCATTGCTCGATTCATCAATTGATTGATTGTTCGGATAATTTTGATCTGTTGATCTTCTTGAAGATCCATGTTATTCAGAAAATCTTGGAGTATATGCTGGCGTGAATATCTTTGGTGTCTAGTCTTGTGATTCTTGTTTCTTTTTGTATGCTACATCATCTTCTTCCATCAATGGCACTCTTGCATTAATTGTCTTGTCTATACTCCAATTCCATGACTTTCTTTTTTGAGCACAACATCTTCGCTAATTATGGTCTTTTTGGTGATAGGTTATACAATTTTTAATATTTTAACTACTCACTATAACCAATAAATATTCATTTTTCACTTTTATCATCCAACTTACCTCTTAGATCCTCAGGCACATGTGCTTAAGCTACACATCCAAACACTCTAAGATGAGATACACTGCAAGACATACTTGACCATGCTTCTTCTAGTATTTTGTTCATCGTTCTCTTTGTATGAGATATGTTTATCACATGAAAAACACATGGAAATTCTTCTTCCCAATACACATTAGTCAAGTTTCTTCCAATCAACATGCTCCTTGCCATGTTCATAATTGTCATGTTCCTCCTCTCTACTACACCTCTCTGCTACACCATTATGTTGCAGTATGCATTTGGTTGTAAACTTCTCTCTGATTCCATGTTGTTTCTAGTAAAAATAGAATGCCTTCGAGTCATATTCTCCACCACAATCTAATTTCAATACCTTGATCTGAAGCTCACTTTAGTTCTCTGCTAAGGCTTTTAATTCTTTGTGCTTTACAAAAATTTCAGACTTCTGATTCAGGAAATAAACCCATGTATCTATGCTGAAATCCTTAATGAAAGTGAGGAGGTAACAACTTCCACCAATTGACTGTGTTCTCATAGGTCCACACAAGTCTGTATGAACAAGCTCTAGTGGTTTTTTTCTCTGTATACAACTACCTTTGGAAAACTCTCACAATGTTTCTTCCAAAGATGAAACACTCACAGGTACTTGAAGGTTCCTTAATGGGAGGTAATCCTCTAAACACATGTTTTTTCTGCAACAATATTAAACCAGAGAAGTGCAAGTGTCCAAATCGAAAGTTCCATAACTAGTAATCATTAGAACATGAAATTGTAAAAGAATTGACCTTATCACTATAATTCATGATTAGAGGAAAAAGTATGTTCCTTGTCATCTGCACCATTAATATCAGATTATTACTTGGGGTATTTTCATATATATAGCACACTATTGTCCTTGAAAAATAACTATATATCTCTTCTGCATCAATTGACCAACACTTACCAAATTATTTTTGAGACCAGGGACATAATATACCTCTAATATTTTCTTGGACTCCCCTTGCTTGGTCATAATGTTGACCACTCCTTTTAGATCTACATCCAAAAAATATTCAAAGCTCAACTTTACCACTATCTTCACAGATTGATCCATGTTTGCAACCAAATTCTTTTTGCCTGTCATGTAGTTACTGCAACCACCATCTAATATCCACACATTGTCAGAAGGCTCATGCATGGTATGGTAAGATAGGAACATGGATTCAGTGTTCTATGTAGTTACATTTGCTCTCTAATTTCCTTGATTAGCTAGCCTCTTCCTGCAATCACGGGTATAGTGACCAAAATTATTGCAATAATAACATCTCACCTTGGGTTTGTCAACTCTTGGATTTTTGTTGGAGCTTCTACTATTGCTTCCATTTTCATGTTCCTTCTCTTCTCTGCCATCTCTCTAAGCACCATGTCTTCTGCCTCGTCCTCTTCCTCGACCTTTGTCTCTTGAAATATAAACCCAACTTTCAAAAGCAGCTTCCAAGGTGGAATCCTTAATTTTGTCTATCCTTGCCTCATGGGATAGAAATGATCCCATCAACTCATCAACTGTTAGCATTTCCAAATCCTTGGCTTCTTCTATGGATGCTACAACAATGTCAAATTTGGTAGACAAATATTTGAGGACCTTCTCAACCACCTTTTGATCTTTTATGTCATCACCATAAATTTTTAACTATTTTATGATAGTCAAGACCTGATTCATCAATGAATCGATTTCATTTGTTTCCTTCATCTGCAAACTTTCAAAATCTCTTCTAGTATTCTTGAACAAATCCCACCTTTAATTATTATTTTTATTTAAAGTCCTAAAAGAAATTTAATTTACCCTTTCAAAATATCTCACACGCTTAAAAATTATCACAAAGTACTTTTTTAAAGAGAGTGTCACTTATTTCAAACAAGGACCCCATGTGACATTTGAAACAATGACTTAAAAAAAAATGCCCATGACTTTCGTTAATGGGCCTTTTAATTTTTTAATCCCTCATGGGGCTTGCGTACCCTCTGATACATGGTACCTGCATAGGCGACATGAATATTGAAGAAAGTGTGAATTTCATGCCCAACTTGCACACTTTTAATTCCTTAACAATGCAACAATTTTGCAACGCATTTTTTTTGTAAATCATCAACCTTCTCCACTTGGACCTATCCTTATTGGCTTGATAGGATCCATGGATCTTGTGATCCTTACTCAACTTTGATACCGAATTGTTGGTAAGGCAGAGGAGGTAAGGCATAAAATAACATGAAATTTACACACACAATAACACGAGTTGCAGCTCTTCAATTGATCACACAAACTTGAAGATTACAATGAAACTAGTGAGGGATATTTAACCTTTCTCAACTAGAGACTCACTTAAATTTACTTTGACATGTAACCACAAACTAAATTCAACTTTACCCAAAATAATAGTTTACTCAACTTGACTCAGTTAATTGACTCTCTAAATTTATCCAAATCTTCATACTAATTAGCTATCTTTAACAAGATTGTACGCACCCTTAGGGCAGAGTCTTGTCACCCAAGATCAGTCGTGATCTTGTGTAGCGTCCTCTTACCTCTACACATTTTCTTTCCACAATGTAGTTACTATGCTCTAGTGTTCTCCTTCCTCCCTGCTCGTCGAAGCTTCTCCCCATTTCACATTCTTGTATAGTGATTGGTTGATGCGTCACAGTCATTTGGCCCATTGAGCTTGAACATGCTCCTTTACACCGCCATTTCCATCTCATCCAAGCTATAATAGCCTTGGTGAAAAGTTCATGTAATAGAAATTAATGAAGGCAAAATAAGACCATGGTTAAGGGACACTTATTCTAAGTTGAATGTTGGGCAACTATATCCTAATGGGCATCATTGGATGTGTGTTTTGGCTAAGGAAAAGTGACAAAGGCTAAGGCAAAGACATTAAAAGAAAAAGAGGCATTTTTGACACATTTATTTATTAAAATAAAGGAAATTAGGATAAAATGAAGGCAGAAGGTCACAGGTTGCATGTGATTAGGAAATTTTAGGAAAGTAAAGGAAAATAAAGAAATTAGATACCTCATGCATAAAAGGTCTTCTAGGGATTAGTTCATGGCTTTTGTCATTTCAAGTTTGGAGTACTCTCATTACTCTCTCTCTCATTCTATTGGGCACTTGTATTTTTCTTGGAGCACTCTAGTCTGGAGCAGAGGAAAGAGAAATCAAGGAAAGGAAAGGAAAACCAAGAAAGGATCAAGGAAAGGAAAGTAGGATCAAGAACCTTCAACATGAATACTTGCAAGTAAGCTTTTGCATGTGTGATTTCCTAGCTGGTTTGGACATGAATGGCTTTACATGTTGGTGTATGGTTCTCTTGTTGTCAATGGCGTGGTTTTCCCGAGTTATGAAAGTGGATTTTAGCCTAGCCTAGCCTTTTTTTGGATGCCATGGTATGTTGGGATGTTTATTTCAGTTTTGAAACTTTGGAATTGTCGGATGGATTTCATAATTTGGGGCAGAGGTGGTCTCAAGGTTCATTCCCAAAGGCCTAGGAATCCATTGAAAATTTTTTGCGTGATACAAGGTAAAGCCTGAGGGAGCAGTTTCGGTTTAGGGCCTAGTGATCTGGGTTTGGATTGTGGTAAAGCCTAAGAGGCAAGGAGACAAAAAATTCCTCAAGGATAGTGATGGATTTTGGATGGCATTCCAAGTTCTGTTTGGTTGTGATAGGAGCACCTTTTGGTGTGATCATGGTTGGATGAGGGTGGAGGTGGTTTAACCTCTAGATTCTCTTAGTTGTTCATGGATTGGTTGTTCTATGAGATCCCACATTCATGCTTGGAATATGGCATGGGGGTGACTGGATGAAAGAGAGATTTGGTACATGGAAGTCCCGAACCTGGTCAGATTTTCCTAGATTAATAAAAGCTAAGTTCTCTCACTTTGCACTGATTTATATGTGGATTTAATGGTTATCATATCTTTGATATTTATATGGTTTTATGTTGGTCATACACATGGTTCAATGATTGGTTCATGTCATGGCTATTTCATATATTTACTTGTAATTTTTAAATGGATTGATGCAAGACCTAGTCGATGATGTAGTAATTTAATGGAGAAGGAGATGTTACTTATAGTTATGATTCATAAGTTGTTTCAGTCATTTATTATTTGTCTTGTATCCTAGACCTATAGGTTGCATTGATGCCAAGTGTTTGAAATAATGTCATTCCCAATTTGGGATTCTTAGGCCTAGTCCTGAGGGTTATTTTTTATTGATCAACATTGCTATTATGTTTTTAATGAATTTTGGAAGTTATAACAAGTTCTGGGTAGAGGCCAAGATTTTGGGCTAGAAAATTGGCTTAAATCCCGGGGTCGTTGGCACAAAATTGGCAATTTTGGTCCACATTCCGTGGTAAGAAGGCCTTTGAGAGCGACTTTAGGATGTTGGGCACTACCTTACCCCTAACATGAGAGTGAGTATGGCCTAAGAGCTGCACAAAAGTAGTGGCACCCAGGGACAGGTTGTTTAAGTGGCTGACTTATCTCCTAAGGGTTCTGTTGATGATGTTAGATGACTGTATGTGATGTTCTGTCGATTCCACTTCCTGAAGGTGACATAGGAGGTCGAATTTGATTGTAGTAGCATCTCTCCTCATGTTTACCCTGGTTGGCATGGTTACTTTGGGTTGACCTGGGAGGAGGTGTTACACAAGCTTTCAAACATGAACAAAAATCATGTAGCTGTTATCTCTAACACCACAACAATGATGCTTCTCTTCATATGGTATTTCACCCTCAAATCATCAAACCATTCTAGCAGTCTATTGCATGTGACATCGGGCTCATACCCATTCTTCGTCATTGCACAATCTTATAGAGGAGCTATCCACACATCTACGAAATGGTTCCATAAATGGGATTTTTAAAAACAAACTTCCCTTCACAACGTTGACCATGTATCTTTCTAGGCATTCATTCTTGTGCCAAGGTTGTACCAACGAATGGGGCTCATTACACTACGTAAATCACACTAAAGATTTATGAATCTAGGAACACTTGGAGACAATGGTTCTGAAATCAACACCCTCCTCTTTAGAAACCGCCTTAACTTGCAACACAACCTTCCCTTGAAGAAGTGTGAACCCATTTCTAATCATGATTGTTCCACCCTCGCCTCAATGCTGATAAAAGGTGGCTAAATAGGGCAACCACATTCACAAAATATTTTACGTGCTCTTGGTGGGCTGAGCCTTAGCCTCGATATTTTATAATACACATGACCTACCATTAATACTTTTTAGTCCACCACCAGGTCTTTTAGCAAATTTTCCACTCTTTAATCAATTCTTTTACCTTTGCAGCTCATCAACATTGCCTCCAAGTCTTCTATTAGAAGCATTATTGCCACCATATGATTCTTAGCGCCCTCTATCCCATACAGAAATCACCACAAGACTCCCACATATAAAGATAGCCTTAAGAAACACAAAGCATACACCCAACTAAAAGAACCCAACAAATTTCTCACGAGAAAACAATCAATTGTCTTTTTCTTGAAGTTGGAGGTTGGCTAGTCGCACAACCCCCTTTTAACCACAAGTTTGTCCACGTGGGCTTCTCTTAATCACCATTGACACCGAACTGAAGAGCGGAACCAACCATTTCCCAGTTGGTGCATTTGTTGGCACACTATGACTGGGAGGGCCAACAAGAGAAAATAAATGAAATTGAAAAATACTTGCAGTAATAAACATACACAATGCATGGCCATACAACTACAAAAGTACACCATTATGAAACAAACTAAAACACATTACACAACTAGAAATAAACACATGTTGCTCCAAGTAAAACCATTGGACAAGAATCAAACACATAATATTACTGCAAATGAAGAGTTGCTAAGAACAAATGGAAAATATACTAAACATGTTGTTGAAAATAAACATAATTACTGAAAACAAGCACATAACTATGGAATTTGAACTCCTTCATTAAGATAAACAACATTCACAAAATATGGAGGCCTCCCTACCATGGCGGCACGGAGGCTGTGCAACCCCTCCAAAAACTCCTCACATGCAACTCACAAAAAGCCTATGTCCAAATCAAATGAGAGACAAGCTCAAAATCTAACCCAACATCAAGAATCCCTATTCTAAACTTGAGAGGGAATATTTTAATGTTTTTAATAAAATATCTCTAACTACTTTTCATTTTAATTTAATCCTATTTGATTTTTTGCACTAGATGCATTAATTTCTGTGTAGATGTTGATTTCTAATTATATTTTATTACTTGCACTAGATGCATTAATTTCAGTGTATATGTTCATTTCTATTTCTATTTGATTGCTTGCATTAGATGAATTGATTTGAGTAAATATGTCAATTTCTAATCATATTTGATTGCTTTCATTAGATGCATTGATTTCAGTGAAGATGTTGATTTATAATTTGATGTAATTAAATGTATGGTATACGTTAATTTCAAGGTAATTAGATTAACATTGGGCATTGATTTCAATGTATATACATTTTTTTTTATTGATGGCGTGTATTGCTTCCTATGCTACAATAATTCAACCATAAATAAAATACTTGAATTTTCAACTCAAATAAAATGTTCACTTAATTGAAGTATTTGCTTCTTGAAACTGTAAACTATTTGTAATTGACAATATTCTTATTTTTCTCATTTTTCATCTCAATCAACATTGTCATATTGTCACTTTGTATTCAAATTTTTTATTTCATCACTTTTCATTTGATTAAAATGACCAAATTAATTTTAGACATATTTAACATATTTAAAATTATTATAAAAATTAGATGTTCCACATATTTTTCATGGTGGCACATGACTGAAACCATCTTAGATCCATCTTAACCATGGATATATTAGACCCAAGAAGGATCAAATCTCTCAAGATAAAAACCTTTTCTCAATTTTTACACTCAAAAAAATATCTAACATACTTTTCATTTGTATTTCATTTCATTTTTTTTACCCAGAGAAAAAATGATAGAATGTCACTTTAAATATATCTACCATAATTGTGATCATGAATATTCCCTAAGAATAAATAGGAATAAATGTTTATAAGCTTTCATGCCTTAAAGATTGGTAAAGACCACAATTTTATTCATTTTCACAAGTCCATGCCATACCCGCCTTAGAAGATGATTTCCCATAATATAATTTTATCGTTATCACGCACGGAGCATGATCATAATATCCCATTAATTTTAGGTATCCAACCCAATATATACCCATATCAACATTACTTTGGAACGAAAAATGAGATAGAAAATGCCATTTAGAAATTCAGGTTAATAACAAACTATCATAACATAAAATGATTCATTTAAAATAATTGAAAATGTTGTGAAAAGAAAAGGAAAATTAAGAGCGACACTGATGGTATGCTAGGTTAATCCACAACACGTAAGGGTTGGAAAAGCTCCCCTTCAATGGCTTTGTTCATGACCATCAATGGATTGATTTGTCCATTGCTTTCCAAGAAGAGCGTGAGGAGGTTCTTAGAGAAACCACTGAGCAGGGCAACACCCTCTTCTCCCTGTAACACGGGCGTGCTGTTAGAGTCTCTCAAGTTCCAGAAGATGATCCTGGGAGGCACTCCATATCCCGCCTCTCTGAACTTATCCTTGATTACCATGTAGTCTGTTTTCCATGGATTTGAGGAAGCTTGGTCGAATTCCATGTCACTGAACACCACCAGTTGCTCTATCATCTTCTCCGGTTCTAGTCGGCATTTCACTGCCATCTCCAATATCACATCGAACACCTTTTGGAAATCGGTATTCATTCCCCAATCCATGTTCTCTATGAATTCATACTTTTCAACTAGGGAATTCCCTGTGACCAAATGCAGTTCTGGATTTTCGCTGAAGGTCATAACATGGCCTTTCCACGGCTCCTCGCTTATTTCCAAAACCAACAATCCAAGCGCTATGCAGACCTCCATGGGAGTTCCGGACATGCTCCCTGAAACATCACAGACCGCCAAGGTGTTAGAAAGCTTTACTTCTTTCTTCATGTCTTCCACCATTCGCTTCCACTGCAATTCTGCAACAGCAGATTCTTCATTCTTGGCTTGTTCAAGAATTTCATGCGGAAGCAGAGCTCCAGCAGCAACTTTCTTGTTCCCGGCTTTCACCTCCTCCAAAAAGTGAGTGAATCTTTCGGAATCGTGCTTCATAAAGATGTCCTTGTAATTTTTCATGGCGACAGAGGCCACTCTTTCATAAGGCAGTTCGTTCCACAAATTGGAACCCATGTACACCTCAGGCAATTGGAGAGCCTTCCGGAGCGGAACCAACACCTCTTTCCTCAGCTTCTCACGGGCTCTGTAAACATAATGACTCTCTTCGTCAGTGTTGAACTCCTCACGGGGAAAAAGCGTGCGTGCAATGTTCTCACAGATTAGGGTGGAACGATTGTAGGACGAATCCAAGGAAGGGCACCACTTGGCGGCTAGGCTTATCTCTTTCACTTTGCCCAACTTGAGCGCCTGCAAGTCTTTAGACAGCAAGCCCGTGAAGAACTGGGCAATTTTATCATGCAATGCTCTGTAATAGGGATCTTCCAAGTAACGTCTCAAAGATTTACTGGCTGCTTCCAAACGCTTTTCTTTCCTAATAACTCTGGCCTTCTCTCTCAACATCTTTCCATTCAATACATCCGCTGAAATTCGATCTTCTCTTGGCCTGAGCGTGCCCAGCTTTTTAGCTTCTCTTGCAGCAGCACCCTTCCGAGCGTAATAACCGGGCCAACATCCTCTGGGGTTACAACACATTGCACGTCTTCGTCCATATTTGGATTTTGCACCCTCATTTTCCTTTGCACGCTGGATTTTTTCCTTGTGACTGATTTTTTCAGCCTTGCGTTTTTCCGTGGCTTCGGTTCCCTGTAGCAGGCGAACAAGTATCTCACGTAGGTCTTTGAAATAACCAAATTGAGCGATGCTGCCGACATTGGCAGCGAGAGTTTTGGGGTGACGTGAATGAATCCAAGAAGCTGCGGCATAAAAGCCCTCTCGATCTGATTTGCCCGTTCCCCGTACGCCTCTCAGTTGACAAACTAGCTTTAAAGCTGCTAGTGGATCTTCATTCCATGCGGCTTCCAAAAGTTCAGTGACTCTATGGGAGGGAGTATCGGGCACAACATGGAAAAAGAAATCCAGCAATGGATTACTAGATGTTGAGAATGTGGGAGAGCAATTCTCAGTCAATGTCATATTCTCCTTTCCTGTCTGTAATTCGAAGTAGCGTTTCAAAGTTGGACTGGCCGCTTCCAAGAATCGTTTCAAAACATGGAAGCATCGTTTCAAGAAACGTTTGAAAGCTTCAGATATTGAGGATGTAGGACGGCGGCCATGCTGTGATTGCATTTCCAACGCCATTTCATTCGCAGCTGTCCTAGATTTTGGGGCATCTAATTCGGACCCACGATCAGCCACCACAAAATTTGGATAGTTGGAGAGCTCTGGGGGCCCAAGGAAAAGCACAGCGATGGAAGTTATAGAAGAAGTTGATGAAGCTGAATGTTGGGTATTTTTGATGGGAAAAATAGCAAAAACCAAGATTCAAACACACAGAGGCAATGCTCTATTTTACCTCCAGAGGATCTTTTTGTGCACAGGGAAGCTTAAAAAAATTTCACTGAGAAACAGAGTATTTCACCACAATAAAAACATTTCTATTAAAAACTGATACAAACTTCATCCTCTTTTACTGAGAGAGATTCACCACAAAAAAAACATTCACTCTGTCTCCACATGAGAATTTACTCTGCTGGGTAAAACTCTCATTTACATTCACTGCTGTGAAAACATATTACTTACTGGTGTAAAACCTTAAAACCTTCTTTTACATACTGCTGTAAAAACAAAATTTACACAGGCTTAGAAAAATGCGCTCAACCATTTTCTTTATGCATTGCTGTGCAAAACCACACATGGTTTTTGCTACTCCTCTGTTTTACAATGCCTCACAAAACATTACAAAGTATATCGTGTGCACTGCTGTGCATACATCCACACACAGATTTTTCTCGCTGCTGCGAACCCCTATCTATGTTTCCTCCCGTGTGCAATACATCAAAAAAAAGTCAACACTCAAAACATAAACTTATTACATACGATTTTGTATTTTAATACATGTTGTAAAAAAAACATAAACATCTATTAAAACATGCCCATACTCATATTAAAAGGGACACCTAAATCTACGTAGCAACATTAAATTCCATGACTTTTCTTCCACGGCGGTCAACCAAAAAAAACACTCCACGCAACTTTGATTTAATGCTAGTCGTATGCAGGTTCAATCGATCAACGGCGGAGAACACGGGAGTAGATCCGACGGTGGAGAAAGATATCGGAAGGTCGTTTGTCACCGAACTTTATCGCCCGAGAAATTACGTTGGCTGATGTCAGGGGAGAGCCACGCGTCTGCTCCAGATTTTCTCGGGTTCAAATATACGGAGATTCCCTTCGCCGGAAAATGGCCCGAGAGCTCTCCAGCGGGTTTGCTGGACGGTTTCTGGTGATATACAACAGCGTTGAAATTAGATTTCAACACTCCCCTTTAATTTCAACAGCTGGGCATTCGGTCATACCCAGACTCTTTCTCAAAAATTCAAAGCTTTTCTGATCCAATGGCTTTGTCAAGATGTCTGCTACCTGTTCTTGAGTCCTGCAATGTTCTAGGACAATTTCTCCATTGTTCACCAATTCTCTGATGTAGTGAAACCTTGTATCAATGTGTTTCGTTCTCTTATGAAACACTGAATTCTTTAACAATGCAATAGCTGGGCTATTGTCACAAAAAATCACTGTCGTGTTTGCCTGCTCTTGGCCTAAACTTCTCAACATTCTTCTCATCCACACTGCTTGACATGCTGCTGCTGTAGCTGCCACATATTCAGCCTCTGTTGTAGACAATGCTACAATGGACTGCTTCTTAGAAACCCATGAAATGGCTCCTGAACCCATATGAAATACATAACCGGAAGTGCTCTTCCGATCATCTACACTTCTAGCCCAATCACTGTCAGTGTATCCAACCAAATCTGAATGTTCTGAGGCATTATATAAAATTCCAAACATTTTGGTACCTTTGACATACCTCAAAATTATCTTTGCTGCCTGCCAATGTGCCTCCTTCGGCCTCTCCATGAACCTGGAAATTAAACTAACAGCATACATTAAATCAGGCCTAGTTGCTGTTAAATACATAAGGCTGCCCACAATGCTTTTGTACAGGCTAGGATCAAAATCCTTGTTGCTGTCCTCTCTGCTGAGTTTTAATCCCATCACTGTGGGAGTGATTGCTGCCTTGCATTCTTCCATCTTAAATCTGCCCAAAACTTGATTTACATATCTTGCTTGAGATATAAAAATTCCTTTTTCATTTTGATCTACTTCTATGCCTAAGAAGTATCTCAACAAACCCATGTCAGTCATTTCAAATTCATCCTTCATGACTGATTTAAAATTCTCAATAAGATAAATATCATTTCCAGTGAAAATAACATCATCTACATACAAGACAACAATTAAAATTTTACCATCCTTTTCCTTGATGTAGACGGTGGGTTCTCCTTCACACTTGTCGAATTCATTATCCAATAGATATGAATCTATCCTACTGTACCATGCTCTTGGCGCTTGCTTCAGCCCATAAAGAGCTTTCTTCAATTTGCACACTTTGTGCTCTTCACCTTTCTTCTCATATCTGACAGGATGTTCCACATAGACCTCTTCCATTAACACTCCATTTAGGAATGCTGATTTCACGTCCATTTGGTAGACTTTCCATTTGTTTTGAGCTGCTATGGACAGCACTGCTCTCACGGTTTCCATTCTTGCAACCGGTGCGAAAGTCTCCTCATAATCTCTCCCATACTGCTGCTTGTACCCTTTGACAACCAGCCTTGCTTTATGCCTTTCAATCTTGCCTTCAGCATTGCTCTTGGTCTTGTAAACCCATTTGACTCCAATGACTTCTTTGCCTTTTGGTAACTCAACCAAATCCCATGTTTTGTTTCTCTCTATGGCATTCATCTCCTCATCCATAGCTTCTATCCATTTCTTATCTTTAATTGCATCTTCGAAATGAATAGGATCATCAACATGACAATACAAGGCAAATAAGGAATTCATTCCTTCATCATAAATGTCACTTAGATTTCTAAATTTCTTACCTCTTTCAGTTGGTGTGCAAGTGCTTGAAGATGCACTTGAATTTCCTCCTTGTGGTGTGCTTGGAGAAGCACTTTCATTTATCCTCAATGGTGTCCCTTGCTGTCCTTGTGTTGGCGCTGCTGTTTGGGGATGCATTTCAGCCACCTCCTCTTCATCTTCATCATGAGACAAACAGTTCTTGACATTGACTGTTTTCTCTATGCTTCCATCCGAAGCTTCTTATTCAATGAATTGAACATCTCTGCTGACAAAAAACTTCTTGGTAGATGGGATATACAACCTGTAGGCTTTGGATTCCTCACTGTATCCAATGAAGATACATTTCTCCCCTTTGCTGTCCAACTTCCTCCTTAGCTGATCTGGAATGTGTGCATAGGCTACACATCCAAAAACTCTCATGTGGGTGACTCCTTGCTTTCTCCCACTCCATGCCTCTTCTGGCACTTTGTTCAAGACTGCTTTTGTAGGACACCTGTTCAATATATAAACTACACAATGTACAGCTTCAGCCCAATACTCATTTGACAAATGCTTTGCCTTTAGCATGCTCCTCGCCATATCCATGATGGTCCTGTTCTTCCTTTCTACAACTCCATTTTGCTGTGGGGTGTACCTAGCTGTAAACTGTTTGTGAATTCCATTTTCTCTGCAAAATCTTAGGAATTCCTTGGAGATATACTCACCTCCTCTATCAGTTCTCAAAACTTTTATATGCAGCCCGCTTTGGTTTTCCACAAATGCCTTGAAATTTTGGAATTTCTCAAACACTTCACTTTTCTTTTTAAGAAAATATACCCAAGTCTTTCTTGTACAGTCATCAATGAATGTTAGGAAATATTGGCTGCCTGCTAATAATGGAGCTTGCATTGGTCCACATAAATCTGAGTGGATGATCTCTAAGGGTGCCTTTGCCCTTATGCTCTTCCCTGATGGAAAACTTTCTCTATGTTGTTTTCCCAAAATGCAGCCTTCACATAGGCTGTCTGGTTTCTCTATCAATGGTAATCCTTTCACCATTCCTTTCCTACTCAGCACATTTAGACCTCCAAAATTGAGATGACCAAATCTCAAGTGCCACAACCAATTTTCATCCTTTGGCACGCTTTGGAAAACCTCTTGGGTGACTGCTGCAATTTTATTTTTGTTTTTCAAATCTGCCCTGATCCGGAGAGGGAACATCCTGTTCCTTGTCATTTTTACTTCAGCAATGCATCTTTTGCTGGGTGCTATATCCATGATGGTGCATACATCATTTTTAAAGAAAACATTGTACCCCTTATGGACAAGCTGTCCAATACTCAAGAGGTTACATCTCATTCCAGGGACATAGTATACATCTGCTATGGTTTTCTTTTCTCCTTGCTTTGTAAATATTTTTACCTCTCCTTTTCCCATAACAGAGACTTTGCTATCAGTCCCAAGTGTAACTTCTGATTTCACATTTTTATCTAGGGCAGAAAAGAAGGCTATGTTTCCTGTCATATGGTTGCTGCAACCTGAGTCTAAAAACCAAATGTCCTCACTGTTTGTTTCAGCCATGTTACAGGCTAACAACACATTATTTTGACTGTTGTTTTCTCTTGTAACATTTGCATTTTGTCTACTGTTCATATCATGTTGTTTCTTTCTACAATCACTTGCATAATGTCCATACTTTTTGCAATAATAGCATTGAACATTAGATTTATCATACCTTTGTCCTTGAGCATGATACTGTTCTCTTTGTTGGCTGCTGCCTTGGCCTTGGTTCTGATTTGTATTGCTTCCTCTTCCTTGTGCATTTGATGGGATGTTCCTTCCACCTCTGCTCTGGCTTCTGCCTCTTCCTCTTCGGTTTCCTCTTCCTTGACCTCTTCTTCTTCCAAAGGAAATCTGGGTCTTGAAGGCTTGTTCAAGAGATGAGTTTTCATTCCTACTCAACCTCTGCTCATGTGTTATCAGTGATGCATGTAGCTCATCAACTGAATAGTTTGAGAGATCCTTTGTCTCTTCAATGGTGGTGACTATGGCATCAAACCTTGAGGGTAAGACCCTCAATATTTTCTCCACAATCCTTCTATCTTCAATGGTTTCTCCATGAGTTCTCATTTGTGTGATTACACCAATCACATGAGTGAAGAATGAGTCAATGTTATCTGACTCCTTCATGTTCAAGTTCTCAAAATCCTTTCTCAGCAATTGTAGTTTTGTTGTCTTCACTCTCTCCATGCCTTGATAAGCTGTCTTAAGGGTTTCCCATGCTTCATTTGTTGTCTTAGCTGCTGCTAACCTTGGAAATATACTCTGGTCTACTACTAGATACAACAACACACGGGCTTTTGAATCCTTCTTCCTATTGCTCTTCAGCAGATCCTTCTCTCCCTGAGTTAATGCATTGAACTCAGTTTCATCTGCTGGTTCTTCAAAACCATCTTCAACTATTTCCCATAAGTCTTGGGAAGCAAGCAAGGCTTTCATAGTTATTGACCAGTAGTCATAGTTCTTCCCATTAAACTGTGGGAGCTGGGTATTAAACATACCCATACCAGTGCTTGTGCTAGCCATTCCTTGACTGTGTATTTTAAAAAGAATACCTGAATCCTTCGTTGTCTGAGTCTTCTGTCTGCCTGAGAAGTTTTGCTGCAGCAACAACCTTCTCCCTTCAGCTTCTTTAACTTCTTTAAAGAGCCCGAACCTGCTCTGATACCACTGTTGGGTATTTTTGATGGGAAAAATACCAAAAACCAAGATTCAAACACACAGAGGCAATGCTCTGTTTTACCTCCACAGGATCTTTTTGTGCACAGGGAAGCTTAAAAAAATTTCACTGAGAAACAGAGTATTTCACCACAATAAAAACATTTCTATTAAAAACTGATACAAACTTCATCCTCTTTTACTGAGAGGGATTCACCACAAAAAAACATTCAACAAAAAAAACATTCACTCTGTCTCCACATGAGAATTTACTCTGCTGGGTAAAACTCTCATTTACATTCACTGCTGTGAAAACATATTACTTACTGGTGTAAAACCTTCTTTTACATACTGCTGTAAAAACAAAATTTACACAGGCTTACAAAAATGCGCTCAACCATTTTCTTTATGCACTGCTGTGCAAAACCACACATGGTTTTTGCTACTCCTCTGTTTTACAATGCCTCACAAAACATTACAAAGTATATCGTGTGCACTGCTGTGCATACATCCACACACACACAAATTTTTCTCGCTGCTGCGAACCCCTATCTATGTTTCCTCCCGTGTGCCATACATCAAAAAAAAGTCAACACTCAAACATAAACTTATTACATACGATTTTGTATTTTAATACATGCCGTAAAAAAAACATAAACATCTATTAAAACGTGCCCATACTCATATTAAAAGGGCCACCTAAATCTACGTAGCAACATTAAATTCCATGACTTTTCTTCCACGGCGGTCAACCAAAAAAAACACTCCACGCAACTTTGATTTAATGCTGGTCGTATGCAGGTTCAATCGATAAACGGCGGAGAACATGGGAGTAGATCCGACGGTGGAGAAAGATATCGGAAGGTCGTTTGTCACCGAACTTTATCGCCCGAGAAATTACGTTGGCTGATGTTAGGGGAGAGCCACGTGTCTGCTCCAGATTTTGGATGTCATGCCTTAGTCCTCCCTATTTCTCCCCACCATGCACATGGCTAGCAATTCCATTTTCCAAATTAGTATCATCTTTTTTTTTATTACAAGTTAGAATAGAGTTTCACATTTTTAAAAATTAATAAATATAATTGGATATTGGTAAGTTTTAATTATTAATAAATAGAATTCAATATTTGTGAATTTTAATAATTAATAAATATAATTCAATATTTGTGAACTTTAATCATTAATAAATACAATTTAATATTTCTGAAATATTTTTAGTAATAGTTAAAATCGAGAGTTGATATTTATATGTTTTTTTTAGGTTTAACTTTAATTAAATGAAATTAATATAATATTTTTGACTATCAAATGAGTTAAAGTTTTTTGAGCATATGGTGATGTTATGTCATGGTATTGATTCGTAGTGTGATAACAAATCTAATTTTATGATTACTAATTAACAAATCTAATTTCACAATTTGATGATTACGAATGTTTATGGTAAGGTGGTTGTACATCTCTATGGTTGAGAATATTGTTACATGTTTTTTTAAATGTGTATATGTTTTAACTTATATAGTAATTAGATTTTTAATTAATAATAATTTAAAAGAAAGTTATAATTTAGCTAATTTAAATTATTTTTTTAAATCCCTAATGTGAGATGTATCATGAGGCAAACTTTTTGATGTTTATCATGGATTGATGGTTTTTCATCCATTTAATTTATTTGAGAACACTAGCTTTATTTGAAATGTTTGCTTATGAACTCATTGATTCAGGTCATTACCTAAAATAATAACATCTAAGTAGCCCATAACTTTAAGGTCTGATAGCATTCTTTGCACAATATAATGCCATGTGAATGATTTCTTCACAAATTTTATGCAATGATTTCTACATACAATTGCAATCACTAGAACACAAAGGGGGGTTTTAAGACAATTTTTGAGTAAATTGTCTTAACTTGAGACCAAAATAAACTTTTGTATTGTCTTAAATATTGTCTTTAAGGGGGTGTCTCAAATTATTGTCTTAAAAAATTGTCTCTATAAAGATAATATATAACACAAGCATTATTGTCTCTTATGAGAAAATTTGATTTTTGTCTATCCAAAGGCAATAGTTGAAATTAAAGACATATTGTCTTTATGGAATCATATATATTGTCTCTCTAGAGAAAATATAAAACAATGAATCCAGAAAAATATCTCACCATTAAAATAAATCAATATAAAAATATTCAATTCAAAAAACCTACAATATCATTGAATAATTCATGTTAGGGTATAGTGGAATCGAACCACCAACCTCTTGCATGATAGGTGCCCTTCCTTTGAGATAGCACACTTTGAAGAATTATGTGAGGAGTTATGGTAGTCCTTGCAATTGTATATATAGGAATTGATTTTAAAAAAATGCTCAACACATAATGGCATAATCCTTGTAAAATCTATAATCATGCAAAGCCCTATTTTTAACTTAATAAAAAAATAACTCAATGGAGTTAGCTCACTATGACACCCTTGTAGCTTTACTTGCACAAAATGTTAATAATAAACAATAATCTACAAACAATTTAATCTAGTCATACAAAAAAAATTAACTAGAATTAGCACAAGCAATACAACCACCACGCAAAGAGCTACAACAACTTGCTACTAGGTAACGATGAAACATAT
The DNA here is from genome assembly GCA_031772625.1 of Pinus tabuliformis. NCBI lineage: Eukaryota > Viridiplantae > Streptophyta > Pinopsida > Pinales > Pinaceae > Pinus > Pinus tabuliformis. The sequence continues at coordinate 620,666,289 of CM062808.1, read as the reverse complement.
GATATATACATGAGGAGCCATCACTGCATCATCAACTCATTCAAGACAAATTGGGCACTCTCTTCTTTCACCGTTACAATTTTCTTTGACCATTTCTTCAATGTAAGCTTTTGAAGGTACAGAACAAGAATCTCCATTAACACACATTTGGATTTTTGAATAAAATGCCTTGCTAGCTTATACATATCAGATGAATATTCTACATCAACCCAGTTGTTGATAAAGAAGTAATTAGAACAAATTCCATGCCATATTATTCGAATTAGAACACAGTTGTGTATCACCCCAAATGTTATCATTGTGTGTCGCCCCAATTGTTGATAACTTAGAAATTAGAACAAATTGCAACATATAACTACTCATAAGACAATTAAAAAAACTCTTGATCTTTGGGGCTCAACATAAAGTTTTTCAACAAAAATCATTTTACAAAGGACAATAAAAATCATTTTACAAAGGAAATTGTAAAGTAGAACAACTCATGACAAGAAAAGGACATTCACAATTGGCACAACCTCAAAAGAAATTCCATAATAGATGCATAATTGTGAAGAAGACTGGACGTCAACTTCAAAAGAAATTTTGAATATTCATGAACAAATATTTTCATGAACAAATATTAAAAATCAAAAATATTAGAAATCAGTTAAAGGGACTAAACATCGAAATCCATATGAAAGCCCAATTTTACATTCATACCTTCCATCTTTGTAGTATTGTCTTTTGTCCTTCGCAATGTTAAGGGCCTCAAGTTAGCTTGAACTAATTTCATCACCTTCCTCAAAGGGGTTTTGAATTAGTTTATACCACCTGGACACGACAAGGTCTAGTATTCAAATTACGACATCCTATTATAATCTATAAAATTGAAGTTGTAAGATGAAATCCAAATTTTGCAATAGTGAAAGAAAAAACATGTGCGTTTCAATTTTTCTGAACAAAACAACCCATTAATGCATTTTAGTGACGGCCCATTTGAATTCCTTACTAGAGATTTGCAAAACCCTGGCTATAGAAGTAGCATACTAAACAATATGGTTATAGTGAATTAACATTTTGTAGCAAGCTTTTGTAATAGTTCGGTACTAAGTGGAAATATTTATTTTGATTGTGGGTATCAAAAGCTTCAATAAATGTATGTATTAAAGCACAAGGTATGACAAAACATGGTGCTAAAGTATATCAAAAAGAAAAAATGATTGCAATGACATTAGCAGCCTAAGTGTGCAGGAAGTCATTAATTTCCTATGAGTTGACAATAAATATTTATTATAAGACAAAATTACTATTCATTTGAAAATGTAGCTTTCCATACAACTTGGCATTTCCCAAGTGTTTGTATGGAACAAAATTAGCTTGAAAAAAAATCACTCTCACCAAGCCCATTTCCATTGTTTCAATTCATCATCTATGCATTGTTCATCACAATTAATAAATGAATTACTTATATTCCCCATGCAAGTCAATAAAAAATATTTCATACTTATAGTTTCAAAAAAATTCTACTTGTTTTCTTGATCAATGCACTCAATGTAAAATGGTAATTGACAGCAACCTCACAAGTCACAATCATTTTATGAATTTTCTATTTTGTTCACGCGATTCAATCTAAGAGTTACAAATTCCTTGCATGAACCAACTCTTGGGACCGTCAAATTGTAAACCTCTATAACCTGACAATTATTTATAGTGTTGCAAATTGATCACCATTCCACTCACAACCCATGAGAATGGAATATCTCTTGTAATATCTCATTGGCTATGTCAATTGGGTTGAAATTTTAGAAGTCAGATGAGTATGCACCTAATTTGCCATTTGAAACAATAAGTGGCATCTCATAATGACTTCTATTACAAGGAATCCATTTTATGAACTACAAAGTAAACATAAATTGACTTCTAATTGATGCTATTATGTACAAAAACAAAGTCCAGAAATTATAAAAGTGTGAAGGCAACCTACCTTTTTAGTGCCTCCATTTCTTCTAAAAAGGGTTTTGTCATCTTACATGGGTTTTGTCATCTTACATGGAAATCAAAGCCATATAAATGGCATTTGATGGATGAACACTGTTGATTCCTCCATTAAGACCCAAAACATATGCTCTACCTACATTCACATAGGTCCAAAAATGCCAACCCCAAATATGGCAACCTAAACTTTCACCTCAAACAGTAGACCATGGAGTTATTAGTAGTTTTCAATCTTGAAGAGAGTTTAGCATTTTAGCTGAATGTGTTCCCATGTGACATTGTATCCTCCCTCCATTTCAATCTCACTTGCATTCATTTCCATGGCTTCAAGGAGTCTAAAATCTTGAACAATTGAAGTTATTTCTACTTTATTTCTATCATATATTGGATCACAAATGTAGTCCAACATGTAGAATATGTCAACATTTTGTGAGCCCCATACCGATATTGATGTCATCTAATCTTGAAATAGATCTTCCAAAACCTAATTTCTCTAGAAAAAAGAAAATGAATTATTTAAGTTAACAACCTATGCAATTTGTAGTAAGGCAACTAGACAAGATGATTCACAAGTTTCCATTTGAAAACCTGGTAAAATTATATTTAATTTGTGCTCAATTCATAGGTTGGGGACAAATCAAGTCTTTGAGATGTCACATATAAGAAAATAACATGAATAAAATGCAGAGTTTCAATAAATGAAAGAAAATAGACAAGTTTTTGCATCTCACGAGTCCATAGGTGATATCCTTTCCCCAAAAAGAATATCAAATCTGACAATCACTCCATGACGAATATAAACCAGGTAGTAGGAATCCACTCCAAAGACAAATCCAACCCAAAAAGCCAAAAATAAATTTTGTGAGGACTGAAAATGGCACTAAAGACACCAGAAAAGGTGTCCAAGCAAGTAAGAGTCATCTTCAAAATAGTTATTAACCTCTTTGAACCATCTAAAAGCATAATAATATTTATATACCTTACAATGAAAGTTGCATCCAACAAGTAACACAAGGCATCAATAGTCCATAAATATAGAAAGGCACCAAGGGATGACCCTATTGAATCAACTAATGTAACACTATCCACAAGGATAAGGCTTTGTGACAAAAAATAAGGCCAAGGCATTGGTAAAATGATCACTCATTATACCCACACACTGTGAATCAGAACCTAAGCACATCAACCTATCTTAAAGATGAAATGACAATCAACTTAATCATAGCATTTTTAAAGTCAGCGTTCAACTTAAGGTATTGTTGCCTAATCTCTCTGTCCCACTCCATTTTCTCCTAAGCTAAAACCAAAATATCAAGGATGAACCCCCCCTCGACACACCTAGTAGGCTTTAGTTGCACTACATACTAGGCAATTGACCAGATCCTCAAAGCCACAGCCTTTGTCACAATTCTATAAGAAATGATAAGCAAAGTAATAGGTTTCCAACCACCTATAAAGTATCTCATTTAATTATGAATAATAGGATTCATCAAGCCATAATTGAGACTTGAGAAACTCAAACAAGAAGCTAGAAGAACAAACTTTCTACATCTAGACAACAAATATGATCCCCAATAAAGTCCCACATGAGCTTATAGACTTAATAAGGAAAACCATCCAATCCCGAGGAATTTCCATTTTGCATTGAAGTAAAGGAAGCACATAAATCATATCTTATAATATCCTAAACCAAAATATCATTTTTCCCACTAGTGACCCTACAAAGGGTAATCATGTAATAAGTATCTTGTGCAACACTCACTATTTGTCAAAGAAAAAAATAGAAAATATAGAAAAAGGGATACCACTGCTATAGATGTATAATATATGATGTCCATAGACCAAACCCCACCTCCAAACCTATCTCCTTCACACTCAAACATGATCAGGTCCCCCCTAAAGATGCATTAAGTTGTCAACAAAGAATAGACCATCCAATTCCACAACTATCCTTGCTCAAAGCTAAGGACAAGGAATACACAATAAAAATGTATCACATGGTCCTAAATCAAGAGCATGACCCAAACACACATGCCTACCAAATCCAAACCAGAAGAAACCACATGATTCAACAAAGATAAATAAATACAAAGAATTATGCCTCCACTCCCTTGACAATGCTCAAAATTCCTAAAATGGGCCATTCCAAAAGTAGGTCATTTAGCTTCGAATCTCAAAACCAAGTCCTCCTAGGTTAAACACACAAGTCTATGTTAACAAGTTCACAAGGCATATCATCAACAAATGTGGGAAAGAATCCCTTAGATTTACCCATGAGATTTTCCTTAGAAAAAAATAATACACTCATGGTGTGACATGATAGTTTGAGGCTCGACACTGTAGAAAAACTACACAGTAAGTTTTTGTTTTAGTAAATGCCTGTAAAATCTACATCAACATCAATGTATTTTTCGCAAAGGGAATATAATTAGTCATATGTCATGAAAACATATCAGATGATTAAAACATACTAGAAATGGCAGGATTTAGGACCCTATCGGAGATGCATATGCCAACTAGAGAAACAATAAGAAACAGAGTGCCAAAAATTCTACATTTTTCAAGCACACATTTCACTCTTGAACCAGTTTTTGTCTTATGGAAATCATCAAATGTAACATCCTCCTCCCACATCTGCCCAAGTAATCAGTCAACCCAGGTAAACATGTGACGAGAGGATACTATGATTGGATTCAACCTCCCATGTGACCTTAAGGAAGTGGAATCGACGGAAACACAACATACAAACCTTCCACATTAGGTACATAAACTCTTAGGAACCATTCCAACCCTCAAGTAGCTAGCACTTGTGTCTCACTGAATTTTTTGACCACTTAACCTCTGAACTCTCTCATGCTATAGGCCTACTAGCGTTCAGGAGGCTCTAGACACTTTCATGAAAAGGCATGCTAGCATGTAGGGACTATTTTTCTCGATGTTGTGCTAGTGTCCTCAAGATTTGAGCCACTTTTTCAGGCCCAGAGCCTAGTCACTGCCCAAAATTGAATGATACCTTCAAAATAGTAAGATAACAGGGAAACGATGATTCAAAAGTAAATACTCAAACAAAACCTTGATCGCACCTCTACTAGCCATGATAGGCATTTCGCCAAAAATATCAGAAATATGTAATATAGAGGTGTAAACAACATATTTAGGCACAGGGATCTTATACATATCTGAGAATCGCTAAGGACCATTGTTCCCTCATATAATTTGCTACATTATCATCTATTAGGTCATAGCTACATTTTCCATTCGTTTACAAGTAAAAACATGATGAGAGCCATACATAGCCAACATAATAGTGACAAAATTACCAATGAAATCATAACCATATGTTCCACACATAAACCAATATAATACTCATAGAAATACAAGGAGAAATAACCTCGTATTGATGATATAAAATCAAGACCCGGGATGTGACTACCACATTCCAACCGACCATAGAATGGTTGAGCCAAATATCTCTTCAACCATTCACGCTTGTGCCATATTCCAAGCATGAATGTGGGATTCAAACCAAAAGAACCAACCAGGGCATCCCGAGGCTAAACCACCTCACCCTCATCAATAGAAACCAGGCTTTACTATAAACCATCCTAGATCACTAGAAAAACACAATGAACATGTAATAACAAACTTTACCATGATCTCCACCCGATCACTAGGCCAAACAATCATGGATGCTACCTAATTTCTCCACCTACACCATGAGGAATTTCCCTGTCTCCTAGTCTCTCAGGATTTACTACAACCCACACTGGGTCACTAGGCCCTAAAACGAGACCCACTCTCGAGGATTTACCGTATATCCCAACTCAGATTACTAGGCCCAACAGAGAGAAACCACATGCATGCCAAATCTAGCAAGGAAATCACACATGCAAATCGATACTTGTAAGGAATCCTGTTGTAGTTGCTTGATCCTACTCTTCCTTCTGGATCTCTAGTTCCTCTTGCCTTCTTTGCCTTTCTTGATCCAATGCCAAAGTGCTCCAAGAAAAATCTAAGTGTCCAAGAGTGAGAAAGAGAGAGAGAATAATGAGAGAGCTCCAAAATTGAACTAACAAAAGGTTACAAACTGATCCTCATAAGCATTTTTATCAATTAGACCTCTATTTTTTCATTTTCCATTATTTTACTTCATTTTCCTCCTCACATGCAACCTGTGACCTTTCACCTTCCTTTTCTTCTAATTATATTATTTTCATAAATAAATGTGCCAAAAATTCCACTTTGCCTTTCCAAAGCCTTAGCCATTTCCTTTGCCAATTTCCTTAGCCATAATAAACTAATGAACACCCATACTAGGATGTTTTGCCCAACATTCAGCTTGGAATAAGTGTCCCATTAACCGTGGTTATTATTTTTCCTTTATTAACTTTTATTACATCGAATTTTCAACACGGCTATTACAGAACCCCACCTTTGGGGGACACCATCATCGATGTTCAAACACACTTATAACTAAGAAAAACCACTAAAAAGAAAACATACTACCCATGGAGTTTTATAACATAGCTCGATGCATTATTTACAATGATCACCCTGCTAAAACGGAAACCAACATGACAACCATAAAATCATAATGACATGACACCCATACCGCTTATTAGAGCTTTATAACATAGATCATGGTGGTATTTACATCCATATACATATGTGCATATGCCAAAACATCATCAAACATGTATCATGACATATACCAAAGACGTATACCAAAATGCCATACCAAAATTTCTTTACCTCAACTGGAAAAAAAGGATACATAGCCCACATATGATCCGCCATTTACCATGTAGGTTCATCAGGCCCAAAGTGCTTCCACTGAACTTTAACCTACTCGATTGCTCAGTTCCAAAGCATGAACACCTTTTGTTGTAATATGCACTAAGGCTTCAATTGGAATTTTCTATCTGGTTCCACCTAAATACAGACCATTCAATCACATGATTAACATCTTTAACATACTTCTTAAGCCATGACACATAGAAAACATCATGGACTTTCATTGTTGGAGGTATGGCAAGTCGATAAGCTACTAGCCCTGTTAGGGTCTTATAAATTATAGTGATCAATTGATGATTATCTGGTTATTTATTTTGGAAATTTGTTGATAAAATTTAGCCTACAAATACCCTAGGTCTTATATTCTAAATTGTCTTTATATAGAGGTCCCTAGGAGGTCATCATTGAGAGGTCATGAGTCAGCTGTCAGAATCCACCCTTTCCATTGCTAAAAGATGAAATGTGCTGGAAGTTATTTTTAATAGTTTTGATTTTAAATGAGTTTTAATTTTACAAAATATATATGTATTTTCTAAAATTATTTAAACTTAAAACTAAAATAACTTAGAAAACCCAAAACCTAAACTATGGAACCATATTTTCCTTCATGCATCAAGTCATAAGTCAAATCCATAAAGTCAAAGTAAATTGTGTCCCCACCCCACACTTAACTATTAAATCACCCTAATCTTTCATGCCTCCAGATCTGTGCAAAATAAATCAATGGTTATTGATATATTTCAAGGTGGGGGTTGTCTTTTCAACATTTAACTAGGGGGGTCTGAAAAAGTAGTTTCACATTCACTGATTTTTATAGCTATCTGTTGGGATGGGCCCCCTAGCTCAAATTTTGTTAAGTACTGTAAAGTATTTTCATTTTTAGGAGCAAATCGTGAGTAGTGCAGGTTGATAGGAGTCAAAGGGGATTTAGGAAGGTCAAAGCCCCTAAGTTTTTTAGATTCAATATGTTTTGAGACCTACCCATGGTTCGCAGACCATGGTATTGTAATGAAGAAGAATATAAAAGGAATGCATAGTAGAGTCATAAGATATCTAAGTAAGAAAGTGCATGATTTGGGTCTGATTTTATCTATTCTGTACTTGGGTGAAGGGGAAGGCCGCTACAACTGTGTGCGTGCAGACCTTGGTAAGTCCACAGTTGAGCGCGTTGGCCCCTATAGCTGTGTGCGCAAGGTTGGGAAGAGATATAATTGAAGATTTGAAGCATAATAAAGGCTTGTTTTGAAGAACTATATGCATATATGTGTATCACTATTTTATCTCTGAATTTACGATATTTTTTATCTTTTGAATGCATCTAATCAGTAAAAGTACTTAGTAGATTCGTGAAGACATAGATCTTTTTATTTATATGATATTATGCATGTGTAGTGCAATCGATGAATGACATAAGTCTATTTAATGTCATTTACTATAAGTTCTAGATTTCAAGGTTTAAGGTTCACAAAGGTCAAGAAAAGCCCTAAGTTTGGCAGAAACACATCACATAGTCCCCTGGACTCAGAAACCTGGTTCTAGCATCCCCCAATAATGCCTCGGATGAGACTGTAGCTTGCACTACACAGGTTGTTGCCGAAAGGGCTAGTAGTGTAGGGGTTTTTTAGTTAGCGCAGCTAACTCTGAACCTAGGTCCAAGCCCCCTCAAGCAAACACACATTTCCATTGCTGGGACCGGGATCTATCTGAGGAATGTGTGATGTGGCATAAGTGGATAATAACTAAGAATGATATTGAGAAGTGGATAAATCAGAAGCTACACGAGTTTGCATCTCAAGGAAACAAGAATCTGTGCTTGTCGAAAGAAGAGTGGTTGTAGATATATCTGTATATAGAGTAGCACAAAGTTTTCTTCTGTTATTTTCCGTGTGAATTATATGAATGGTTGTCTAAATTGGTGGATGGTAAACCTACCTGGAAGTTCGATAACCCTATTGTGCAGACTCCAGAGTTAGTGAAACACCTGGAAGGATAAAAAAAGAAGGTTGTGAAGGTTATTGATTATTGGATCAATAGTATTTTGGGCATATTTATTACTGAGTTTGCGATGGATACGTCTGCCGGTTATAGCGAAGCAGAACGCTGGTTATTCAAAGGATGTAGAGGTAAGTATATGAAGTGTCTGAAAACTTGGTTTAAAAGGAGCTATGCAAAGTGGGAAACAGTTCCGAAAACATCTAGATACAAGTGTTGAGTACAGTCCTTTGTTGGGAGCACCCGATAGCGAAGAAGAAAGTGATAGTCCGAAGATTCCCAAAGGTGCGCCACAATCGGTAGATCAGGATACTATGGGAATACCACATCCATCCACTACACCTCTGCCATCACCTTCACCTCACACACCTATGCCTCTACCTCCACCTCCACCTCCGCTATTCAGTGTGGCAAACACTATGAATATACCCATATTTAAGGGTCTTGGGACAGAAGACCCTAAACAATTATGGTTTGTAGTTGATGTTGTGTGGAAGTCACAGCAGATAACATATGACGATATGAAGAAAGCACAGTTGGTCACAACATGACAAGATAGGGAACTGAGTTGGTATATTAAGTAAAATACGACTCATCCAACTGCGTCATTGAAAGATACAAAAGATGCACTGAATAATGAATTCAGAAAGCCTAAGTCTCAAGCCCAGTATGTGATTGAGGTAAAAGAAATTAAGTAAAATGTGAACGAATCTGCATGGGATAATGATCAAAGGCTAAAATGTCTGCTACAACAGGATAATATACAGATCTCGGATGAGCAACATAAGAACTAATATATTTCTTTGTTGTTACCTCATTTGATATTAGCATTGTCACAATAGAAGCTTAGATCTTAGGATGAAGCACTGGAAATTACTATGAAGTTGGAGGCTTCATCTATTTAGGATACGGATCTAGGAGTGTAGTAGATTCAGCGGCAGTTGGCTAGCCTGCATATGGAGTTGCAGGATCTCAAAAAGGGGAAAGACGTCCAAAATGACACCCTTTTTGAAGTATGGTGCTTAAAGTGCAAAGGAAATGGTCATGAAAAGGATCATTGCCCAGTATATGAGAACTATCTAATTGGGGGAGGTCCTATCCCCATGAAGCCAAAAATTTCTACTGGATCGAGTAATGGTGTAGTGCCATGGTGTGATATCTACCAGATAATAGGAAAACACTCAACTGACAATTGCCATTTATTGTAGAAGTTCGTGCAAACTCCCAAACAACTATTCTGTAATTTCTGTAAGTCTGTAGGCCATGATGAGCGCAATTTCCAAAGCTATGAATTAATGATGGATAGAACTCCGACATATAGAGTACATGCTAAGACATGCTTGTTAGGTAAATTTTACTCGAGGTTTGAGTCAAGGTTGACCTGGTTAAATAGTAGTGATTTTGGGCACATGGTATAGTGTAACCATGGTATTATGGTCCATGGTATTGCATGAATTGGAGCCTATAAAAGGATGGGAATAGTTCATTGTCATGGAGGCCGGGAGGTGAGTGGTGAAGGCTCACTGGGCTAGATTGGCCAGGGTTTTGGCCATTGCTAATGAGATCCCATTGGGTTGGGTTTTTCCCCAAATTTAGGGTTTTTCCTGGATAAATATTATGTGTATAATATTTATGTGTATTGTTGCAGGTTATTTTATTATTCCTCTCTATAAATCTTAGTAAATCTTAGTAATAATTTATCTCTCTGTTGTAAATTTCTTAACAACTGGTATCAGAGCAAAGTTGTCTTTAGAAGGACGTTTTTTGTTGCCAAGGGTTTGTATTGGCATGATAGATAGAGAGATAAGTAAGTTTTTCTTTCAAATCTGGATCAAAAGCCATAGATTGTGAAGCAAAGCTGCACACTATTAGGTCATGAGAGATTTAGTGGATGGGGAGGATATGTGCACGTGGATTAATTAATTGATGAACCATGTGCCTGAAAAGAATGCCTAGATAACTGGTGGTTACAGTGGCTGGTGACCCATGTAATTCAGTAGATGGGTCCTTTTTATGTGGACATTGATGTCATATGTAAAAAGACAACAACAAGGGTAATTTTTTTTTTTTTATAATGGAGTGAAATTTTTAATTTGTATATAAATGGGCATACTGTTGTAAGACCTAGTAAGGCATGCGTAGCCCTGGGCAATTACTAGTAAATTCTGGGTTAGACCTAGGTAATAGGGGGATGCCAGGTTAACAAATCCCAGGTAAAAACTTTGAAGGGGGTAAGGGCTAGAGTGAGTGGGATTGTATCACTTAGCAAGTTTTGGCTGGATTTAGTCAAGGAACCCCAGGTCAAGTTTAAGGGGGGAATTGTTAGGTAAAATTGACTTAGGGTTTGAATCAAGGTTTACCTGGTTAAATAGTAGTGGTTTTGGGCACATGGTATATTGTACCCATGGTATTATGTTTTGTGGTATTTCATGAAATGGAGCCTATAAAAGGCTGGGAATACTTCATTGTAAGAGAGGGCTTTAAGGTTAGTGGTGAAGGCTCACTTGGCTGGATTGGTGGTTTTGGCCAATGCTAATGATATCTCATTGGGTTGATTTTTTCCCCAGATTTGTGGTTTTCATAGATAAATATTATGTGTATAATATTTATGTGTATTGTTGTTGGATATTTTATTATTCCTCTCTGTAAATCTCTGTAAATCTAACTACTAATTTATCTCTCTGTCATAAATTTCTCAACAATGTCCACAATAGGATCAAGGCACACCTACAGCGCGCAGAGGATTCTAGGGATGAGGAAGAGGACAAGGGGGAGGAGATGGAAGAGGTCATGGATATGTTATTTGTTACAATTGTGGGGAACCAGGACACTATGCATGACATTGTCAGAACCCACCACACCCCTCTTGTCAGTATTACCAAAAGTTTGACCACGTTATAGAGAATTTTCTTATACTCATCGCAACGATGCAAGTGAAGAAGAACTAGAAACCCACTCAGACATCCATATGATGAGGTCAAAAACACGCGAGGATGACCCAACTATTAATATAGTTACGTGGAGTGGTATAACTACTGGGGAAGATAAAGCCACAGGAAAACAACCTGAAGAGAATCCTTGGGTATGTAGGGTTACTGAAAAGGATATTGAATTTGATTTGCAAAAGGAAAAAGAAACATTTATGGACGAAAAGAAGATTTTTTTGGATTCAGGGGCTTCCACATCAAAGAATCAGAGTGCACGAACACATGAGGTCCTTGTTGTGCAGCAAACATATCCTTTAATATTGACATCCTTCTTCAGACCTGTATCAAGCTCTTAAGGGACCAGAAAGTGGTGGAGGGACTGCAAGAGCTAATAGATATCTGCACTGGCAAGGGTAAGGCACAACCTGAACAACGTGCAATGCATAAAGCAGACAAAAGTAAGAAAAGGATTGGTCGAGAAATGAGATTGACTGCACAAATCAGAGAATTTGAAATGGACTATGATCCTCAATTTAGGATCTGATGCGAATGTTTTTCCTAAGCAAACCTGGGAAAGTAGGTGCTACAATGGTCCCCAATTCCACTATGAATGGCAAACCAGCAAAATATTATTCCTATGGGACGTCTACATGGAGTAACTATAGACATTGAAGGAGCGCGGACTATAAATGGTTTTGAGGTAATTGAAATAGTGGATGATAGTAATCCTTACGCGGCACTGCTTGGAATTGATTGGGCATTAGATATGAATGCAATCATTAACCTGAAGAAATGTAACATGGTGTTTGAGAAGAAGGAACTGAGAGTCATTGTTCCATTGGATCTAGTCGAGGGTGCACGGTATACTGAACTAGTCCAAGATTACTATGAGGAGGATGATATTGAACAGATCTATAAACTTACTGTGTGGAATGAGGATTGGATCAATCCTATGACAGATGGAAAAATTACTTGGGAAAAGAAAAACTCCTGCAAATCACATCCAGATGAAGAGCTAAAGCATTGGCAGAATAAATTTCATGAAGTATCAACGTTGCGACGCAATAGACTTACTAAATCACTCTGGTATATATCCACTGAGGTACACAATTTACCATATTATGATGGCTTAGAAGATGTAAATTTATGTATTGATAAGTTTGAAAGGGATGTGTCGGAGGAGCATTGGTTCCAGGCATTGAACATTGCACTAAGAGACACGCCTGCCAGATGGTGGGGTACACATAAGAACAGTTTTGCATACTGGAAGGAATATCGAAGGATGATGAAGGTTCAATCTGGATATGCCAATACTCGTATTTCTAAAAAATAAGAAGGGAAGGATGATATGCAAGAGAATATGGCTCATTGGATGAAAGCATGGGGAGAGGAACCACAACCTGAATGGGTACATATATTCTTCCATACCTTGGATATTATTCCAATGAATTGGTATTTAGAAACATATATGTGACATGTAACTGTGAAGTGGGACATTCCAAAGGAAAGCTTTTTGCTAACATTTAATTTTGAGGATGGATTCGAATGTATTGATGAAGCATTATAGGAAATCAAGGCTGCAATGTTCAAAATGTTTGTAGATCCTATCTCATGGGTACAACCTGACTAGAGTACGTAGTTGCGCCATGCTCTGGTGTGTTACAATGTTACCATAGAAGAGGGCAAGGAAGATCCCAGGAATATCAATGTCCCCGAGTCAGAGGGACAACGCAAAGTCATTGGGCCTATGTTGGTAAAGGGTCCCTGGGGTCAATTTTGAGTTAGTTTAATGAATTTTTGTGTAGAATTTTGTAAAGAATGTAAAGTCTCCTCGAAATGTAGAAGCCAATTGTGCAGCTAAGTAGGAGTCAAAGAGGATTTAGCCCCTTGTGTGGGTAAGCGATACATTGGTTTTGAGACTCAGCCATAGGCCGCGGGCCATGGTATTGTAATAGAATTTCTATAAATAATTGAGTCATAGCAAGTCTAGGGATGATATCTAACGAAGAAGAACAAGTGTAAGGGCAAGTGCTAAGGCAAGAAATATTTGTTTCCTATACTTAGGCGAAAGGGAAAGGCTCTTGCAGCTGAGTGCATGGATACCTTGGCAAGTCTGTAGCTGAGTGCACGGGCCCCTATAGTTGGGTGCGCAGGGTGGAAGAATCTGTAATTTTAATGTTGAATCTGATAAAGACTGATTTTGGACCTAATATCTTTCATTAGTGTCTTGTTCTTAATTTTGTTAGGGTTATGCATTGTTGGTTAATAATTTGTTTCCTATGAAATAAAGTGTATCTTCTATGCGAATCTATTGAATATTTAATGTTTATGCTTAAGATGAGTAATGATCTATTTTCACGAAAACATTAGCTAAATCTATTATGATAATTGTTCAAAGCGGGTAGATCTACACAAAGGCAGATCTAGGGTTAGTATTTACTACGTGAATGTTATCAATCTACTTCTTTTAGGTTTGAAAAGTATGATCGTAGACCTTCGCGAAGGTCTGAGAGTTGTTTCAAAGAGTTGCAGTCATGAACCATAAGAAGATACAGATCTATGCGAAGGCAGATCTAAGCTACAAAGGATACATATTACTTATCACATGGTCTCTAGATGTAGAAAATTGGTTCTAACATCCCCCAATATTGCTTCGAGTGAGACTACAACCTGCACTATGCAGGTTGTTGCCGAAAGGGTGGGCAGTTAGGGTTTTGTTGGTTGGCATAATTAACTCTGAACATGGGTCAAGCCCCCTTAAGCCAACAAATGGTTCCATTACCGGGACCAAGATCTATTTATGAGATGTGTGATAAATGGTTTCCTACAAAGAAAGAGATTAAGAAGTGGATTGACCGAAAAGTGCACACGTTCATGGCTCAAGAAAACATGAGCCTTAAATTATCCAAGGAGTAGTGGTTGAATATATTTTTGTATACAGATGAGACCGGAGCATTCTTCTGTTTCTTCCCTGATGAACTACACGAGTGGTTGTCTAAATTGGCCAATAGTCAAGGGACATGGATGCTTGATGGCCCTATAGTATGGACTCTTGAACTAGTGTGACGTCTGGAGGCATCAGGAAGTAGTATTGCACGGGTCATGGATCATTGGATTGATTGCACATTTGGAAGTTTTGTGACTGAGTTCACGGTCGATAGAATTATCATCCATAGCGAAGCGAAATGTAGGCTCTTTAAGGGACTGCGAGGTAAGTACTTGAAATCATTAAAGACATGGATTAAAATGTTTTTATGTGAAAAGAGGGTTATGCAGTTACCTTGATGTTTTGGGCTACGCAAAGTGGGAGATTCTTTAGAAGAAACGAAGGAACAAGCTTAGAGTACAGTCCGCTCATTCGGAACCCCCTTTAAGTGATGACGAAGGGATGGTGCTGACTACATCGTGAAGTGTAGTTCAATTAATGAAGAAAGCTATCCTGAGGATACCTCATCCATCCACTCCACCTCCACCTCCACCTCCACCTCATATGCCTACACCTTCACCTCCTCCACCTCCACTACCATCATTCAACATGGCGAATGCAATGAATATGCAAATGTTTAAAGGGATAGGGAGCAAAGATCGTGAAAATTTCAGGTTTTTTGCAAGAGTTGTATGGACAACATAGAGGATTACAGATGATAGCATCAAGAAAGTGCAGCTGGTCACAGCCTTTTAAGATCGAGCATTGACATGGTACATTAAGTACAACACTGATAACCCCATTGCGACATTGGTAGAGACCCAACAAGCTTTGAACAAGGAGTTTAGAAAGCCTAAGTCAGAGGCACAGTCGTTGACTGAGTTTAAAGAAATTTGACAAAAGGTAGATGAGACATCTTGGGATTTCGATCAAAGTCTGAAATGCTTGATCAAGAAAGCCAATATGGTGATTACAAATTCCCAGCATTGTGACTGGTATATAGCATCACTCTTTCTGCACTTAAGAGTGCCTCTATCACAACAAAAGATAGCAACACAAGCATAAGCCTTAGAAATTGTGATGAGGTTAGATCCCTCATCCATTTTGGATACAAAGCTTGGAGTGCAACAGATTCACTCACAGCTGGAGATCCTACACTTGGAGTTACAAAGCCTGAAGAAGGGAAAGGAATCCCAACTGGAGGTGCATGCTAAAGTCTAGTGCTTGAAATGCAAGAGCCATGGGCACGATAAGGACCATTTTTGGTTTATAAGAACTATCTTATCGAGGGAGGGCTTGTTCCCCTAAAACAAGAGAATAATGTTGGTTCGAGTGCGGGAGCAACACTCTGGTGCACTGTCTGTCAGGTTATAGGATAACACATGATTGATAATTTCCATTTACTACAGACGTTTATACAGACCCGTCATCAGTTGTTTTGAAATATCTGTAAATCTGTGGGACATGATGAACACCATTGTAGGAGTTATGAGATGATGATGGATAAAATCCCTTCCTACCAAATATAGGCAGAAAATTGGCCATAGGATCAAGGCACAGGAGTAGCACACATAGGATTCCAAGGCCGAGGATGAGGAAGAGGGAGCGAAACTAGTCAAGGATGGGGGCAAGTAATTTGCTATAACTGTGGCAAAGCAGGACACTTTGCATGAGATTGTACAAAACCCACACATCCATCATGTCAGTATTGCAAACAATTTGACCATGTGATAGAGGAATGTTCGATCCTTATGGTAAAGATGCAAAAAAAGAAGGCACAGCCTACAAAAAACATCCAGATGATGAGGGTAGAGCCCCGTGAAGAAGATCAAAGCATAAATATAGTCACAAGAAGTGGTATGGCCACTAGTGTAGATAAGGGAAAGCAACCTGAGGCAGACTGGTGGGTGTGCAAGGTTGCTAAGAAGGAAATATACTTTGACCTTAATTGCACTAAAGAGACCTGTATGGAAGCAAAGAAGAACTTCGTTGAGACCTCCACGTCAAGAAATCAGGAGAAAATGCTAGAAACTAGTAGGACAAAAGAGGTAGATCCATCGGTATTAGCTATTTTTCTAAAAGCCTGTATGAAGTTACTATGAGATAAGAAAGTAGCAGAAGGCTTGCAAGACATAATCGATAAGTGCACAAAGAAATAAGATACCCCTACTGAATAGTGAACCATAAGAAAAATTGGTAAGCATATGAAGCGAATGGGACACGAAATGAGGCTAACTGCACAGATAGGTGAATATGAAATGGACCAGGTAATCTTGGATCTGGGATCTAATGTAAATTTCCTACCTAAGAAGACGTGGGAAAATATGGGGAGACCTACACTGCAATGGTCTCCAATTCAGTTGCACATGGCAAAACAACAAAAGATTATTCTCATGGGGTACTTATATGGTGTAATGGTGGAAATTGAAGGCGCAACCACATGGGCTAACTTTGAGGTGATTGAAATAGTGGATCATAGTAACCCGTACCCTGTGCTACTAGGAATGGATTGGGATTTTGATATGGATGTAGTAATCAACTTGAAGAAGTAGAAAATGGAGTTTCAAAGGAAATTTCTTAGGGTTGTAGTACCTCTAGACCTTGTTGAAGGAGAGTGTTATATTGAACCTGTTCGTGACTTTGTGGAAAGTGATGATGACCTAGATTAGCTATACAAGATCATAGCATGAAATGAATATTATATCAATCCTGCAGCTGATGGAAGAATTGTGTGGGATAGGGATAGCTCCTACACCTCATACTCATTTGAAGAGCTTGAACACTAGCATAATCGATTGCATGAAGTATCTATGCACTATCACAATAGGGTGACCAAATCACTGCAATGTGTCTCAACTAAGGTAAGGAAACTTCCGCATTGTGATGGTTTGACTAATGTGGATATGTTTTTAGATGAATTTGAAAGGGAAGTACCAAAAGAGCACTACTTCTAAGCACTAGAGTTGGCACTGCATGCTACAGCTGCCCATTGGTGGGGTACACACAAGGAGAGCTTCGT
The DNA here is from genome assembly GCA_031772625.1 of Pinus tabuliformis. Classification (NCBI taxonomy): domain Eukaryota; kingdom Viridiplantae; phylum Streptophyta; class Pinopsida; order Pinales; family Pinaceae; genus Pinus; species Pinus tabuliformis. The sequence continues at coordinate 620,648,657 of CM062808.1, read as the reverse complement.
TGGATGGAAGGAATACAGAAGAATGATGAAATTAAGATTTGGGTATGCTAATACTCGGATGACATAAAAGTACAGTGGGAAGGATAATCCACGCAATCATTTGGCACGATGGACTAAGGCATAGGGAACAGAACCACAACCCGAATGGGTGCACATTTTTTGTCATACCTTAGATACGATCCCAATGAAATCGTATTTGAAAACGGAGCTTTGAACTAGGATAGTTGAATGGGAATCTTAAGAGAGAGTTTCTTATTGACTTTTAGCTTTGAGGATGGGTTCAAATGCATTGATGAAGTGCTACAGGAGATAAAAGAAGGTATATTCAGAATGCCTAAGGAAACGGTAGAATGGGCTCAATCAGATTGGAGTACACAACTGTGCCATGCGTTGGAGTGTTACAATGTAACTGTTGAAGAGGAAGATAAAGACCCAGTAATATTAAAATTTATAGAGACAAAAGGGTAGCTTGAATTTGAAGGACCGAAAGCTATGAACCCGGATATATCAGAACCTCTGAAAAGCAGACAAGTAAACATTGGGTCTAAAGCAGAGCCTAAGTTCGTGAAGATAGGAGACTATTAGGATGAGGATACAGTCGATAAGGTGGCTAAACTGATGCGTGAATACCAGAATCTATTCCCAACAAAGTTTTCAGATTTGAATGGTATCGTAGGATATTTAGGTGTAATGAAAATCAATTTGAATCCTAACAGGAAGCCCATCAAGCAGAGACCTTATCGGCTCAATCCGAAGTATAAAGAAATGGTGTGCGAGGAGCTTGATAAGATGTTGGGTGTTGGTAATATTGAACTAGTAGAGGAATATAATTGGGTAAGCCCAATGGTTTTCCAAGAGAAGAAACAGAAAGGAAAAATTAGGATATGCATAGAACTAAGAAAGATGAATGATGTGTGTGTGCACAATTTGTTTCCAACACCATTTACAAATGACGTATTAGAGAATGTTGGTGGATAGAGGGCTTAATCATTTACTAATGGATTTTTGAAAACCATCAAAGAAATAGCGTGCTAGAAGATCGAAGCAAAACCACCTTCACGACAGAGTGGGGTTGATTTAAATATATAGTAATGCCATTCAGATTGAAGGACGTTCCTGCAATTTTCTCCCAGGTAGTAATCACGACGTTTAAGGAATTTATTCATAAATTTTTGGAGGTTTATTTTTACAATTGGACTGTGTTTGGATTGGTAAGTGCCATGTTACAAGTCTGCGCCTTATGATGAATACATGTCAAAGGTATCAAATCGCGCTGAATTTGGAGAAGTGCATATTTTGTGTGCCCTTTGGAATTTTACTTGGCCATGTAGTATGTAAGTAGGGATTAATGGTGGGCCCTACAAAGATTGTTGTGATTGTGAATTTTAAAGCTCCTAGGAATGTAAAATAGTTGTGCACGACATTGGGGCACACTGGGTATTATAGAAAGTTTATCAAGGCATATGCTAAGATAACTATGCTGATGGAAAAAATATTGAAGAAAGATGTGATGTTTTGTTGGGATGAAGAATGTCAGCACAGTCTAGATGTCTTGAAGGAAAATATGGTAACTGCGCCTATTTTAGTGTTTGCATACTGGAAGAAAGAATTCCATCTGCATGTCGATTACTTTTGCATTGCGTTAGGTGTGGTATTAACACAAGCAGGAGAAGGAGAAGTTGATCATCTGATAGCCTTCGTGAGTAGAAAGTTATCAAAGGCTGAGAAGAATTATTCCACTACAAAGCGCGAAGGTTTGACAATGGTCTACACGCTGCAAAAATTTAGGCATTATTTTTTGGGCAGACACTTTAAAATGTATATAGATTACTCTGCGCTGAAGTACCTGGTCAATAAGCCTATGTTGGGGGGGGATTTGTTGATGGTTATTGTTGTTTCAGGAACATGACTTTGAAGTGATTATGAAGCTTGGAAGGCTGAATGCAGGACCAAACCATCTGTTAAGAATTAAACGGGTGAAGAAACAAATAGCTTGGAGGAAGGACTGCTAGATGCGCAGCTCTTTGCGTTGCGCATCACAGATGACCATTTTGCGGATATCATTGAGTTTTTAACCATGGGTACAACTCTGATAGGATATTCCACTCAGCAGAATAAGGAATTAGTAGTTTTCTCTATAGGTTTTTCAGTAATTTCAGGTCACTTGTATAAGATAGGAAAAAAGGAAATGCTGCAAAGATATGTTCCAGAATTTGAACATGCTAGTGTCTTAACTGAAGAACACAGAGGGGCAGCAGGAGGTCACTACACAGGAAAAGCAACCAAGCAGAAGATTTTTCAAGCTGGGTTATGGTGGCTAACATTACATCAGGATTCTAATGTGTAATGCAAGGCGTGCGATGCTTACCAAATGATGGGAAAGCCTTCGCGAAGAGATGATTTGCCTTTAAATCCTCAGGTTTCACTGCAGGTACTTGATAAATGGACCACTAATTTCATAGGTCCAATACAACCACCAAGAAAGAAGATGAGTGAGTGGTATATCATTAATGCCACATAGTACTTAACCATATGGGCGGAAACGCAGTGAGTGAATGATTGTACAACTGCCACCGCTACGAAGTTTTTGTTTCAATATGTCTTAATGTGATTTGGATTCCCTAAGATATTGATGAGTGATAGGGGTACACATAACTTGAATGAGACGATCAGCGTGATTCTCAAAGAATTCCATGTATACCAATAAAAGAGCACGCCCTATCACCCACAGGCGAATGGAATGGTGGAAGCATTTAACAAAATATTAGAGAATGCATTGACAAAGGTCTGCAACATGCAAAGGAATGACTAGGATATGCACGTACCAGTAGTGCTATGGGCATATAGGATGACCTGCAAGAAGTTGACAGGCCCGACACCATTTAGGTTCGTCTATGGGATTGAAGCAATGATGCATATGGCGTACATTGTTCTAAGTCTACGTATTGCAGCTTTGACAGATATGGCATATTACGAGACTTTGGAGGAATGACTCACGCAGCTGATGGAGTTAGAAGAGGACCGCTTTATTGTCGGATTTCACCAGCAAGGATAAAAGGAACACGAGAAAGCATGGCATGATAGGCATAGTAAGTTTTGCACTTTCAAGGTGGATGATTTAGTGCTGCTATATGGCAACAAGTTCACAAATTTCCAAGGAAATTTCAAATGCACTGGTTGGGGCCATATGTTGTTAAAGAGATCACAGATGGTGGCACAGTACAACTCGCGAAGCTGAATGGGGAGCCATTCCCTGGGAAAGTGAATGGAAGTAGCTTGAAGTTGTATACGAGGGATCTTGCCCCTGCGCAATGACTACATGGTAGCATAATAGTCTCAGTAATCTAGGTAACTGAAAGGGCTTGCGGGACACTAAACTATGCTACCCGAAGTGGAGAAAAATATAGTAAGGAGGCTGCACGACAAAAGAAAAGAGTGCGATAGGTGAAGCTGCGCTAGATATGTTGTGCCATTGGGGCAGGTACCACACAAATGGGTCCAAAAGTAGTCATTGGAGTCACTATTCCTGATTTGATGGCAAAATTCCTGTCGAGAGGAGCGGTTAGGCAACATTTATGGAAAAAAATATTTGGAGATCTACTACCAAAGATGCATTTATGATCAGGAAATGGAGGGAACAATCGGATTTGAATTTGAAAACCCTGATAAATATAGAATGTTGGTCCACTGAAGAACACATTCCATTCTAATGAATGTGCATGAGCCCTCTTGTTTTAGCTATTTGAATCAAAAGATTTGGGAGGACTTAATTTCAAACACAACATTCACAATGCCGCCTGAAATTAACCAGAGGATTATTCTCACACAAATGTCTTCTCCAGTCAGTTCTGAATCCATTGTTTCTCAAGCGGAATGCCTTGAAGTCGTATATATGGAATCTGTGCCCCATTTTCCTATGACGGTGAGGTCGCCTAGGCCGAAGCAATCAGCTGCTAAGGAGAAGCAAAAGAAACCTTTATCGGTGAGGTATTCACAAAGGAAGACCCCAGAGGTTCGGCAGCAGGAGAAGAAAGATAAAGCAAAACAACCAAAGAAAGTCATGGACTTGGAGGAAGAAGAATTCTATGATGGAGTGGAGGAGTTAGATGCTAAGGAGGGTGAGCCTATCATATGGATCTTGGAGTATATCCCTCCATGGAAAGGGAAGACGAAAGTAACCAAAGAACCAGATTCGGGAAAATTTATGATCTCTACGCCAGTATTACCAGAATAGGTCATTTTTGAAGGCGCAGTCTTAGCGTGTATTCCGGTGTTGAAACTAGAGGATTGGGATCTCACATACTGCGATAAATTTCCTCACTTAACTACTCATAAGTACATGACAAAGATTTATTATGAAGAAACTGGGGTTACACGGGTAGAACCCATGAAATGGGTCAAAGGTGTTGAGTAGGCCAGATTGTTTCACATGCTTTGCGTACCACACTTCCACCAGTCAATTATCAACATTCATTGTGTGCGCCAGATTCTCGTTCTAGTGCATTATGGGTGCTTATGGCTTGGTGAACCCATCCCTATCACCGATAGCCTCATCCATCAGATTACAAAGATGCCCTACAAAGGGGCAGACCCTGCCAAGGAGTTCAGAGGGAAAAGTGGAGAAAAGGATCTGGCAGATAAGATGAAATCTAAATTTGGATTGATCAAGAAGTCTTGGGAATATTCTATCCGCTCCATTCAAGACTAAGCGGTGTAGTTTTCTGCCCAAATTCTAGCTAGAAATATTATGAGGAAATGTTACGCGGATGAAGTTCTCGTGCCAGTAGTGTCGTTGGCTCCCTAGTGTGTGAACGGAGTACAATACAACTAGGTGCAATATTTATGTAAGGAATTCCTCGCAAACTACCGTGAAGCACAGGAGGACAGTAAGGCATTTCATTATGCCTAGCTCCTGTTGCTAATTGTATTAGTAGCATGGTGATTGCGGGAGGATAATCAGTTTCCTCTAAAGGAAGAATATTTACCAGAGGCAGTGAAGTTTGTTTCGCTATGGGTTACCAAAGACCAGAAGAGGATAAAGGAATACAAGATTTTCTAGATACTATTTGAAATGGACCTCCGCACCATAATCAATCAGCGGCTAAGGATGTGTCCAACCTTGTTCGAGCAGTTGAGGGCCTTCATGGAGTTTAAGGATGATTTCCATAATGTATCGAAAAGGACGAGGCAAGACCCTAATAATATATGGCACAAGTTTCCATACTTAGTCTTAGAGATATATGTGCAGGAAATTGTGGGGAGTTGGCCAGCGGAGTGGTGAAAACCCACTCATGTTGGTGGAAGTACCAACAAGGGTGGAAAAAGTTCTGCTGCGCAGAAGAGAAAAGAAGTAGCACAGAAAGCGGCGTGAGCATTGGCCGAGCAGAGAAAGAAAGAAGTTGTTGCTAAGGCAGCTGCTGAACAAGAATTCACTGCAAAAGTGCACGCTGGGACAAAGCGCACCGACACAGAGGAAGTCAAAGCATCGACTTCCTAGCATACTGAAGCGCAGGAATTGTCCCAGCAGGGCAAAGATGGAGGAGAAGAGCAGAGCACTCCCTTCATATTAAAGAAGCATCATAAGGAGATGACTACCGGGCCAAGGAAGAAGCACAAATCAGATAAACAGGCGTGCATAGACTTGATGATCCTCACAGAAGGGGATCTAGATGAAATTGGGGACAAAGTCAGAGACACCACAACAAATTTGTGGTAGCAATTTGAACAATAGTACATGCAGATGTTAGGGAGCATCCAGAAGGATTTGCGTGAGTTGCAAATCCAAACAGGCCAGATTCAATCGAGCGTAGGGAAATTGAACGACATGCAAGCAAGCCTGGCGTAAGGGAGAGAGAGACTATTGGAACTGGAATGGACTATGGACCTCAGAGTCATCTCCTTACTAGAAGGATTACTTTGAATTGAATCATAGGAAGACCAAGATCTCCTGAGTATGATCAAAGACATCGGGGTGAACTTAGCCGCACTACCACTTCAGACTCTCCATGCACTGCATCATGGGGTCTCGGATGAGCTTCGAATTAGAGAGCAGCATGTGCTAACAATAATCAATGAATTTAAGGTAAACAATGAACAAATGTTTGATAAGAAAACTCAAAATCTGAAAGAAAAGGAAAAGCTACAAGCACGAAGTAAGAACCTGGAAACAACAATCACATAGGCATGCAATTCAATCTCAGAGTTGAATATTCTAAAAGACATCACAACTACAGTGAATATCAAGAAATTGGCTTTTCTAGTCCGCTAATTAAAAGATCAGATAGACAAAGTCATATTTTATTCCCAGATGAAGATAGCAGAATTACAGCTGAAATTACAACCGACTACTCCACCAGAGGTCAGGGAGTAGCGTGATGCAATCATTAAGGAGCATATGAATACTTTGGAGGCTACAGTTAAAGGATGTGACTTTCTTTTTAACCATGCCATGGAATTTAGGGACACGTTGTAGGAGGACCTAAACCTGCAGAGGTTGAGCACATAGATCAAAGAGGTCCAGTAGAAGTATGATGAGATCAGGGTGGCTGCGCACATGTTGGATCCAGTACAATGCTTCAAGTTCCTACAGGAAGGGAAGCTACTACAAGCACAAGTACATGAATTACACCAAAAAGAATCAGTGCTAAAGGCTAGACCTCAACCTTGGACAAAATAGGTCAGCCAAATTTCACAAACCATACAGGAGAAGCTAAAAGCTCTACAGCTGACTCATAGGACCATGCATCTTGCAGTAGAGGGACCAACTACAAAAACGTTGGTCGAAGAAGTGAAGAAAGATGTAGTACAAAGTATCGTGGAGCTGAACACATTGAAGCAATAATTCAGTGAGCTCTACCACAAAGTCAAGAAGCCAACTGAGTGACTCGAGGGCGAGTCACCATATTTTTGTTGGGGGCCTATTGGGAAAGGGTCCATGGGGTCAATTTTGAGTTAGTTTAATTAATTTTTGAGTAGAATTTTGTAAAGAATGTAAATTCTCCATGATATGTGGAAGTGAAGCATGAAACTAACTAGGAGTCAAAGGGGATTTAGCCCCTTGTATGGGTAAGTTATAGGTTGGTTTTGAGACTCACCCATAGGTAGTGGTCCATGGTATTGTAATAGAAAATATATAAATAATTGATTCATAGTGAGTCTATGGATGATATCTAACGAAGAAGAATAGGTGTAAGGGAAAGTGCTATGGAAGGAAAGCTTTGTTTCCTGTACTTAGGAAAAAGGGGAAGGCTCTTGCAGTTGAGTGCTGGGAGACCTTGGCAAGTCTGTAGCTAAGTGCACAGGCCCCTGCAAGTGGGTGTGCAGGGTGGAAGAATCTGTAATTTGAAGGCTAAATCTAATAAAGACTGATTTTGGACCGAATATCTTACATTTGTGTCTTGTTCTTAATTTTGTTAAGTTTATGCATTGTTGCTTAATAATTTGTTTCCTATGAAATAAAGTGTATCTTCTGCATGAATTTGTTTGATGTTTAATGTCTATGCTTAAAATGAGTAATGATATGTTTCCAAAAACAATAGTAAATCTATTATGATAACTGTTTGAAGTGGGTAGATCTTCGTGAAGACAAATCTAGGGTTAGTATTTACTACGCCAAAGTTGTCATTCTACTTCTTTTAGGCCTGAAAAGTCTAATTGTAGACCTTCGCGAAGGTCTGAGAGCCATTTTAGAGAGTTGTAGTTGTGAACCATAAGAAGATACAGATCAGCGCGAAGGCAGGTCTGAGCTACAAAGGCTTCAGATTACTTATCAGACAGTCTTTGGATGCAAAAACTTCGTTCTAGCATCCCCCAATACTGCTTCGGGTGAGGTTGTAGCTTGCGCTATGTAGGTTCTTGCTGAAAGGGCCAAAACTTATGGTTTTGTTAGTTGGCGCAATGAACTCTGAACCTAGGTAAGGCCCCCTTAAGCAAACAAATGGTTCCATTACTGAGACCAGGATCTATCTAAGATATGTGTGATAATTGGTTTCCTACAAAGAAAGAGATTGAGAAGTAGATTGACCGAAAAGTGCACACTTTCGTGGCTCAAGAGAACAGGATCCCTACATTATCCAAGGAGTGTGGTTACAGAAATTTTTGTACATAGATGAGACTGAAGCATTCTTCTGTTTCTTCCTTGATGAACTACATGAGTGGTTGTCTAAATTGGCTGATAGTCAAGGGACGTGGAGGCTTGACAGCACTATAGTATGGACTCCTGAACTGGTGCAACGTTTGGAGGCATCAGGAAGCAATATCATGTGGGTCGTGGATCGTTGGATTGATCATGCACTTGGAATTTTTGTGACTAAGTTCGTGATCAATAGAAATATTAGTTATAGAGAAATGGAATGCCGACTCTTTAAGGGACTGCGAGGTAAGTACTTGAAATCATTAAAGACTTGGATTAAAATGTTGTTATGTGAAAATAGGGTTATGTAGTTACCTTGATGTTTTGGGCTATGCAAAGTGGGATATTCTTTAGAAGAAACGAAGGAACAAGCTCAGAGTACAATCCTCTCATTGAAACCCCTTCAAGTTACGACGAAGGGATGGTGCTGACTAAGCCGCGAAGTGAAGTTCAGTTAATTATGCAAGGTATCTCGATGATACCTCATCCATCCACTCCACCTCCACCTCCACCTCCACCTCATATTCCTACACCTTCACCTCCTCCACCTCCACTTCCACCATTTAGCAAGGTGAACACAATGAAGATGACAATTTTTAAAGGGATAGGGAGTGAAGATCCAGAACAGTTTTGGTTTGTTGCATGAGCTATATGGACGACATAGCAGATTATAGATGATATCATAAAGAAAGTGTAGCTGGTCACAGCCTTACAAGATCGAGCATTGACATGGTATATTAAGTATTGCACTGATAACCCCATTGTGACATTGGCGGAGACCCAACAAGCTCTAAACAAGGAGTTTAGAAAGTGTAAGTCAAAGGCACAGTCGGTGACTGAGTTTAAAGAAATTTGATAAAAGGTAGATGAGACACCTTGGGATTTTGATCAAAGGATGAAATGTCTAATTAGGCAAGCCAATATGGTGATTACATATTCCTAGCATCATGACTGGTATATAGCATCACTCTTTCCGCACTTAAGAGTGCCTCTGTGACAAGAAAAGATAGCAACACAAGTAGAAGCCTTAGAAATTTCAATAATGTTGGATGCCTCGTCCATTTAGGATAGAAACCTTGGAGTGCAACATATTCACTCACAGCTAAAAAACCTACACTTGGAGTTGTAGAGCCTGAAGAAAGGAAAGGAAGCCCAGCCGGAGGTGCACACTGAAGTCTGGTTCTTGAAATGCAAGATCCATGGGCACGATAAGGACCATCGAGTTTGTAAGAACTATCTTATAAGGGGACGACCTATTCTGTTGAAACCAGAGAATATTGTTGAGACAAGCACGGGAGTTGCGCCATGGTGCACTATCTGTGAGGTTACAGGACAACACGTGACTGATAATTTCCATTTACTACAAAAGTTTGTACAAACCCCTCATCAGTTGTTTTACAATTTCTGTAAATATGTGGCACATGATGAATGCCATTGTATGAGTTATGAGTTGATGATGGATAGAACCCCTACCTACCTAATGCAGGCAAAAAATCGGCCTCAGGATCAAGGCACAGGAGCAACCCGCAGAGGATTCCAAGGTCAAGGATGAGGAAGAGGCGGTGGAGCTGGTCAAGGATGTGGGCAGGTAATTTTCTATAACTATGGCGAAGCAGGACACTTCACACAAGATTGCAAAAACCCATACATTCGTCATGTCAGTATCGAAAATAGTTTGACCATGCCATAGAGGAATGTCCAATCCTTATGGAAAAGATGCAAGAAAAGAAGGCGTATCCTATGAAAAGCATCCAGATGATGAGGGCAGAGCCCCATGAAGAACATCAGAGCATAAATATAGTCACAAGAAGTGGTATGGCCACTAGTGCAAATAAAGGAAAGAAGCCTGAGGTTGATGGGTGGGTGTGCAAGGCTACTAAGAAGGAAATAGACTTTGACCTTAATTGTGCTAAAGAGACCTTAATGGAAGCAATTAAGAACTTCACTGAGACCTCCACCTCAGGAAGTCAGCAGAAAAAGCCAGAAACTAGTACGACACAAGAGGTAGATCCAGTGGTATTAACTACTTTTCTAAAGACTTGTATGAAGTTACTACGAGATAAGAAAGCAGTAGAAGGCTTGCAAGACTTAATCGATAAGTGCACAAAGAAAGAAAATACCTCTGCTGAATATTTCACCATAAGAAAAATTGGTAAGCATATGAAGCGAACAAGATGCGAAATGACGCTGACCGCCTAGATAGGCAAATATGAAATGGACCAGGTAATATTAGATCTGGGATCAGATGCAAATGTCCTACCTAAGGAGACATGTGAAAATATGGGGAGACATGCTCTGCAGTGGTCTCCTATCAACTGCACATGGAAAATCAACAGAAGATTATTCTCATGGGGCCATTATATGGTGTAACAATGGACATTGAAGGCGCAAGCGCGCTGACTGATTTTGAGGTGATTGAAATAGTGGATGATAGTAACCCATACTCTGTGCTACTAGGAATTGGCTGGGCTTTTGATATGGAGGCAGTAATCAACATGAAGAAAGGAAAAATTACATTTGAAGGAAATCGCTCAGGGTTATAGTACCTCTAGACCCTGCTGAAGGAGTGCATTATACTGAACCTATTCGCGACTTTGTGGAAAGTGATGATGACCTGGATCAGATATACAAGATCACATCATGAAATGAATAATGGATCATTCCTATAGCCGATGGAATAATTGCATGGGACAGGGATAGCTCCTGCACCTTAGACTCAGATGAAGAGCTTGAACACTAGCATAATCAGTTGCATGAAGTATCTACACTCTGTCGCAATAGGATGACCAAATCACTGTGGTGTGTCTCAACTAAGGTAAGGAAATTTCTGCATTATGATGGTTTGACTAATGTGGATATGTTGTTAGATGAATTTGAAAGGGAAGTATTGGAAGAACATCGCTTCCAAGCACTGGAGTTGGCACTGCGCGCTACGTCTGCCCATTGGTGGGGTACACACAAGGAGAGCTTCACTGGATTGAAGGAATACAAGAGAATGATGAAATTAAGATTTGGGTATGCTAATACTCAGATGAAATAAAAGTAAAGTGGGAAGGATGATCCGCACAATAATTTGGCATGATGGACTAAGGCTTGGGGAATAGAACCACAACCTGAATGGGTGCACATTTTTTGTCATACCTTAGATACGATCCCAATGAAATGTTATTTGGAAACAGAGCTTTGACATGGTACAAATCAATGGGATATCTTAAGGGAGAGTTTCTTATTTACTTTTAGCTTTGAGGATGGGTTTGAATGCATTGATGAAGCACTAGAGGAGATAAAAAGAAGCTATATTTAGAATGCTTAACGAACTGGTAGAATGGGATTAACCAAATTGGAGTACAAAAATGTGCTATGCATTGGAGCGTTACCATGTGACTGCTAAAGAGGAAGATGAAGACCTACGAAATATTAAAATTTCCAGAGACAGAAGGGTAACGTGAATTTGAAGGACCAAAAGCTGCGAACCTGGATATATCAGAGCCTCTTAAAACCAGACAAGTAAACATTGGATCTAAAGAAGAGCCTAAGTTCATGAAGATAGGAGACTATTAGGACAAGGATACATTCAATAAGGTGGCCGAACTGATGTGAGAATACCAGAATCTATTCCCAACAAAGTTTTCAGATTTGAAGGGGATCGTAGGAGATTTAGGTGTAATGAAAATCACTTTGAATCCTGACGTGAAGCCCATCAAGCAAAGACCTTATCGACTCAATCTAAAGTATAAAGAAAAGGTGCGGAAGGAGCTTGATAATATGTTGGATGCTAGTATTATTGAACTAGTAGAGGAATGCAATTGGGTGAGCCCAATGGTTGTCCAAGAGAAGAAATAGAAAGGAAAAATTAGGATATGCGTAGATCTAAGAAAATTGAATGATGCATGTGTGCACAATCCATTTCCAACACCATTTACAAATGGAGTATTAGATAATGTTTGCGGATAGTAGGCTTATTTGTTTATTGATGTATTTTCGAGATACCATCAAATAAAGTTTGTGCTAGAAGATCGAAGAAAAACCACCTTCATGACAGAGTGGGGTTGCTTTCAATATACAGTAATGCCATTCAGATTGAAGAACGTGCTTGCAATTTTCTCCCACGTAGTAATCGCGGTGTTTAAGGAATTTATTCATAAATTTTTGGAGGTTTATTTTGACGATTGGACTGTTTTTTGATTGGTAAGTGCCATGTTGCAAGTCTATGCCTTATCTTGGATACATGTCGAAGGTATCAGATCGCGTTGAATTTGAAGAAGTGCATATTCTGTGTGCCCTTTGGAATTTTTCTCAACCATGTAGTATGTAAGCAGAGATTGATGGTGGACCCTACAAAGATTGTTGTGAATGTGAATTTTGAAGCTCCTACGAATGTAAAACAATTGTGCACGAAATTGGGGCACATTGGGTATAGAAATTTTATCAAGGCATATGCTTAGATAACCGGACTGATGGAAAAATTATTAAAGAAAGATGTGATCTTTTGTTGGGATGAAGAATGTTCGCACAATATGGATGTCTTGAAGGAAAGGATGGTAACTACGCCAATTTTAGTGTTTCCAAACTGGAAGAAATAATTCCATGTGCATGTCGATGCCTTTTGCATTGTGCTAGGTGAGGTATTAACACAGGCAAGAGAAGGAGAAATTGATCATCTGATATCCTTCATGAGCAGAAACTTATCAAAGGCTGAGAATAATTATTCCACTAAAGAGTGCGAATGGATAACAATGGTCTACATGCCGCAAAAAAAATTAGGCATTATTTGTTGGGCGGACAGTTTAAAATGTATACAGATCACTCTGTGCTGAAGCACCTGCTCAATAAGCCTGTGTTGGGGCGGGGAATCTACCAATGGTTATTGTTGTTTCAATAACATGACTTTGAAGTGATTGTGAATCCTAGAAGGTTGAATGTAGGACCAAACCTTCTGTCAAGGTTGAAATGAAGGAAGAACCAAATAGCTTGGAGGAAGGTCTACCGGATGCGCAACTCTTTGCAGTGCACATCACAGATGACCATTTTGTGGATATCATTTAGTTTTTAACAATGGGTACAAATCCGATAGGATATTTCACTTAGCAGAAGAAGGAACTAGTAGTTCGCTCTGTAGATTTTTCAGTAATTTTAGGTCACTTGTATAAGATGGGAACAGATGAAATGCTGCGAAGATATGTTCTAGAATTTGAATGTGCTAGTATCCTCACTGAAGCACACGGAGGGGCGGCAGGAAGTCACTATGCAGGAAAAGCAACCGCACAGAAGATTTTGCATGTTGGGTTATGGTGGCCAACATTACATAAGGATTCTAAGGTGTGTGATGCTTGCCAAAGGATGGGAACGCCTTCGCGAAGAGTCGATTTGCCTTTTAATCCTCAAGTTTCACTGCAGGTATTTGATAAATGGGCCACTGATTTCATAGGTCCAATACAACCACCAAGAAAGAAGAGGACCGCATGGTATATCATTACTACCAAAGAGTATTTAACCATATGGCTAGAAGCGGAGCGAGTGAAGGATTGTACAGCTGCCACCACTACAAAGTTTTTGTTTGAATGTCTTAATGGGATTTGGATGCCCTAAGATATTGATGAGTGATAGGGGTACATATTTCTTGAATGAGATGATCAATGCGATGCTCGAAGAATTCCACGTATACAAACGAAATAGCACGCCCTATCACCCATAGGCTAATGGAACAGTGGAAGCATTTAACAAAATATTTGAGAGTGCATTGACAAAGGTCTGCAGCGCGCAAAGGAATGACTGATTTATTTGCATACCAACAGTTCTATGGGCATATAGGAGGACCTGCAAGAAGTTGATAGGCTAGACACCATTTAGGTTGGTCTATGGGATTGAAGCAGTGATGCCTATGGAGTACATTATGTCAAGTCTACGTATTGCATCTTTGACAGAGATGGCGGATCGCAAGAGTTTGGAGGAACGACTTGTGCAGCTGATGGAGTTAGAAGAGGACCTCTTTATTATAGGATTTCATCAGCAAGTTCAAAAGGAATGTCAGAAAGTATGGCATGATAGGAATATTAAGCTATGCACTTTCAAGGTGGATGATTTAGTGCTGCTATATGGCAAAAAGCTCACAAAATTTCTAGGGAAATTTCAAATGCACTGGTTGGGGCCATATTTTGTTAAAGAGATCACATATGGTGGCGTAGTATAGCACTTGAAGCTAAATGGGGAGGCATTCCCTAGGAAAGTGAATAGAAGTAGGTTGAAGTTGTATATAGGGGATCTTGCACTTGCGCAATGACTACATGGTAGCAGAAGAGTCTTAGTAATCCAGGCAGCTGTAAGGGCTTGCGAGACTCTAAACTATGCTACCCGATGTGGAGAAAAATATAGTAAGGAGGTTGCATGATGGAAGAAAAGAGTGTGACAGGGGAAGCTGTGGTGGATGTGCTATGCCATTTGGGGAGGTACCGTGTAGACGGGTCCAAAATTAGTCATTGGAGTCACTATTCATGATTTGATGGAAAAATCCCATTAAGAGGAGTGGGTAAGCGCCATTTATGGCAAAAATCTTTGGAGATCTACCACCAAAGATGCATTTATGATTAGAAAATGGAGGGAGTGGTCAGATATGAATTTTAAAACCCCTCTAAATATGGGATGTTGGTCCGTTGCAGAACACTTTGCATTCTAATGACTGTGTAGGAGCCCTCTTGTTTTAGCTATATGAATCGAAACATTTGGGAAGACTTAATTTCTAGCCCAACATTCACAACACTGCATGAAATTAACCAGAGGATTATTCTCGAACAAATGTCTTCTCTAGTCAGTTCTGAAACTGTTGTTTCTCAAGCGGAAGGCCCTGAAGTCATATCTTTGGAAGTTGCGCCCCCTGTGCCTACAACACTGAGGTCACCTAGACCAAAGAAATCAGCTAGTAAGGAGAAGCAAAACAAACATATACCAGTGAGGCATTCACTAAGGAAGACCCTGAAGGTTCCGTAGAATGAGAAGAAGGATAAAGCAAAACAACCGAAGAAAGTCATGGACTTGGAGGAAGAAGAAGCTTGTGATGGAGTGGAGAAGTTAGATGATGAGGAGGGCGAGCTTATCACATGGTTCCTAGAGTATATCCCTTCATGGAAAGGAAAGAAGAAAGTAACCAAAGACCCGGATTCGGGAAAATTTATGATCTCTACACCACTATTACCAGAACATGTCATTTTTGAAGGCGCGATATTAGAGCACATTACGGTGCTAAAGTTGGAGGATTGGGATCTTGCGAACCATGAGAAATTCCCTCACTTAGCTACTCATAAGTACATGAAAAATATTTATTATGAATAAATTGGGGTTACACAGTTGGAACCCATGAAATGGGTCAGAGGTGTTGAGCAGGCCGGATTGCTGCACATGCTTTACGTACCACACTTCCACCAGTAAATTATCAACATTGTTTGTGTGCGCCAATTGCTCGCACTGGTGCATGATGAGTGCTTATGGCTCGGTGAACCCATCCCTATCACCGATATGCTCATCCATCGAATTACGAAGCTTCCGTGCAAAGAGGCAGACCCTGCCAGGAGTTCGGAGGGAAAAGTGTAGAAAAAGATTTGACAGATAAGATGAAATATGAATTTGGATTAATCAAGAAGTCGCGCGAATATTCTATGCACTCCATTCAAGACCAGGTGGTGTAATTTTCTGTCCAAGTTCTAGTAGGAAATACTATGAGGAAATGTCATGTGGATGAAGTTCTGACACCAGTAGTGTCATTAGATATCTAGGTCGTGAAGGGAGTACAATACAACTGGGTGTAATATTTATCCAAGGAATTATGTGCGAACTGCTATGAAGCATAGGAGGACAGTATTGCATTTCAATATGCTTGGCTCCTATTGTTAATTGTATTAGTAGCATGGCAACTTCTATAGGATAGTCAATTTCCTCCGCAGGTAGAAGATTTACCAGAGGCAGTGAAGTTCTCTTCGCTGTGGGTGAAAAAGGATCCAAAGAGGATTAAGGAATCCAAGATTTTCTATATACTAGTTGAAATAAACCTCCGCACCATAATCAATCAGCAGCCAAGGTTGTCTCCAACCTTGTTCGTGCATTTGAGGGCCTTTGTGGAGTTTAAGGCTGATTTCCATAATGTATCGATCAAGGCAAGGTGAGACCCTAAGCATATATGGCACAAGTTGCCATACTTACTCTTAGAGACATTTGTGTAGGAAATTGTGGGGAGTTGGCCAGCGTAGTGGTGACAGCCCACGGATGTTGAGGCAAGTACCAGTGAGGGTGGAGAAAGCTCTGTTGTGTAGATAATAGCAGTGCATAAGCGAGAACAAGCAGCACAGAAAGCGGTGCGAGCATTGGCCGAGCAGAGAAAGAAAGGAGTTGCTGCTAAGGCAGCTGCTAAACAATAACTTGATGCAAAAGTGCGTGATGAGACAGAGCGAACTGACACAGAGGATTTCAAAGCATCGGCTTCACAACATACTGAAGAGTAGGAAGTTTCCAAGAAGGGCAGAGATGGAGGAGAGGAGTAGAGCACTCCCTTAACATTAAAGAAGCATAGTAAGGAGACGACTATCGGGCCAAGGAAGAAGAACAAATTAGATAAACAGTCATGCATAGACCCGATGATCCTCAAAGAAGGGGATATATATGAAATTGGGGACAAAGTCAAGGACACCACAATAGAGTTGTGCCAGCAATTTGAACAACAGTACATGCAAACTGTAGGGAGCATTCAGAAGGATATGCGCAAGCTATAGATCCAAACAGGTTAGATTCAAGAGAGCTTATGAAAAGTGAGCGGCGTGCAAGTGAGCTTGGCACAAGGGAGCAAGAGAGTATTGGAACTGGAATGGAATCTGGACCTTAGAGTCATCTTCTTACTAGAAGGATCAGTCCGCGCAGAATCAAAGGAAGACCACGCTCTCCTAAGTACGATAAAAGACATCAGGGTTAACTTAGTCGCGCTTCCACTTCAGACTCTGCATGCACTACATTAGGTGGTCTTGGATGAGCTTTGAATCAGAGAGCAGTGTGCACTAATAATAATCAGTGAATTTAAGGTAAACAATGAACAAATGTTTGCTGAGAAGGCTTAGGATCTAAAAGAAAAGGAAGAGATGCAAGCATGAAGTCAGAACCTAGAAACGACAATCACACAGGCATGCGATTCAATTCCAAAGTTAAATATTTCCGAAGACACCATAGCTACAATGAATATTAGGAAATTGGCTTATGTAGTCCACAAATCAAAAGATTAGATAAGAAAAGTCATGTTTGATTTCCAGATGAAGATAACAGAATTACAGGTGAAGTTACAACCGACTACTCCACCAAAGGTTAGGGAGCAGCTTGATGCAGCCATTAAGGAGCATATGAATACTCTGGAGGTTGCATTTAAAGGATGTGACTTTACTTTTAACCATGCCATGGAATTTTGGGACACTTTGCAGGAGGACCCAAACCTACATAGGTTGAGAACGGAGATCTGAGAGGTGCAGCAGAAGCATGATGAGATCAGGACAACTACGCACACATTGGCGCTAGTCTAGACCTTCATGCGCCTATAGGAAGGGAAGCTACTCCAAGGACAAGTACATGAATTACACCAAAAAGAATCAATGCTAAAGGCTCGACTTCAAGCTTGGATAAAAGAGTCCATCTAGATTTCACAGACCATACAGGAGAAGCTGAAATCTCTACAACAGACTCATAGGACCATGTAGCTTGCAGTAGAGGAACCAACTATAGGAAATCTGGTCGAAGAAGTAAACAAAGATGTAGTACAAAGTGTCGTGGAGTTAAACACATTGAAGCAGCAGTTTAGTGAGTTCTGCCACAAAGTTGAGAAGCCAGCTAAGTGACTCAAGGGCAAGCCACCATATTTTTATTGGGGGCCTGTTGGGGAAGGGTCCTTGGGGTCAATTTTGAGTTAGTTTAACCATTTTTTTAGTAGAATTTGGAAAGAATGTAAAGTATCCATGAAATGTGGAAGCAGAGTGCATAGCTAAGTAGGATTCAAAGAGGCTTTATCCCCTTGTATGGGTAAGTGGTAGATTTATTTTGAGACTCACCCATAGGTTGTGGGCCATGGTATTGTAATAGAAAGGCTATAAATAATTGAGCCATATTGAGTCTAGGGATGATATCTAATGAAGAAGAACAAGTGTAAGGGAAAGTGTTAAGGCAATAATGTTTTGTTTTCTGTACTTAGATGAAAGGGGAAGGCTCTTGCAGCTAAGGCGGGGAGACCTTGGCAGGTTCACAACTGAGTGCGCGGGCCCCTGTAGCTGGGTGCGCGGGGTGGAAGAATCTATAATTTTAACACTGAATCTAATAAAGACTGATTTTGGAATGAATATCTTGCATTTGTGTCTTATTCTTAATTCTATTAAGTTTATGCATTATTGCTTAATAATCTGTTTCTTATGAAATAAAGTGTATCTTCTGCGTGAATTTGTTGAGTCTTTAATGTCTATGCTTAAAATGAGTAATGATCTATTTTATCGAAAAAAATAGATAAATTTTTTATCATAACTGTTCGAAGCAAGTAGATCTACGCAAAGGCAGATCTAGGGTTAGTATTTACTACATGAAAGTTATCAGTCTGCTTCTTTTAGGTCTGAAAACTCTGATTGTTGACCTTCACCAAGGTCTGAGAGCTGTTTTAGAGAGTTGTATTCATGAACCATAAGAAAATACAGATCTACGAGAAGGAATATTTGAGCTACAAAGGCTTTAGATTACTTATCACAGGGTCTTTGGATGCAGAAACCTAGTTCTAACATCCCCCAATAGCTTCGAGTGAGACTGCAACTTGCGCTATGTAGGTTGTTGCCAAAAGGGCCAACAGTTAGGGTTTTATTGGTTGGCGTGATTAACTCTAAACATGGGCCCAACTCCATTAAGCAAACAACCTAAGGTAGAGGTTCCTAAAATTTCAAAACCATTGAATACAAAGCAAGTGAACATTAGGTCGGAAGTGCAACTGAAGTTCGCGAATATAGGTGATTACTGGGATGAGGAACAGTCGACCAGGTCACGGAGTTATTGTGGGAATATCAAGACTTGTTCCCAACAAAGTTCTATGATCTGAAGGGGATAATACTAGGTGATCTGGGTGTTATGAAGATCAATCTAAAGCTAGATACGAAGCCAGTAAAGCAATGCTCACAACAGGAATTATTCAACCTCTGAAGAATTAGACTAGGTTAGCCCTATGGTGGTTCAGGAAAAGAAGACAAAGGGTGAAATTAGGATCTAAGTAGATCTAAAGAAGTTGAATGATGCTTGTGTACATGATCCATTCCCTACATCATTCATAGATGAAGTCTTGGAAAAAATTGGTGGTCAAGAAGCGTATTCTTTTACAGATGGATTCTCAGGCTATCACTAGATCAAGATCATGCCAGAAGATCAAAGTAAGACTACCTTTTCCACAGAATGGGGTTCTTTTCAATATACATTTATGCCCTTTGGACTTAAGAATTCCCCTGCAAACTTTTCTAGGGTGCTAGTCGCAACCTTTAAGGAATTTATTCATAAATTTTTAGATGTCTACTTTGATGATTGGATGGTGTTTGGGTTAGTTAAACAACATGTTGCAAGTCTTCACGTAATGCTGGATACTTGTAGGAAGTATCAAATCTCCCTAAATCTGAAAAAGTGTATATTTTGTGTACCATATGGGATACCTTTGGGCCAACATTTTTTGTAAGAAAGGGTTGATGGTGGACTCTGTTAAAATTGTAGTGATTATCAATTTGGAGCCTCCGCGGAATCTAAAATAACTACACAATACATTGGGCCATACAAGATACTATAGAAAGTTCATTAAGGAATATGCACAGATCATTGCGCCCACGAAGAAATTATTGAAGAAAGATGCAACATTTTGTTAGGGTGATGATTTCCAGAAGAGATTAGATGTTTTGAATGAAAAGATGGTTATGACACCTATTCTAGTATTCCACGAGTAGATGAAAGAATTACATGTACATGTGAATGCATCCTACATAACGTTAGGAGTAGTTTTAACCCAACTAGAAGCAGGGAATATCGACCATCCAATTGGATTTACGAGCAGAAATTTGTCTAATGCAGAGAAGAATTATTTGACCACGAAGCGTAAAGGGTTGGTGATGGTATATGTGCTCCAAAAGTTCAGGCACTATCTGTTGGGTGCACACTTCAAAATGTATACAGACCATTCAACTTTGAAGTACATGATGAATAAGCTTATGTTGGGGGGGGGATTTGTAGGTGGTTACTACTATTTCATGAGGATGACTTTGAAGTGATTGTGAAGCCAGGAAGATTAACTTCTACACCCGATCACCTTTCGTGGATTAAGAATGGTGAAGAACCCACAAGTCTTGATGAACGATTTCCTAACACACAACTCTTTGCTATGTGCATTACAAATGAACATTTTTTGGATATAATTCAGTTCATGTCTACAACCATAGCTCCTGAAGGATATACAACACAACAAAAGAAGGAATTAGTGGTCAAGGCTGCAGATTTTTCCGTAATTGTGGGGGACTTGTATAAAATGGGGTCGGATGAATTTCTACACAGGTATGTATCGGTTTATGAAAGACAAAATATCCTCATTGAAGCACATGGAGGAGTTTCTAGAGGAAATTATGCTAGGAGAGCGACTGCACTAAAGATCTTGCGAGCTGGGTTGTGGTGGCCAATTGTGCACAAAGATTCCAAGGAATATTGCAGGGCATGTGATGTTTGTGAGAGGACCAGGAAGACGTCCCGAAGGGATGAATTACCTATGAATACGCAAGTCCCATTACAAGAATTTGACAAATGGGCAATAGATTTTGTGGGACCTATTCAGCCACCAAGAAGGAAGACAGGAGCATACTACATCATCATGGTGACAAAATACTTGACCAGGTGGGATGAGGTGGAGCCCGTGAAGGATTTCATTACAACTACAGCTGTGAAGTTTATATTTGAGTACATTCTATCTATGTTTGGCTTTCCTAAGATTTCAATGAGAAACAGGGGTTCACATTTCCTTAATGAAGTGATTGCTGCTTTGCTTAAAGAATTCCAGATGTATCATCATAAAATCACGCCATACCATCCTCAAGCAAATGGAATAGTTGAAGCTTTCAATAAGATCTTGGAGAATGCTTTGACAAAGATCTACAATGAGAATAGGAATGATTGCGATGTGTGCATACGAACTATTCTTTGGGCATATAGAACAACTTGTAAGAAGTTGGCTGGATAGACACCATTTCGACTGGTTTATAGATAAGAAGCGGTGATGCCAATGGAGTACATAGTGCCCAGATTGATTATTGTTACAGTCACAGAGATGGAAGATCAAGATATAATGGAAGAACGCCTCACGCAGATACTTGAGTTAGAAGAAGATCGCTTCTTGGAAGGTTTTCATCAGTAGGTGCAAAAGGCTTGAGAAAAGGCATGGCATGATCACCACATTAAGAAGTTCACCTTTAGAAATGGGGATTCAGTGCTAATGTATGACAGAAAGTTTACTAAGTTCCCAAGAAAGTTTCAGATGCATTGGCTAGGACCATACATCATCAAGGAGATTACAGATGGGGGTGCAGTTCAGCTCGTGAAGCTGAATGGGGAGCTATTTCCAGGAAGAATCAATGGGAGTTGGTTGAAGTTGTACCAGGGCAATCCCACCCCTATGCAATGACTATATGGAAGTATGGAAATCTTACTACTTTGGGTAGTCGCAAGGAAGTGCAGGACTATAAACTACACTTCAAGGAGAAAAGTTTGCAAAGAAATTGGGCTACGTGACGGTCAGGATAAAGGTACAAATGGGAACTATGATGAAGGAGTTGCAGTAGAAAGATGGGTCCCACACAGCCTGGCTAGAAATTTACTATTGAAAGCACTATAGATGATTGGATGGCTATTTTTCCATTAAAGGGAGTGTGGGGACAACATTTAAGGAGCATATCATTGAAAATATGCCACTAAAAGAGCATTAATGAAGGAGATTTGGAGGGAATAGATGGATCCGAATTCGAAAAGGGATATAAAAACTGCATCCCGCTCCATATTCGAACAATTTACTTCCAGAGAGATTGCATTGAGATTTTGTGTCTAATTTTGAGTAGAGACAATTGCTACATGTTTGGACGAGATTGGCAAGAGGTAGAGAAGGAGTTTTCACAGAAGGGGCTTAGCTTTGAGGTAGATTTTTTTGAGTGGCAGAAGAAACTCTTATGAGAGAATTGACAAGATAACTGCAACACTGCCAGTCCCTACCATAGTGCCTAGGTCACCGAGGCCAAAACCTACTACCTCTGTAGCAAGAGAGAAGAAGCAAAAGAAGCCACCGTAAGTGTCGGTTCGACAATTGCTGCACAAAAACCCAACTGAGATTAGGCCGAAGGTTCATATGGAAAAGAATAAGCAGCCGATGGAACCCCTGGACCTAGATGAAGAGTAATTTACCATGGGGGTTGAAGATGTCATCACAATGGGCGCATAACCAATTACTCGACTACCACCTTATGTACCCTTAGAAAATCCACTACCAAGGTCACTAAGGACCCTGAATCATTGAAACACAGGGTATTCACGCCATTGATGCAGGAGGAAGTACCTGTTGAGGGTGACTTGTTGGCCTAGGTACCATTTTTGAAGATGGAGGACTGGGATTTTGGTGATCATGCCAAGTTTTCCACAACTAGAACCCAACAAATTCTTGAAATCAGTCTACTACAAGGAAGAGGGAGTCATAAGGCTTGAGCCAATGAAGTGGGCGGCCAAAATTGAGTGCGCAGGGTTGCTCAACATGCTATATGTTCCATATTTTCGTCGCAACATAATTAGTACCATCTATGTGAGTCAATTGTTGGTGTTGGTTCATGATGGGTGCCTCTGGCTAGGAGGGCCCATTCCAATTGACAAGATGCTGGTCTATAGAATCACCACGCTACCTTATCAAGGCGTGAACCTCGTAAATGCTTTTGTGGAGAAGTCATAGGCAAAGAAGCTTGTGGATCAGATGAAAAGAAAGTTTGGGTTGGTGAAGAAGTAGTGCGGCTACGCCATTAGCTCCATATCAGATGGAGCTTTGTAGTTTTATACACATTTTTCAAGAAAATTAATGTGAAAGTGTCATGTCGATGAAGTACCGGCACCAGTGGTATCTTTAGCTGTGCAGTGCAACCAAGGGGTCCAATTCAATTGGACTAAGTACCTCTGCCACCAATTCCTGGAGGATTTTCGTGAAGCCTAGAAGGATGGGAAAGCATTCCAATATGTGTGATTACTACTATTAATCGTGTTGGTAGCCTGGAGGATGGCTAAGGATAGACAATTCCCAACACTAGATCCAAACTTGTGTGAGGTTGCGAAATTCACCTCACTATGGGAAACAAAGGAACCTGACTGCATCATTGAAACCAAGATGTTCTGGGTCTTGTTTGAGACATAATTGTGGATGGTGATCAACCAATAGTTGTGGTTGTCTCCTAGTCTACATGCACAATACACAAATATCATAGATTTCAAAGCATATTTTCACAATCTGTCTATATGAGCGAAGAAGGATGTTACAGGAACATGGTACATGTTTCCGTATTTAGTCATGTAGGATGACATTATGGGGGCCATGAGAAAATGGCTAAACAACTGGCTCACCCCCTCTGGTGAAGCTTCAAGAACAAGTAAGGTCATATAGGGAGAAACGAGGAAACCAGTAGCTGCAACAGAGGCCATGAAAGACAAGAAGAAAGACGCACAAAAGGATTCTAAGAAAGAGAAAGAAGCAGAGAAGGAAAAGGCTTCTACGATAGAGAAGGTGGTGCAAAAAGAGAATGCTACCCAAGCAGCAACAGCGCAGGTCACCATTGACCTTGAGGAACCTGAGATAGAGTGCACTGATGTAGAGGTCGAAACCATAGATGAGGAAGAAGAGGGAACAAATACTTATCTTGAATTGGAGGACTTAGAGTCTCCCTCAAGATTATGAAGAGGAAGAAGCAAAATTCGACAGGACCTTGCAAGAAGAAGAAGTATGATAAGTTTGAAAGTACGACACCATTGGTCCTCACAGAGGGGGACCTTTATGAGATAGGTGATGTTGTCTGCTCCGTCATTGAAACTATATGGGGACACATTGAGGACCAGTACCACGAGGTATTAGACAAAGTACAATAGGGCTTGAAGGAATTATAGGTCCGAACAGGAGTATTCCAGGCAAGCATGGTGCAAGTGATCACGAATCAAGTGAGTGTGCCAAAATTTAGTTCCACTGCTGAAATCACATCCAACCTCCACGCAGTGCAACTACTAAGGGGCTCTTTCCATTTTGAGATGACCAAAGACCAGGAGCACGCCTAGTCCTAGAAAAATCTAAGTATCAACCTTATATCACTGCCTATCTAGACCTTGCATGAGCTACACCAAGGAGTTTCAGATGAACTCCACACCTACGAGAAACGAGTGATGTTGATTATCGATGAGGTAAAAAATAATAATCAACATATTTTTGCAAAGAAAGCATAGGCCTTGCAAGCCAATGATGAGATGATGTTGCACAATCAATAGCTAGAGGAAGCCCTTACTGAAGTCTACAGTGAGCTCCCTAAGCTCCAAATTCCAGCAAAGGCAACCTCCACAAAGAAAATTCACAAGTTAGCTATTGTTTGAAGGAATCCAAGGAAGAAATTGGAAAGGTACAATTTGTGTTGCAGTTGTAGATTTCAGAGCTTCAACTAAAGCTATAGCCAACCACTCCTCCAGAGGTCAGAGATCAGTGTGAGGCTGCTATTAAATAAAATATGACAACTCCAATCGCTGCAGCCAAGGAATGCAACCTATTATTTGAACAAAGAACGGAGATGTGGACCTCGCTGCAGGAGGACCCACACTTGCAAACGATCGAGGTTGACATCCACGAAAAGAAACTGCATTTTGATGAGATCAGGGCAACAGTATGGACCTTAGCCCTTGTGTGGAGGTTCACCAGGCTTCAAGAAGGGAAATTCATACAGACCCATATTGATGAGCTACATCAAAGGCCCCTATTATTTCCTCAAGGATGTAGCCATGGGCCGAAGAGGCGAGCCAATTGTCACACATAGTTTAGAGAAAGCTAAAATCTCTTCAGTAGACATAGAGAACCATTGACCTTGTGGTCGAAACTCCAATAATGGAGAAATTTGTTGAAGAAATTCATTAGGTCACCGCATAGGGAAAAACAGATCTTCAAGCATTGAAGATAGAATTCAGTGGCCTACAAGAAAAGGTTGAGGAAACACCAGCAGAGTGTCTCAGGACGAGTCACGACTTTGTGTTGGGGGCTTGTTTTGATGGGGTACCCTGGGTCAATTTTTTTTAAGTATTATCAAGTCTCTGCATTTTGAGGAGAGGAGCGCGAGTAGTGCAGGTTGATAGGAGTTAAAGGGGCTTTAGGAAGGCCAAAGCCCCTTATTTTGTTAGATTCAAGTTGTTTTGAGACCTGCCCATGGTTCGCAGACCATGGTATTTTAATGAAGAAGAATATAAAAGGAAGTCATAGAAGATTCATAAGATAGCTAAGTAAGAATATTGCATGATTTGGGTCTAATTTTATCTATTCTGTACTTGGGTGAAGGGGAAGGCTCCTGCAGCTATGTGCACAGAGACCTTGGTAAGTCTAGAGCTAAGTGTGAAGGCCCCTATAGTTGTGTGCACAGGGTTAGGAAGAGATGTAATTGAAGATCCGAAGCATAATAAAGGCTTGTTTTGAAGAACTATATTCGTATCTATGTATCACTGTTTTATCTCTGGATTTACTGTATTTTTGATCTGTTGAATGCATCTAATCAGGAAAAGTACTTAGTAGATTCGCGATGACATAGATCTGTATATTTATATGATGTTATGCATGTTTAGTGCAATCGATGAAGGACATAAGTATATTTACTATCATTTACTATAAGTTCTAGATTTCAAGGGTTAGGGTTCGTGAAGGTCAAGAAAATCCCTAATTTTGGCATAAACACATCACATAGTCCCCTGGATGTAGAAACCTGGTTCTAGTATCCCCCAATACTACCTTGGGTGAGACTGCAGCCTGCACTAAGTGGGTTGTTGTTGAAAGGGTTGGTAGTGTAGGGTTTTGTTGGTTAGTGCAGCTAACTCTGAACTTGGTTCCAAGCCCCCTCAAGCCAACACTTTCACCCTCTTATTTACTACACCCCCCAGAAAACCATTAATGCATTGATTTGAATATTATAATGCAGGAAGGTCAATTGTTCCGATTGATTAATAGAATTGATTAGTCAAAATTCTCTAGATTTGGAGCTTGGATTCCCATAAATCTTGGGTGATATATTTATAAAATAACTTTACGCATGTTACGGTAAGTAAGAATAAGATTGAAGTGAACAAGACCGAGGTAAAAAGGAGACTTACAGGTGTCAAATGAGGTTATAGGTGAAAGTAAAAGGAGGGTCAACAAAAATGAAATTTGAGGCTAAGTAAGAATAAGACCGAAGTGAACAAGATCGAGGTAAAAAGGAGACTTACAGGTGTGAAATGATGTTACAGGTGAAAGTAAAAGGAGGGTAAAAAAAAATGAAATTTGACAAAAGGTGTGTGATATATCTGTAAAATAACTTTATGGATGTCAAGGTAAGAAAGAATAAGGTTGAAGTGAACAAGACCGAGGTAAAAAGGAGACTTATAGGTGTGAAATGAGGTTACACCTAAAAGTAAAAAGAGGCTCAACAAAAATGAAATTTGACAAAAGGCGAAAAATCAATTATGTTCATTAATTTTCATTAATTTTAAAATCAAAACCATGGAAGCAAAACCAACAATAGTTTTACAAATGAGGAAGGAAAATGAATTATGAATGAAAAATGTATGGGAACATAAGATTTGGATAAATATTTATCCAAATATTTTACAGGGGTAAAAGGAAAATTAAAACAAAAACACATGGATAAACAACACATGGGTTTGGAAATCAATGGGAAGGCAAAACAACGCATAATTTCAAAACCAGACATAATTTCAAATAATGGATAGGAAAATGAATTATGAATGAAAAATGTATGGGAACATAAGATTTGGATAAATATTTATCCAAATATTTTACAGGGGTAAAAGGAAAATTAAAACAAAAACACATGGATAAAAAACACATGGTTTTGGAAATCAATGGCAAGGCAAAACAACGCATAATTTCAAAACCAGACATAATTTCAAATAATGGATGGATTTACGGATGGAGATATTTTGAGGATTTCATTTAGTAAATTCATGAAAATAAAGAAATATGAAATTCATCTACGAAATATTTGGAAAAAATTTATAACATATTTCCTTTCAAAATATTTTATGACATTGTTTCAAAGAGTGACATAAAATCATAAGTAAATTCAAGCAATTCACAGATTTTTAGAGACATATTCACAAACCCCACATTTTAAGGCACAAAATTATTAGTTGAAAGACAAATGGAAGAAAATCAACAACTCTAGATTTCAAGGGCATGAAGATATCAACAGAAAAGCAACATCTTTTTTAGTCCAAGTCATCACCAGAATCCTTGAAATTAGTGTCACAGAGCTTCAACAATTTAATTCTCGTATATTCTTGTACTACTTTTATAAACAATTTTTTAGGATATTTTGTAGAAACATCTTGATATTTAAAATCAATATATTTTGATGAAAATTGTATAAATACTTCATATATAAAACTAAAAAGTGTTGGAACTTGTGTGAAAAAAGAGATCTTGGATGTAAAGTTGTGCATGTAATGAAGTGATCATTTCCATTAATAGAGAAAGTTTGTTCCAAGATTTTTGTGTCAGGAAATTGGTGAAGTTTCCTCTCATGTGAAGTTTTCCCATTTTTTCATATTTTTTTTCTGTCTCTATTATTTAATGAAGATTAAGGGTTGAATTTGTTTAAATACACTCTGGCCTGGCTTATAAACAATATCTATGTTTTCACTATGATATTAAATATAAAATTCATCCTAGTATGCTCTATGTTTAATTGAATCTAAATCTTTTCATTCCATTCACTCCACAAATGCTACAAAGATCCAAAATCTTTCCTACCTTGCCCTGTTACATCTGTTCTATCATTTTTGTATTTGATCACCCCAAGACTTATGACTCCATTTCCCAAGGGACTGTCCTTGCGGTTTCAACCAAATCTTTGCCAAAACAAAAATCAGAACTCAATAACTAGCCTAATATCTTAAATCAACAAATCTAAATCATATAGAGAGATCCCTCTCTGAAGCTGGAAGGGCTAGATACTAGCTTCCAAAGTGGTTTTGTGGTTACCTCCAAGTTTCTTTCATAGCCTTAGGAAATTATGGAGTGATAACAGGCCCAATCCTCTCAACAATATTGAAGGGTCCACAAAACTGTGGTGCCAGCTTAGAACATGATCCAATCCATAAGGAGCTCTTCTTTGGTTTGATGCACAAGTACACTTGTTCCCCAACCTAGAACTCAAACAACCTGTTCCAATGTGCATAACTCTTCTGCCTATCCTATGCTACCTTTAGATTCTTCTTTATAGCCTGCATTTCCTGTTCCATGTCTGCCAACATGTCCAGTCCAATCAACAACTTGTTAAGTGGATCGCTCCAACTGATGGGAGTATTGGAACTTTGCCAATACAATACCTCAAATGGACTCATCCTCAAATATTCCTAACACCCATTGTTGTTAGCAAACTCTACTAGTGGAAGATACTCTTCCCACTACCACTGCTAATGAATCAAGTACATCCTCAACATGTCCTCCAAAATCCTATTCACCCTCTATGTCTGTCCATCGGTCTGCAAATAATAATTTGTAATAAAGGCCAACTTTGTGCCCAAACTTACAAACAACTCCTTTGCATCCCTATCTGAAACAATATTCTTTGGCGCCCCATGCAACCTAACCACATCTCTAATGAATACATGTGCTACATCGCTAGCTGAGAACGTAGACTTCTATGGAATGAAGTGCGTAACGTTTGTCAACCTGTCCATAACAACCATGATGGAATCATGTTGTCTCACTATCCTCAACAACCCTGTGATAAAGTCCATGGAAATGACCTCCCATTTCCACTCTCGAATTGAAATCTTCTATAGCAGTCCACCTAGATGCTTACACTTTCCCTTCACTCACTAAAAATCTAAACACCTCGCTACAAACTCTGCTACATCCTTCTTTAGATTCGACCAATGATAAAATTTCTTTACCTTGGTCAACGTCTTTTGATAGCCTAGGTGAATTGAATAAGGTTTTGCATGAAACTTATTTAAGATCACCTTATTGAGCTAACTACTACCTGCAACATATATCATGTCTCTCAATCTAACCAATCCATCTGTTGTAAGACAATAAACGACATCCTGTGCACCTTCACCTGTTCCTGTACCGGTACCGCTACCTGTACCATTATTTGTACCACTACCTGTACCTTACATGTACCTTTACTCTGTTGTAACCTATGCATAATCTCTGTATACCTGACATCCTACTAACCTTCCTACAAGAACCTATCCTGTAAGTCTCTCCCATAGGAGTACATAGTTGCTAAGTGATTTACCCGTACCTTCCTGCTAAGAGCATCTGCCACCCTATTCTCCTTTCCTTTGATGTAACTGATCTCTTAGTCAAACTCAATTATCGTGGCCAACCGTCTAGCTTGCTTGGAGTTCATATTCGATTGGTCAAACAAATACCTCAACCCAATGTGATCAGTCATTAGCACAAACCTCCTGCCAAGAAGATAGTGCCAACACATCTTCAATGCATGTATGGTGGTTGCTAACTCAAGATCATGTGTCAGGTAGTTATACTCATGCTCATTTAGTTTTTGGTGAAGAAGTAGTGCGGCTACGCCATTAGCTCCATATCGGATGGAGCTTTGTAGTTTTATACACATTTTTCAAGAAAATTAATGTGAAAGTGTCATGTCGATGAAGTACCGGCACTAGTGGTATCTTTAGCTGTGCAGTGCAACCAAGGGGTCCAATTCAATTGGACTAAGTACCTCTGCCACCAATTCCTGGAGGATTTTCGTGAAGCCTAGAAGGATGGGAAAGCATTCCAATATGTGTGATTACTACTATTAATCGTGTTGGTAGCCTGGAGGATGGCTAAGGATAGACAATTCCCAACACCAGATCCAAACTTGTGTGAGGTTGCGAAATTCACCTCACTATGGGAAACAAAGGAACCTGACTGCATCATTGAAACCAAGATGTTCTGGGTCTTGTTTGAGACATAATTGTGGATGGTGATCAACCAATAGTTGTGGTTGTCTCCTAGTGTACATGCACAATACACAAATATCATAGATTTCAAAGCATATTTTCACAATCTGTCTATATGAGCGAAGAAGGATGTTACAGGAACATGGTACATGTTTCCGTATTTAGTCATGTAGGATGACATTATGGGGGCCATGAGAAAATGGCTAAACAACTGGCTCACCCCCTCTGGTGAAGCTTCAAGAACAAGTAAGGTCATATAGGGAGAAACGAGGAAACCAGTAGCTGCAATAGAGGCCATGAAAGACAAGAAGAAGACGCACAAAAGGATTCTAAGAAAGAGAAAGAAGCAGAGAAGGAAAAGGCTTCTACGATAGAGAAGGTGGTGCAAAAAGAGAATGCTACCCAAGCAGCAACAACGCAGGTCACCATTGACCTTGAGGAACCTGAGATAGAGTGCACTGATGTAGAGGTCGAAACCATAGATGAGGAAGAAGAGGGAATAAATACTTATCTTGAATTGGAGGACTTAGAGTCTCCCTTCAAGATTATGAAGAGGAAGAAGCAAAATTCGACAGGACCTTGCAAGAAGAAGAAGTATGATAAGTTTGAAAGTATGACACCATTGGTCCTCACAGAGGGGGACCTTTATGAGATAGGTGATGTTGTCTGCTCCGTCATTGAAACTATATGGGGACACATTGAGGACCAGTACCATGAGGTATTAGACAAAGTACAATAGGGCTTGAAGGAATTATAGGTCCAAACATGAGTATTCCAGGCAAGCATGGTGCAAGTGATCACGAATCAAGTGAGCGTGCCAAAATATAGTTCCACTGCTGAAATCACATCCAACCTCCACGCAGTGCAACTACTAAGGGGCCCTTTCCATTTTGAGATGACCAAAGACCAGGAGCACGCCTAGTCCTAGAAAAATCTAAGTATCAACCTTATATCACTGCCTATCTAGACCTTGCATGAGCTACACCAAGGAGTTTCAGATGAACTCCACACCTACAAGAAACGAGTGATGTTGATTATCGATGAGGTAAAAAATAATAATCAACATATTTTTGCAAAGAAAGCATAGGCCTTGCAAGCCAATGATGAGATGATGTTGCACAATCAATAGCTAGAGGAAGCCCTTACCGAAGTCTACAGTGAGCTCCCTAAGCTCCAAATTCCAGCAAAGGAAACCTCCACAAAGAAAATTCACAAGTTAGCTATTGTTTGAAGGAATCCAAGGAAGAAATTGGAAAGGTACAATTTGTGTTGCAGTTGTAGATTTCAGAGCTTCAACTAAAGCTATAGCCAACCACTCCTCCAGAGGTCAGAGATTAGTGTGAGGCTGCTATTAAATAAAATATGACAACTCCAATCGCTGCAGCCAAGGAATGCAACCTATTATTTGAACAAAGAACGGAGATGTGGACCTCGCTGCAGGAGGACCCACACTTGCAAACGATCGAGGTTGACATCCACGAAAAGAAACTGCATTTTGATGAGATCAGGGCAACAGTACGGACCTTAGCCCTTGTGTGGAGGTTCACCAGGCTTCAAGAAGGAAAATTCATACAGACCCATATTGATGAGCTACATCAAAGGCCTCTATTATTTCCTCAAGGATGTAGCCATGGGCCGAAGAGGCGAGCCAATTGTCACACATAGTTTAGAGAAAGCTAAAATCTCTTCAGTAGACATAGAGAACCATTGACCTTGTGGTCGAAACTCCAATAATGGAGAAATTTGTTGAAGAAATTCATTAGGTCACCGCATAGGGAAAAACAGATCTTCAAGCATTGAAGATAGAATTCAGTGGCCTACAAGAAAAGGTTGAGGAAACACCAGCAGAGTGTCTCAGGATGAGTCACGACTTTGTGTTGGGGGCTTGTTTTGATGGGGTACCCTGGGTCAATTTTTTTTAAGTATTATCAAGTCTCTGCATTTTGAGGAGAGGAGCGCGAGTAGTGCAGGTTGATAGGAGTTAAAGGGGCTTTAGGAAGGCCAAAGCCCCTTATTTTGTTAGATTCAAGTTGTTTTGAGACCTGCCCATGGTTCGCAGACCATGGTATTTTAATGAAGAAGAATATAAAAGGAAGTCATAGAAGATTCATAAGATAGCTAAGTAAGAATATTGCATGATTTGGGTCTAATTTTATCTATTCTGTACTTGGGTGAAGGGGAAGGCTCCTGCAGCTATGTGCACAGAGACCTTGGTAAGTCTAGAGCTAAGTGTGAAGGCCCCTACAGTTGTGTGCGCAGGGTTAGGAAGAGATGTAATTGAAGATCTGAAGCATAATAAAGGCTTGTTTTGAAGAACTATATTCGTATCTATGTATCACTGTTTTATCTCTGGATTTACTGTATTTTTTATCTGTTGAATGCATCTAATTAGGAAAAGTACTTAGTAGATTCGCGATGACATAGATCTGTATATTTATATGATGTTATGCATGTTTAGTGCAATCGATGAAGGACATAAGTATATTTACTATCATTTACTATAAGTTCTAGATTTCAAGGGTTAGGGTTCGTGAAGGTCAAGAAAATCCCTAATTTTGGCATAAACACATCACATAGTCCCCTGGATGCAGAAACCTGGTTCTAGTATCCCCCAATACTACCTTGGGTGAGACTGCAGCCTGCACTACGTGGGTTGTTGTCGAAAGGGTTGGTAGTGTAGGGTTTTGTTGGTTAGTGCAGCTAACTCTGAACTTGGTTCCAAGCCCCCTCAAGCCAACACTTTCACCCTCTTATTTACTACACCCCCCAGAAAACCATTAATGCATTGATTTGAATATTATAATGCAGGAAGGTCAATTGTTCCGATTGATTAATGGAATTGATTAGTCAAAATTCTCTAGATTTGGAGCTTGGATTCCCATAAATCTTGGGTGATATATTTATAAAATAACTTTACGCATGTTACGGTAAGTAAGAATAAGATTGAAGTGAACAAGACCGAGGTAAAAAGGAGACTTACAGGTGTCAAATGAGGTTATAGGTGAAAGTAAAAGGAGGGTCAACAAAAATGAAATTTGAGGCTAAGTAAGAATAAGACTGAAGTGAACAAGATCGAGGTAAAAAGGAGACTTACAGGTGTGAAATGATGTTACAGGTGAAAGTAAAAGGAGGGTAAAAAAAAATGAAATTTGACAAAAGGTATGTGATATATCTGTAAAATAACTTTATGGATGTCAAGGTAAGAAACAATAAGGTTGAAGTGAACAAGACCAAGGTAAAAAGGAGACTTATAGGTGTGAAATGAGGTTACACCTAAAAGTAAAAAGAGGCTCAACAAAAATGAAATTTGACAAAAGGCGAAAAATCAATTATGTTCATTAATTTTCATTAATTTTAAAATCAAAACCATGGAAGCAAAACCAACAATAGTTTTACAGATGAGGAAGGAAAATGAATTATGAATGAAAAATGTATGGGAACATAAGATTTGGATAAATATTTATCCAAATATTTTACAGGGGTAAAAGGAAAATTAAAACAAAAACACATGGATAAACAACACATGGGTTTGGAAATCAATGGGAAGGAAAAACAACGCATAATTTCAAAACCAGACATAATTTCAAATAATGGATAGGAAAATGAATTATGAATGAAAAATGTATGGGAACATAAGATTTGGATAAATATTTATCCAAATATTTTACAGGGGTAAAAGGAAAATTAAAACAAAAACACATGGATAAACAACACATGGTTTTGGAAATCAATGGCAAGGCAAAACAACGCATAATTTCAAAACCAGACATAATTTCAAATAATGGATGGATTTACGGATGGAGATATTTTGAGGATTTCATTTAGTAAATTCATGAAAATAAAGAAATATGAAATTCATCTACGAAATATTTGGAAAACATTTATAACATATTTCCTTTCAAAATATTTTATGAAGTTGTTTCAAAGAGTGACATAAAATCATAAGTAAATTCAAGCAATTCACAGATTTTTAGAGACATATTCACAAACCCCACATTTTAAGGCACAAAATTATCAGTTGAAAGACAAATGGAAGAAAATCAACAACTCTAGATTTTAAGGGCATGAAGATATCAACAGAAAAGCAACATCTTTTTTAGTCCAAGTCATCACCAGAATCCTTGAAATTAGTGTCATAGAGCTTCAACAATTTAATTCTCGTATATTCTTGTACTACTTTTATAAACAATTTTTTAGGATATTTTGTAGAAACATCTTGATATTTAAAATCAATATATTTTGATGAAAATTGTATAAATACTTCATATATAAAACTAAAAAGTGTTGGAACTTGTGTGAAAAAAGAGATCTTGGATGTAAAGTTGTGCATGTAATGAAGTGATCATTTCCATTAATAGAGAAAGTTTGTTCCAAGATTTTTGTGTCAGGAAATTGGTGAAGTTTCCTCTCATGTGAAGTTTTCCCATTTTTTCATATTTTTTTTCTGTCTCTATTATTTAATGAAGATTAAGGGTTGAATTTGTTTAAATACACTCTGGCCTGGCTTATAAACAATATCTATGTTTTCACTATGATATTAAATATAAAATTCATCCTAGTATGCTCTATGTTTAATTGAATCTAAATCTTTTCATTCCATTCACTCCACAAATGCTACAAAGATCCAAAATCTTTCCTACCTTGCCCTGTTACATCTGTTCTATCATTTTTGTATTTGATCACCCCAAGACTTTTGACTCCATTTCCCAAGGGACTGTCCTTGCGGTTTCAACCAAATCTTTGCCAAAACCAAAATCAGAACTCAATAACTAGCCTAATATCTTAAATCAACAAATCTAAATCATATAGAGAGATCCCTCTCTGAAGCTGGAAGGGCTAGATACTAGCTTCCAAAGTGGTTTTGTGGTTACCTCCAAGTTTCTTTCATAGCCTTAGGAAATTATGGAGTGATAACAGGCCCAATCCTCTCAACAATATTGAAGGGTCCACAAAACTGTGGTGCCAGCTTAGAACATGATCCAATCCATAAGGAGCTCTTCTTTGGTTTGATGCACAAGTACACTTGTTCCCCAACCTAGAACTCAAACAACTTGTTCCAATGTGCATAACTCTTCTGTCTATCCTATGCTACCATTAGATTCTTCTTTATAGCCTGCATTTCCTGTTCCATGTCTGCCAACATGTCCAGTCAAATCAACAACTTGTTAAGTGGATCGCTCCAACTGATGGGAGTATTGGAACTTTGCCAATACAATACCTCAAATGGACTCATCCTCAAATATTCCTAACACCCATTGTTGTTAGCAAACTCTACTAGTGGAAGATACTCTTCCCACTACCACTGCTAATGAATCAAGTACATCCTCAACATGTCCTCCAAAATCCTATTGACCCTCTATGTCTGTCCATCGGTCTGCAGATAATAATTTGTAATAAAGGCCAACTTTGTGCCCAAACTTACAAACAACTCCTTTGCATCCCTATCTGAAACAATATTCTTTGGCGCCCCATGCAACCTAACCACATCTCTAATGAATACATGTGCTACATCGCTAGCTGAGAACATAGACTTCTATGGAATGAAGGGCGTAACGTTTGTCAACCTGTCCATAACAACCATGATGGAATCATGTTGTCTCACTATCCTCAACAACCCTGTGATAAAGTCCATGGAAATGACCTCCCATTTCCACTCTGGAATTGAAATCTTCTATAGCAGTCCACCTAGATGCTTACACTTTCCCTTCACTCACTAAAAATATAAACACCTCGCTACAAACTCTGCTACATCCTTCTTTAGATTCGACCAATGATAAAATTTCTTTACTTTGGTCAACGTCTTCTGATAGCCTAGGTGAATTGAATAAGGTTTTGCATGAAACTTATTTAAGATCACCTTATTGAGCTAACTACTATCTGCAACATATATCATGTCTCTCAATCTAACCAATCCATCTGTTGTAAGACAATAAACGACATCCTGTGCACCTGCACCTGTTCCTGTACCGGTACCGCTACCTGTACCATTATTTGTACCACTACCTGTACCTTACATGTACCTTTACTCTGTTGTAACCTATGCATAATCTCTGTATACCTGACATCCTACTAACCTTCCTACAAGAACCTATCCTATAAGTCTCTCCCATAGGAGTACATAGTTGCTAAGTGATTTACCCGTACCTTCCTGCTAAGAGCATCTGCCACCCTATTCTCCTTTCCTTTGATGTAACTGATCTCTTAGTCAAACTCAATTATCGTGGCCAACCGTCTAGCTTGCTTGGAGTTCATATTCGATTGGTCAAACAAATACCTCAACCCAATGTGATCAGTCATTAGCACAAACCTCCTGCGAAGAAGATAGTGCCAACACATCTTCAATGCATGTATGGTGGTTGCTAACTCAAGATCATGTGTCAGGTAGTTATACTCATGCTCATTTAGTTTTTGTGACTCATAGCATACCACCTATCCATCCTGCATAAGGACTCCACTATGTCCTCCCTTGCAAGCATCTTTACATACTACAAACTCTTTGTATGGATCTGCAATCTTTAACACTAGAGCACATGTCAACAACTGCTTAAGCTGCTCAAAACTAGCCTCACACTCCTCTATCCCCTAAAAATTCTTGCCCTTTTCTCTACAATGATGTAATAGGGTAAGAAATATGTGAAAATTTCTTGATGAGCCTCCTGTAATAGCCTGTCAATCCCATGAAATATCTCACCTCATCCACATTCCTAAAAGGTACCCACTCCATGATGGCCCTTACCTTTTCTAGATATATTGCAATGCCCTCTTTGGGGACAACATGTCCCAAGTAATGTACCTCAGTCTGAAAGAAAATACACTTGCTGAGCTTAGCATACAACTAATTCTCTCTCAACAACCTCAATACAGTTGCTAAATGCTCGGCACACTCTTCCTCATTTTTATAATATACCAATATGTCATAAATGAACACAATAACAAACTTATCCAAATACAAATGCAACACATTATTCATCAAGCACATAAATGTAGCTAAAGCATTAGTCAAACCGAATGGAACTACAACAAACTCATAATTGCCATACCTAGTCTGGAAAGTTGTCTTGCAAATTTTCTCCTGTTTGATGCGTACCTGATGGTATCCGCATCTCAAGTCAATCTTAGAGAACATTTCTACTCCCTTCAATTGATCTAACAAGTCATCAATCCTGAGTAATGGGTACCTATTCTTGATTGTCACTTTATTCAAAAATATTTAGTCAATGCATAATCTAAGAGTTCTATATTTATTCTTTACAAATGATATCGATGTGCCTCAAGGTGATACACTTGGTCTAATGTATCCCTTGTCCAACATTTCCTTCAATTGCAACTTCAACTCTACCAACTGAGATGTGCTCATCCTGTAAGGTGATTTTGATGCTAGAGCTACCCATGGCACTAACTCAATAGAAATTCTACTTCCCTATGAGGTGGAAACTCTAAAATATTATTAAACACATACTAAAACTGTTGTAGAACTGGGTACCTATTGGGACGGGGTCCCCTAGGTCAGATTTTGTAAAGTTTTGTTAAGTTTGTAAATATATTGTAAAGTCTCCACATTTTTAGGGGCAAAGCGCGAGTAGTGCATGTCAATAGGAGTGAAAGGGGATTTAGGAAGGTGAAATCCCCTTAAGTTTGTTAAATTCAAGTTGTTTTGAGACCCGCCCATGGTTCATGGACCACGGTATTGTAATGAAGAAGAGTATAAAAGGAAGTCATAGAAGAGTCATAAAATAGTTAAGGAATAGGAAGTGCATGAGTTGAATCTGAAATTTCCTATTCTGTACTTGGGAAAAGCGGAAGGCTCCTGCAACTGTGTGCGTGGAGACTTTGGTAAGTACTCAGCTGAGTGCGCGGGCCCCTAAAGGTGTACACGTAGGGTGGAAAGAGTTTGTAATTGAGAATGTGAAACATAATAAAGACATATTTTGAAGTGATATCTGTGTAACTATGTATTACTGTTATTTATGAAGTTCCTGTATCTATGAACTGTTGAATGCATTTAATTCGGAAAATTACTTAATAGATCTGCGAAGACGTAGATTTTCTTATTGTATGATGTTATACATGTTTAGCGCAATCGGTGAAGGACATAAATATGTTAACTGTTATTTGTTGTAAATTATGGGTTTCAAGGGTCAGGGTTTGCGAAGTTCA
Organism: Pinus tabuliformis; assembly: GCA_031772625.1. Taxonomy (NCBI): domain Eukaryota; kingdom Viridiplantae; phylum Streptophyta; class Pinopsida; order Pinales; family Pinaceae; genus Pinus; species Pinus tabuliformis. Next base: position 620,610,124 of record CM062808.1, on the reverse strand, counting down.
AGATAAATCCCTAGATCTATAGAAAACACATCACATAGCCCTCGGGATGCAGAAACTTGGTTCTAGCATCGCCCAATACTGCCATAGGTGAGATTGCAGCCTGTGCTACACAGTCGTTGTTGAAAGGGCTTATAGTGTAGGTTTTTGTTGGTTAACGCAACTAACTCGAAACCTGGGTCCAAGCTCTTTCAAGCCAACAAATGCTCCATTGTCGGGACCAATATATATCTAAGGGATGTGTGATATGGGGCCTATGGAAACCAACAAAGAAGGAAATTGAAAAGTGGATAAATCAGAAGCTGCACGAGTTTGCATCTCAAGAAAACAGAAATTTGTGCATGTCGAAAGAAGAGTAGTTGTAGAGATATCTATATACATAGGAACACGACATTTTCTTTTGTTCTTTTCAATGTGAATTATAAAAATGGTTGGATAAATTAGCAGATGTTCCACCTACCTGGAAGGATCAAAATGCATGGTTGTGAAGATTGTCAATTACTAGATCGATAGTATTTTGGGCAGATTTATCACTGAGTTCACGATTAATACGTCTGTCAGTTATAGCGAAGCTGAATGTCGGTTTTTTAAAGTGCCAACAGATAAGTATCTCAAGTCTCTAAAAACCTGGATTAAAATTCTTTGTGTGAGAAATCGGTTATGCCACTAAATTGATGTTTAGAAGAGGCTCGACCGGAGCTATCCAAAGTGGGAAACAATTCAAAAAAGACTAGATACAATTGCTGAGTATAGTCCTCTGTTGGGAGCATCTGATAGCAAAGAAGAAAGTAATATTCTAAAGCCGGGCACTGTAGTTGGTAAATCAAGGCACTGCAGAATACCACACCCATCCACTCCACCTCCTCCATCACCTGCACCTCACACACCTATGCCTCCACCTCCACCTCCACCTCCACTTCCACTATTCAGTATGGCGAACACTATGAAGATGCCTATATTCAAGGGTCTGGGGACAAAAGACATTGATCAATTCTAGTTTGTAGCAGATATTGTGTAGAAGTCACAACAGATAATAGATGATGATATGAAGAAAGCACAGTTGGTCATAACATTGCAAGACTAACTAGAATCCACAAGGTAGGGATAACGAAGTCTAGAATCAAAATAAAACTTCCACTTAACTTATTAATAAATAGAGGAAACAAGGAAAGAACAATGGTATTAGGACTAACTATCCTTGCAACTTATGTAGGTACTATCATGATTACACACATCATTACTCCTAGATTTTCAAATTCAAGTGTATGAAAGAATCCATCAATCCCTAATTACCATACTAGAATCTCCTAGAAATACATTATATTATAGACCCCATTCTCACAACAAGGATTCATGGGCACATAATCAATGGGAAACCTCAAATCCTAGTAGGTTTACTTCATGACCCAAGACTAGTTAGGTCAACTAGGGGGCATCCCTACAACCTCTAGCACCACAATTTCCAATATACCTTCATTATTCAAGGAAAGGAGAAATATTTATCAATACCCATCCTAATATATCAACTTTAATTTTGATTGACATAAGAAAGCATGACTTCCACTCGTTGTCACATTACAAATACAAGTTCTGATCAAAAATATTTATAATTCATCAATGATGGGGTTTTTTCATGTTTTATGTCCTCCTCAACTTGGAAATGAATAAAATATTCCACACTTATTCCTTTAATGAATTATTTTGGAGAATTTGATGATATATTCTATTCACACTTAAGGATCTAACCTCCCCATCATGTTAGGTGGTAAGACTTTTTTTCAATGTCACAACCATGTCTAGCCGAATAGATTACAATGTAATCCATGGATAGGATTAAGTCTATTCCAAGAGTGATATGGTGTCTTCATACTTTTGATTCATGATATTCCCACATAAGATTCACAACATCACCATTAAGTATCCTACTATGATCCCCCCTTCACATGCTTCACAGGATAAAATCTTACCTTCTTCTACTCAATGTGAGTCCATTCACTATGTTTCCATATCCATTCCCGTTATTTTTTATAACATGGATCTAGAACTACCTCCTCACTCCTATCAATTACAGGTTAGGAAGATTCATTCACCTTTGATAGCATCAACTAACATTTATGTCCCCACTCACAATAGTAGTAATGACCTATCAACGACATCCTCCCTTAGGATGAATAATTCTTTGAGGCCCTTACTTCTTTCACTAATTCTAGTGATAAACTCAATGTGGGTTCTCCCAATGATTGCTTGTAGGGTCCTAACAACTTAAATGGTGCACATTCTCATTCCCTCTTCTTTTATACTATGTCATATCACATAATATCATCTCTTCTAGGTGACAAGGATTCCATGGTCATATGTAATACCACCCCCTATCTCATGAGATTGGGGAAATACCAGTTGCTACCTGGGTCCCTCCAACACTAGCTCAAATTTCCCCATTTGTAGGTACCATCATCATACCCTATTGTGTGTTGTACACCCAAAAATTACTCAATTACAAGCCCCATTGGCCCCATTTACATGATCCTTCTTGTGATAAATCCTCTTTAGATTTTATCTCTTTGGTTACCTCCCTCAATGGTGACCTAGACTCCTTGAAAGAGTGCCTATTAGTGGAAATAATTGTTTTCTTCTGTTCTACAAGAGTCACCTCAAGTTTACTTTGGGGGGATCACCCTCCCCTTACTTGATGAACCATAGTAATCAAAATTATGGAAATTCATTCTATATTTATTTAGCTATTGACATGATATCTTTAGCTATTTTCTCATCATCTCTTAGTGTTGAAATATTTCATTCCTCTTAAGGCTCAGGTCCCTATGTTATGTATGCACATACTCACATAGTTTGTGCATCTATTATTCCAACACCACCCAACTCTCTATCTTACAATGGAAATTCCTTTCATGCCACAACACTTACACATTAGGACACCTAGACATTATCATTTGATTAAAGAAGGTATGCATAAATTATTCCTCCATTATTGATTTTTTTTATTTCCATAAAGTGTTTTTGTCATCAGTATCTTCACTATGGGTATTCAATTGGATGTGCATCCGTCCATCCAAAATATCCATGATACATTTAACATGGAGAATTATTGGTAATATACTTCTTCAACTAGAATATTGGGTACTCCCTTTGAGATACTTTCATATCACTAGTTCATCCCCTTCAAGATTACCACAGGGTCCCATTCTACCCACATCTACTTCCGTCACCCCCTTAGTTATATGGTTATATGTAGTTGGTATTTTCCAATACACATGGATAGTCTCATTATTTTAAAACCCTTTATATTATGTCCATACATGCTGCACCACGCTCTTCTCTAGGATATTTTTGTTTGTTAGTCCTATGAATGGACCTCATGCTTCATTTCCACCATACTACCAACTTCCCTCCATGCTCATGGGTACCACACAAGTTGCTCGCTATTGGTGTGTCATGGCATTTTCATTTTCCCTATCATTCCGCCACCATTAATAAACCAATTGCATGATCAACTTTGACCCATGACCCCATACGAAGAATAGCTGATAGGGCCCCACCCTTTTATAGTTGTCTTCTTGTGCCATTACAAAAGTTGTTGTTTCATTGCAGAACACATATTTGTGTTTGTACATTCTTATGAACATTTAATATATTATCTTAGAAAGTGTACAAATATTTTTAGAACCAGAGACATCATCTCATGTTTTCATTTCCTAGTGATAATCCTAATCACCATTGGTTGCAATCTCTTCATTTATCCTAATTGTTATTTTATTGGTACATTAGTAATGGCATTTAGCCATTTCCTATTTTAGATTCACCATCAACTATATCCTCATAAACTAATTCATTTTCCCAGCCAAAATAATGGCTTGCAAAAATTCCCTCGCTAGAAGTTCTTCTCACTCTAGGGATTTTCCTATCTCAGTTTGTTTTGAATGTTTCCATCATTAGTTGTGCTACAACCAATGGATCCCCACAATATCCATTCCATTTATATTGAAATCATTCATTGTGCCCTCAATTTAGGCATTCATAGTTTAGCATTGCATTAGCTACAAGTGGATTTCTTAGGGACCTTTTCCCTTGGTCATCATGTCTTCCTTCCTACTGACATCAACTCTCTCATTCCAAGAATGGTGTGGTATCTTGGTTCTCATTCTTATGTCTAATAATTAACCTTGAATGGAGCAATGAGAGTCATTACTACTCATAATTCCATTTATCCCTTGATGTTCAACTTCAACACTCTCTCACATCTAGATAGCTCCTACCTTACAACAGTTGCAGTCTCCCATGTTTTTGGAAGACCTATGGACTTGGCTGGAACACATTACCTAATATTCACACCTTTTCCATTTATGTCTTTCACATGCAAATATTTGCATCAGAAATATCTTCTACCACCACTCGCATCCTTAAGGGAAATGTTAGTATCTACTTCAACATCAACAATTATGTTCTCAATATATTTGACAATGTCTCTCTTGTATAGCAATGTAAACGTATTATAAATAGTCATTATGATGAGCATGGGAAATTCTTGCCTCATTTTTATTTTGTATATATTTCTTTCAACAAAATTGTTATTTAGTAGGTGGGCCCCTATATGTCTCCTTCAAGGCCTCATACTCTCTTGGATCAGGATCTCTCTCCCAAGTAATATCAGTTTGACAATACCACTCTAGAAAAAAATGATGTATTTTGGCTATATATATGTTTCTAACCTTATACATCAAGGGGAAACTATTATCACTCAAAAATTGCAAACTAGATAGTTGATTTCCATAACATTGCAATCATCAAGGAAAAAAAAAGGTTCCACGAAAATATCAATCAAATGTTCAAAAACGTTTGGTTAAATATCACAAATCATGTTCTAATTAATTTCCACAAAAATACTACTCATTAATTCCATAGATTTACATGAGCATTTCTTCGACAACCACATGGATATGTAGAAAGCGATAGCTCATGAGACAACAACCCTCAAAACCATAAACGTTTGTGCCCATGAATAAGTATGAGGTTTGAACAAATTGACCTTGAACTTAAACACAGTTAAGAGGAGTACATGAGTCCCCAAAGAAATCCTTACGCCCTCTTGAAGCATCAAAATACCACACAAGAATCAAAGTTCATTAAATCGGTGAATATCATGAGAGCCTTGAATTTTATTATAATACCAGAAAATCGGGCCATTTGAAGGAGGGTAAGAATCAAGGTTATGCTATGAAAAAATATTTTAAGCATCCTCATACAAGTATAGTATGTCTTTGTGATTAGTGAACTTCCACATTAGATTTTTTCACAACTTCTTAGGAGAGAGTAAGAACCTACAAGGGGAAAATGGAGGAACTTTCTGTAGGAGATATCAAAGTGATACATGAGCTTCATATCTCCTATTTTATCTCTAGAAAATATCATATTGTCTTCTATCCATTATCAATAAAAAAATTGTGCTTCCCATAACATTCTTGTTGTATTTTATTTATGTTACATTGTTCATTCACTTATTCTTGAATTTTCATTTATTAGTTTTGTTTTGTTATTTTATGTTTGTAATAGTTTTTGTTCATTTGTGTAGTTAGAAACAACCTATGAAAAGAGTGGAATTTGGGCCACTCTTTCAAGAAAATCCACCTAGCAATAAGTCCTTGTTCACTGATCTTATTGAATTGTTATGATTATGCATGCTACTAGTATTTATTGCTTGAAATGATGAAGACTTATTTCTAAAAAAATGTTTTTCATAGTATTAGGAGGTAAAATTTTATACACTCCTATAAATGAGATCATATAATTTATTATTCATGTTAATCTATGTTCTTCATGATTTGTGGGTAAGTGAAGCATGGGCCATTGGTCTAGAAAATATCTTACTTTATCAAGAATAATTATAGTTAAATTGGAGAAAGTTTCTTTAGTAAACCTTGGATGCATGCATTCCATGTACTACTAGAAAGGAGGATTTTGTTTGTTATGGGAATTTAAGCCTATGAGGAATGCATACTTACTCATAACATGAGAATTTTTATATCTTTTGATTCTTTGGTTACTCAACACTTTAGTGGAATGCTCATTTTTATAATGAAGGGTGATTTAATGGTGTTGGGAATGAGTTAATTTGGAAGTGTAACCTTAAATAGTTTTTATCAAAGGCTTAGAAATTTTTGATGAAGAAGATATTGGAGATTCTATGTATTGGCAAGGATAAAATATCTTGTGCAATATGAAATATATCACATAATGTAAGTATATATTGTGATGCAACATGTATAATAGAATATCAATGTATCTCACAATGTATTATCACATGAAATAAAATTTCATTGTTATACATTGTGTATTCTACAAGAAAAGAATTTTCATGATATGTTGTTTGTCATTGGGAAAAGATTATTGGAGACATAATTTTTTGTGGAAACTTGGAGAGTTTTCTCTTATTGAAAGAATTTTAATTTTTTTTGCGGAGCAATATAAGACACCAAAATGAATTTTAGGTGTAATACATCGCATGAGAAGACAATATTAGGTCATCATAAAGAAGGAATAACTTTCGTGTCCTAGGAAAGATAAATTCTCTATGTAGTACCTTCTGAGAAAGATAAAAAATATTAAAACATTTTGCAAGAAAATAAATTAATTTGTTTTGACAAGTGGAGAAGGAAGAAAGGAAAAAAGAAGAAGAAAAGTCTATGTTGCAAGAAAATATTTTTGTTTGTGCAATGTATGGCACAAATTTTTTCCTTGCTGAGATACATTATGTGAAAGAAAAATTATTCAATTTGAAAGGTCTTGGGGAAGATAAATTTCTCATGCAAGAAAGGGGCATGTCACGTAAAATGTTTTTCCTGTGTGATATAGGGCATGTTGTGTAGAAAAAAACTTTAGAGAAACATAGGGTGTGTTATGAGAAAAAAAGAAAATAAAAGATTGGAGTGTGATATAGGGTATTTCAATGGAAATAATTTTTGTGTGATATGTCAAGTATCATATGTAGCATGTAAGATTGATCTATTATGTTTTATTTACTTTTTTATTTTAAAAGTAAAGTTCTAAATGGAGTTTCAATTAGAGGTATCTTACAACTTGTGATGACATAAATTGTTATATTTGCCACTACCATGTCTCATATCACCATTCATTGTTTCCACATGTCACCTTATGCTAGGGTGCAATATTTTGACATGATTATTGGTTGTTTCCATATGTAATTGTATTATCGGGTTGAGGATGTTTACATGAATATTGAATTTTGAGAATGAAGAATTCCATAGTCACTCATAATTGTGAAAGATTTTTAGGAATAAAGCTATGTTTAAGTTCAAAACATTTCAATATTTTGAGTGGACGTTACACCCATAAAGAAGGCATCATTCATAGTGATGGGTGGAGCATCCACAAGAAACATCAAGAACATTTTATAACTTAAGCACAATATTCTTACAAAATATATTCCATAAGATTAGATGCTAGTTCTCTCCATATGATACCTTGTGATAAAGTGGAGGATGTGGACATTAACGTTGGAAGGTTGCCTACTCACCATACTTATTTTCCATAAGTGGATGGTATCCTAGTCACCATAAGCATTTACAATATAAGGAGGCTCTCTCAATAACCATAATTGTTTATCATATCACTATGCAGTGATCTCCTAGTTGCTAAGTTTTACCATGTGATTTAATGAGATTTTGTCCACATGTTAGTGCATAGTTTGGTTTGCACCTATGAAGTGTCAAGTTATCATTTGTTGTTTCATTTCCACCACATGGTAGTGCGTTGATGGGTTTTCACATGCTATAGGTCAAGTTACCATTTTTTGTTTCAACATGTCACCTTAAGATAGAGTGGAGGAGGTTGGTGTTCATGCACACATTAAGATGTGTGGTGGTATAAATATGTGATTAAGTAAACCTTATACCACATGTTAGTGGATTATGGGACTTATCCCTATCACTTGTCAAGGTATAAATCCTTTTTTTGTGTCATCTTATGATAGGGTAGAGTATGTTGGGGTTTATGCATATGCTAAGAGGTCGATTGGGGTTGGAATATTATACTTTAATGTTGGAGGTTCACCCAATGACCATACATGTTTACCATATCATTACCTAGCGATCCATTAATTTCCATGTATCACTATTCTTTTTATGGACTTTCTTCCACCTGCTAGTTCATGGTAGGATTTCCACTTACCACATGTAAAGTTAACATTGTATGGTTTCTCTATGCCACATGACTATCATGTGTCAAAGTTACCATTCATTATTTCAACATGTAAACTTATGATAAAGTGGAGGGTATTGGGGTTCACACAAATGTTAAGAAGCTCAAGGGTGGAATATGATACATGCAAGTTGGAAAGTCACTCAATTAGCATACCTATTTACCATATAATTTCTCAATCATCACCTTCTTTCCAAGTGTCACCATGTGATAGGATCAATATTTCCTCCACATGTTAGTGCATGGTTCGGTTTTCACCTACCACATGGCATGTTTCCATTGGATAACTTTCACATGGCACCTTATGATAGAGTAGAGGATTCAGATTCAATTATGTGTTCAATGTAATGCTATGGAAACAATACATGAAGGTTGGAAGGAGTGCAACAAATGTGGAGGGGAGATAGAAGGAAGAGACCCTTTCAATTTGCATTTCTATAATATTGTGGATTGTCGTAATTCTTATGTTAACAAGCTTCATGGTGGAAATTCTTGGTGTGATATATCATGTGAAAGAAATATTATTCAATGTTGTAATCCCTAGGGAAGATAAATTATCCACTCAATAAAAGAGCATGTCATGTAGAATGTTTTTCTATGTGATATAGGGAATGTCACTAGAAAATTTTCTACAGCAACATAGGGTATGTTGTGGGCCACAAAAAACAAAAATAAGCATGATATTGTGTATTTCATTGGAAATAATTTTTTTCTACGATATGCCAAAAATCACATGTATCATGTAAACTTCATGTGTTATGTTTTATTTATTTACTTATTTATTTGAAAAACTAAAAGTGCTAAATGTCAACTAGAAGTATGTTACAACATGCCATGACATACATTGTTAGGATTGTGCACGCCATGTGTCACATCACCATTCATTGCTTCCACGTGTCACCTTATGATAAAGGATGTTCACATGAATATTGGTTGTTTCATATGTCATCCTATGATAGGGTGGAGGACCTTAACATGAATTTTGTTCTCTGACAGTGAAAATTTTCGTAGTTGGTCATAATTGTGAAGGAATTTTAGAATGCAAACTATATTTACATTTTGAAACATTTCAACATTTTGAGTGGAAAATCCAACCATAAATAAGGCATCATTCATAGTGATGGATGGATAATCCATAGGAAACATTAGGAAGACGAATGTTCTTCCAAAAAATCTTCAATGAGAATGGATGTTTGGTTGTTTCCATATGTCACTTTATGATAAAGTAGAGGATGTTGACATGAATGTTGGAAGGTTGTCTACTCACCATACTTGTTTTCCATAGGTGGAAGGTTACTCAGTCACCATACCCATTTACCATATATGGATGGTCATCCAATTACCATATTTATTTATTGTATCAATGTGTAACACTCTATTAATTGCTAAGTGTGACCATTTTATTTAATGAGATTTTTTCCACATGCCAATGTGAAGTTTGGTTTGCACCTAACATGTGCCAAGCTACAATTTCATGGTTTCTCTCCACCACATACTAGTGCGCTAATGGATTTGCACATGCCACATGTCAAGTTACCATTTGTTTTTCAGACATGTAACCTTATAATAAATTTGACGATGTTGGTGTCCATGGACATAAAAATATAAGTATAATTATGTGATTGGATTCAAACTCTCTACCCCACGTTTATCCCTATTACATGTCAAGTTATCATTGGTATTTTCCATCTTACCTTATGATAGGGTAGAGCAAGTTGGGGTTTATACATATGGTAGTTGCATTGATTGAGGTGGAGACATTTTAGCAACTGGTATGAATATTGCAACTATGTCTAGAAATCTACATGAAATCTGTGAGGCAATCATTCACATGACATTTTATTGTGCAAAAGATGCAATAAGGACTTGAGGTTATGGTTGAGTTAGATGTTTGAAAAGTAATTCCTTTAATAATATTGAGAAATTATATATATATATATATATATATATATATATATATATATTAAACATCATAACTTGCATTATAACATGAAAATTACTATCATCTTACTTACTATTAATAATAAAAATCAAGGACATGTAGTTTGTATTTTTTTTTACTATTTTAGGCAATGGACATGAATCAATGAGTTCATAAGTAGACATTTCAAATAAAGCTAATGTTCTCAAATAAATTAAATGGATGGAAAAGCATCAATCCATGATAGACATCAAAAGACTTGCCTCATGATACATCTCACATTGCAGAAATTAAAAAAAAATAAATAATATAAGTTAGCTAAATTATAACTTTATTTTAAATTATTATTAATTATAAAAAGAATTAATATATAAACTAAAACATATACACATTTAAAAAAACCATGTAACAATATTCTCAACTATGGAAAATCTAAAATAAATAGGTTTTGTCTAATAATAATAATAAAAAAAATTGGTAATAAAAAAAAATAGCACTAATTTGGAGTATGGAATTGCTAGCCATGTGCATGGTGTCGAGAAATAGGGAGGATTAAGGCAGGGCATCCAAAATGTTGGGATGGTGGAGTCGGCCACTTGGTTCTTTGGGAGAAGACAAAGGTATAAATGACGAGCTCAAACCACAAACTGAAACAGAAACCCAAAACAACTGTCAAGAACATATCGTGGAGCAAAAAGAAACAGAAATTTACAGAAAAAGAAATATCACGAACATATATCGTGGAGTTTGATACCAAATATTTCTTGACCCCCATATAAAATCCTCAGAGTTATTTATTTAAACCAATCCGCTCCGATCAAAATCACAGCTTCAGCTTCATCAGCCTCTTCTATAACTTCGATGGCTGCACTTCTCCTTGGGTCCCCGGAGCTCTGCAACTATCCAAATTTTGTGGTGCCTGATCGTGGGTCCGAATTAGATGACCCAAAATCTAGGACAGTTGCGAATGAAAGGGCGTTGGAAATGCAATCGGAGCGCAGCCGCTCTGCGACATCCTCGATATCAGGAGCTTTGAAACGTTACTTGAAACGCTGCTTCCAAGTTTTGAAACGAATCTTGGAAGCCGTCAGTCCAACTTTGAAACGCTACTTCGAATTACTGCAGGAAGGAAAGGTGAATATGACATTGACTAACAATTTCTCTCCCACATTCTCAACATCTAGCAATCCATTGCTTGATTTCCTTTTCCATGTTGTGCCCGATACTCCCTCCCATAGAGTCACTGAAATTTTGGAAGCCGCACGGAATGAAGATCCACTAACAGATTTAAAGCTAGTTTGTCAACTGGGAGGCGTATGAGGAATGGGAAAATCAGATCGAGAGGGCTTTTATGCCGGAGCTTCTTGGATTCATTCACATCACCCCAAAACTCTGGCTGCCAATATCGGTGTTGGGAATTTTTCTGGTAAAATTCCAAAAACAAACAAACTGCACACAGAGATAATGCTTTGTTTCTGCCACAGGATCTTTAACACAGGGAAGAAAATAAAATTTCTGAGCAAAGCAGAGTTTCTCAACCAAAATAAAGTTCTATTAATTCATAATCTGCCTGATACAAATTTCTTCCTCTCTCTCAGAGGGATTCACCAAGAACTTCCACCAAAAACAAAATTACCCTGCCTCTTTTACAAATAATTTTTACACTGCTGTGTAAAATTTTCATTCACTGCTATGTTAAAAAATTTTACATTCACCACTTCTTGTTTCGCACTGCTGTGCGTTTATCCTCTCTCACACTACACACCTTACATTACAATGAGCAACACATTTCTTATGCACTGATGTGCATCTCAATAACAAGAAACTCTGGTAATTTTTTGTTCGCACGAGTTGTGTGCTTCATTCTCTTTTCATTACATATACCAAGTCAACTCATTAACAAAAAACAACTACCAAGAAATAACACACGAGCTCCTATTTTTTTAGATATTACATTGCGTATATCATATAACAAAATGACCATACCTGTCTTTAAATTTGCCATACGTTCGTGCATAAAAAAAAACCATTAAAAATAAAATATTTACCAGTCATCCTACGAACACATTTAATTTCATTTATATTTTACCGGCAGTCAAAACAAAATTTCACGTCACGCAAAATTCAGGCCTGTATGCATCTTTAGCTTAATCTGACGGCGGACAACCTCCCTTTTGATCAGACGGTTCGGAACAATATCGGACTCCCCTTATTTGCTGAACGTTATGTCCCGATGGAAAATCTGTTTTGAAAACATACAATTGACACGCATCCAAAATTGATTGCATCGGATGAGTTTGTACGAAAACCACTTGCTGACCAAAAGCGGTCCGATAAGCTCACGGCAGTTTTGCTGAATTAAACGTTGTTTGACTGGGCGGCAGTTGAAATTATATTTTCAACACTCCTCTTTAATTTCAACTGCTAGGCATTTAGTCATACCCAAACACTTCCTCAAAAATTCAAAGCTTTTCTGGTCCAATGGCTTTGTCAGAATGTCTGCTACCTATTCCTGAGTCCTGCAATGTTGTAAAACAATTTCTCCATTGCTTACCAATTCCCTGATGTAATGAAACCTTGTGTCAATGTGTTTCGTTCTCTTATGAAACATGGAATTCTTGGATAATGCAATAGCTGAGCTATTTTCACAAAAGATCACCGTTCCTTTCGCCTGCTCTTGGCCTAAGCTCCTTAACATTCTTCTCATCCAAACTGCTTGACATGCTGCTGTTGTAGCTGCCACATATTCAGCCTCTGCGGTAGAAAACGCTACAATATGTTGCTTCTTAGAAGCCCATGAAATGGCTTCTGAACCCATGTGAAAAACATAACCGGAAGTGTTTTTCCGATCATCTACACTTCCAGCCCAATCACTATCAGTGTATCCAACTAAATTTGAACATTCTGAAGCAGTATATAAAATGCCGAACTTTTTAGTACCTTTAACATACCTCAGAATTCTTTTTGCTGCCTGCCAATGTGCTTCTTTTGGCCTCTCCATGAATCTGGAAATTAAACTAACAACATGCATTATATCAGGCCTAGTTGCAGTTAAATACATGAGGCTGCCAACTATGCTCTTGTACAAGCTAGGATCAAAATCCTTGTTTGCTGAGTTTTAATCCCATCACTGTGGGAGTGATTGCTGCCTTGCTGTCGTGCATATTAAATCTGCCCAACACTTCATTTACATATCTTGCTTGTGAGATAAAAATCCCATTTTCATTTTTATCTACTTCTATTCCTAAGAAGTATTTCAACAAACCCATGTCAGTCATTTCAAATTCCTCTTTCATGACTGTTTTGAAATTTTCAATGAGGTAATCATCATTACCTGTAAAAATAACATCATCAACATATAGCACAACAATTAAAATTTTACCATCTTTTTCTTTGATGTAGAGGGTGGGTTCTCCCTCACACTTCTCAAAGCCTTTTTCCAGTAGATAGGAATCTATCCTACTATACCATGCTCTTGGCGCTTACTTCAGCCCATAAAGAGCTTTCTTCAATCTGCACACTTTGTGCTCTTGGCCTTTCTTCTCATAACCCGGAGGTTTTTCAATGTAAACCTCTTCCATTAACACTCCATTTAGGAATGCTGACTTCACGTCCATTTGGTAAACTTTCCACTTGTTTTGTGCTGCTATGGACAGCACTGCTCTCACGGTTTCCATTCTTGCAACCGGTGCGAAAGTCTCCTCATAATCTCTCCCATACTGCTGCTTGTATCCCTTGACAACAAGCCTTGCGTTGTGTCTTTCTATTTTGCCTTCAGCATTACTCTTGGTCTTGTAAACCCATTTAACTCCAATGACTTCTTTTTCTTTTGGTAGTTCAACCAAATCCCATGTCTTGTTTCTTTCTATGGCATTGATCTCTTCATCCATAGCTTCTATCCATTTCCTATCCTTAATTGCATCTTCGAAATGAATAGGGTCATCAACATGACAATATAATGCAAATAAGAAATTCATTCCTTCATCATAAATATCACTTAAGTTTCTGAATTTCTTACCTCTTTCATTTGGTGTGCAAGTGCTTGAAGATGCACTTGAATTTCCTCCTTGTGGTGTGCTTGGAGAAGCACTTTCATTTCTCCTCAAGGGTGTCTCTTGTTGTCCTTGTGTTGGTGCTGCTGTTTGGGGATGTATTTTAGCCATCTCCTCATTATCATCATCATGAGACAAACAGTTTTTAGCATTCACTGTTTTCTCTATGCTTCCATCCCAAGCTTCCTCCTCAATGAACTGAACATCTCTACTCACAAAAAACTTCTTGGTGGATGGGATATACAACCTGTAAGCCTTGGATTCGTCACTATATCAAATGAAAATACATTTCTCCCCTTTGTTGTCCAACTTCTTCCTTAGCTGATCTGGAATGTGTGCATAAGCCACACAACCAAAAACTTTCATGTGGGTGACTCCTTGCTTTCTCCCACTCCATGCTTCTTCTGGCACTTTGTTCATCACAGCTTTTGTATGACACCTATTCAAAATATACACTGCACAATGTACAGCTTCAGCCCAATAATCATTTGGCAAATTCTTTTCCTTCAACATGCTCCTCGCCATATCCATGATGGTCCTATTCTTTCTTTCAGCTACCCCATTTTGCTGCGGAGTGTACCTTGCTGTAAATTGCTTGTGTATTCCATTTTCTCTACAAAACTATAGGAATTCCTTGGAGATATACTCACCTCCTCTGTCAGTTCTTAGGACTTGGATGTGCAGCCCGCTTTGGTTTTCCACAAGTGCTTTGAAATTCCGAAATTTTTCAAACACTTCACTTTTGTTCTTTAGGAAATAAACCCAAGTTTTTCTGGTGAAATCATCAATGAATGTTAGAAAATATTGGCTACCTGCTAATGATGGAGCTTGCATCGATCCACATAAGTGTGAGTGGACAATCTCTAAGGGTGCTTTTGCCCTTATGATTTTCCCTGATGGAAAACTTTCTCTGTGTTTTTTTCCCAAGATACAACCTTCACAAAGGCTATCTGGTTTCTCTATTAATGGTAATCCTCTTACCATTCCTTTTCTACTCAACAAGTTAAGACCTCCAAAGTTGAGATGTCCAAATCTCAAGTGCCACAACCAGTTTTCATCCTTTGGTACGCTTTGGAAAGCCTCTTGGGTAACTGCTGCAATTACTTCTTTGTTTTTCAAATCTGCCCTTATTCTGAGAGGGAACATCCTGTTCCTCATCATCTTCACTTCAGCAATGCATTGTTTTCTGGGTTTTCTATCCATGATGGTGCATACATCATTCTCAAAGAAAACATTGTACCCCTTTTGAACAAGTTGTCCAATACTTAAGAGGTTACATCTCATTCCAGGAACATAATAGACATATGCTATGGTTTTCTTTTCACCTTTCTTTGTATATATTTTAACTTCTCCTTTTCCCATAACAGAGATTTTACTATCAGTCCCAAGTGTGACTTGTGATTTTACATTTTGATCTAAAGCAGAAAACAGGGCTATGTTTCCTGTCATATGGTTGCTACAACCGGAATCTAGAAACCATATATCATCACTATTTGTTTCAGCCATATTACAAGCTAACAACACATTATCTTGGCTGATATTTTCTCTAGTAATGTTTGCACTAGATCTATTAGTCATGTCATGCTGCTTCTTTTTACATTCACTGGCATAATGCCCATATTTTTTGCAATAATAATATTGGACATTGGATTTTTCATACATTTGTCCTTGAGCATGATGTTGTCCTCTTTGTTGGCTGCTGCCTTGGCCTTGGTTCTGATTTGGATTGCTGCCTCTTCCTTGAGCATTTGCTGGACTGTTCCTTCCACCTCTGTTTTGGCTTCTGCCTCTTCCTCTCTTGTTTCCTCTGCCTTGACCTCTTCCTCTTCCAAATGACATCTGGGTCTTGAAGGCTTGCTCTAGAGATGAGTTTTCATTTCTACTCAACCTCTGCGCATGTGTTATCAGTGATGCATGAATTTCATCAACTGAAAAGTTTGAGAGATCCTTTGTCTCTTCTATGGTGGTGACAATCACATCGAACTTTGAGGGTAGGACCCTCAATATTTTCTCCACAATCCTCCTTTCTTCAAGAATCTCTCCATGAGTCCTTATCTGTATGACCAGACCAATCACATGTGTGAAGAATGAGTCAATATTGTCTGACTCCTTCATGCACAGGTTCTCAAAATCTTTCCTCAGCAACTGTAGTTTTGTTGTCTTCACTTTCTCCATGCCATGATAGGTTGTCTTGAGAGTTTTCCATGCTTCTTTGGATGTCTTAGTTGCTACTATCCTTGGAAACACACTCTGGTCCACTGCTTGATACAAAAATACAAGGGCTTTTGAATCCTTCTTCCTATTGCTCTTCAACAGATCTTTCTCTGCCTGAGTTAATCTATTAAACTCATTTTCATCTGCTGGTTCTTCAAAACCATCCTCAACTAATTCCCATAAATCTTGTGAGGCAAACAGGGCTCTCATGGTTATTGCCCAATAGTCATAGTTTTTCCCATTAAACTGTGGGAGCTGAGTATTAAAAATACCCATACTAGTGCTGGTGCTGGCCATTCCTTGCATTCTCAGCTATGCTTCAAATATTTGACTGTGTATTTAAAAACACTGACTGTTTCTTCAGCAGTAACACAAAAAACTAATTTGAGAAATACCTGGATCCTTTTGCCTGAGACTTCACTCTGCTGGAGAAGTTGTTGCAGCAAAAAAAATCCTTCCTTCAGCTTCTTTGACACCTTCAAAGAGCCTGGATATGCTCTGATACCACTGTTGGGAATTTTTCTGGTAAAATTCCAAAAACAAACAAACTGCACACAGAGACAATGCTCTGTTTCTGCCACAAGATCTTTAACACAGGGAAGCAAATAAAATTTCTGAGCAAAGCAGAGTTTCTCAACCAAAATAAACTTGTATTAATTCATAATCTGCCTGATACAAATTTCTTCCTCTCTCTCAGAGGGATTCACCAAGAACTTCCACCAAAAACAAAATTACCTTACCTCTTTTACAAATAATTTTTACACTGTTGTGTAAAATTTTCATTCACTGCTATGTTAAAAGATTTTACATTCACCACTTCTTGTTTCGCACTGCTGTGCATTTATCCTCTCTCACACTACACACCTTACATTACAATGAGCAACACATTTCTTATGCACTGTTGTGCATCTCAATAAGAAGAAACTCTGGTAATTTTTTGTTCGCACGAGCTGTGCGTTTCATTCCCTTTTCATTACATATACCAAGTCAACTCACTACAAAAAACAACTACCAAGCAATAACACACAAGCTCCTATTTTTTTAGATGTGTATATCATATAACAAAATGACCATACCTGTCTTTAAATTCGCCATACGTTCGTGCATAAAAAAAAACATTAAAAATAAAATATTTACCAACCATCCTACGAACACATTTAATTTCATTTATATTTTACCGGCGGTCAAAACAAAATTTCACGTCACGCAAAATTCAGGCCTGTATGCATCTTTAGCTTAATCTGACGGCGGACAACCTCCCTTTCGATCGGATGGTTCGGAACAATATCGGACTCCCCTTGTTTGCTAAACGTTATGTCCCGATGGAAAATCTGTTTTGAAAACGTACAGTTGACACGCGTCCAAATTTTGATTGCATCGGATGAGTTCGTACGAAAACCACTTGCTGACCAAAAGCAGTGCGATAAGCTCACGGCAGTTTTGCTGAATTAAATGTTGTTTGACTGGGCGGCAGTTGAAATTATATTTTCAACAATCGGCAGCATCGCTCAATTTGGTTATTTCAAAGACCTAGCTGAGATACTTGTTCGCCTGCTACAGGGAGACGAAGTCACGAAAAAACACAAGACTGAAAAAATCCAGCGTGCAAAGGAAAATGAGGGAGAAAAATCCAAATATGGACGAAGACATGGAATGTGTTGTAACCCCAGTGGATGTCGGCCCGGTTATTACGCTCGAAACAGCGCTGCTGCAATAGAATCTAAAAATCTAGGCACGTTCAGGCCTAGCAAAGATCGAATTTCAGCGGATGCATTGAATGGAAAGATCCTAAGAGAAAAAGTGAGATTGATTATGAAAGAAAAGCGTTTGGAAGTAGCCAGTAAAGCTTTGAAACGTTACTTGGAAGATCCCTATTACAGAGCATTGCATGATCAAATTGCCCAGTTTTTCGCGGGCTTGCTTTGTAACGACTTGGAGGTGCTCAAGTTGGGCAAAGTGAAAGAGATAAGCCTAGCGCCAAGTGGTGCCCTTCCTTGGATTCGTCCTACGATCGTTCCACGTATGCTTTTTCCCCATTAGGAGTTCAACACTGACGAAGATAGGCTTTATGTTTACAGAGCCCGGGAGAAGCTGAGGAAAGAGGTGTTGGTTCCACTCCGGAAGCCTCTCCAATGGCCGGAGGTGTACATGGGTTCCAGTTTGTGGAGCGAACTGCCTTATGAGAGAGTGGCGTCTGTCGCCATGAAAAATTACAAGGACATATTTATGGAGTATGATTCCAAAAGATTCACCAACCATTTGGAGGAGGTGAAAGCCAGGAACAAGAAAGTTGTTGTTGGAGCTTTGCTTCTGTATGAAATTATTGAACAGGCTAGGAATGAAGAATCTGTTGTTGCAAAATTTCAGTGGAAGCGAATGGTGGAAGACATGAAGAAAAATGAAAGCTTTCTAACACCTTGGCAGTATGTGATGTTTCTGTTGGGAATTTCTGATAATTCCAAACAAAAATGAATAGAGAATAATGCTTTGTTTCTTAACACAGAGAAATTAAAATTGTTTTCTGAAGACAGAGTTTCACACATGCACAAAAAATTTGTATTCATTAACAATGCTGACTGTTACGAAAAAAAAGGTCTTCCTCTAACAGAGGGATTATCACAAGAACTCTTCACATGCAGTTCCAAAAAAAAAATTAACTCTGTCTTTGCTTGAAAAATTAACACTACTGTGTGTAAAAAAAAAAAATCATTCGCACTACTGTGTATTACATTTCATTCTCAACAAAAACAGGACATAACTTTATGTTTCACTTGTGTCGTAAAAAAAACTACACCCGTGAATTAAAACAATAAAAATAAATGCTTCACCTACATTTACCAACAACAGTAAATTTCATTAATTACTTCACTGATAAAACGGTGGCTCGTTGATAAGGTATGCAGCCAATTTGTCCTACGTTTGCCACCAATATCTTCCGAGCATCAAGATTGTACAGTCTAGTCAACTGAGGTCTGTACGAATGGATGGGACTCTGTACGAATTCTTCAGGAGTAACTTGTTTCCTCCCTTCCGTTCCAAGCATGGAGATCAGTGCATCCATTGAAAGCCTGCCAATCCAATCAGACGGTTGTTGGCAAAATCGCATGGTCAAACCATATGAAATTTACGCGTCGGGGAAAGGTTGTTTTGCAAAACCGCTCAAGCACATGTCAGTTGATGAATGTGCTCGCTGCCCCCGGAGAATTACCATCATTCGGTGAAAGGTGGTGCAGGGAAAGTGGCGGTTTGACTCTGCAGTTGAAAGTACCATTTCAACACTCCCCTTTAATTTCAATTGTTGGGTTATCAGGCATACCCAGAAATTTCCTCAAAAACTCAAAACTTTTCTGCCCCAATGGTTTGGTCAGAATATCTGCAACCTGCCCCTGAGTTCTGTAGTGTTCTAAAACAATTTCTCCATTGTTTACCATTTCCCTGATGTAATGAAACTTTGTGTCAATGTGTTTCGTTCTCTTATGAAACACAAAATTCTTGGATAATGCAATAGCTGAGCTATTGTCACAAAAAATCACAGTTCCTTTTGCTTGCTCTTGGCATAAACTCCTTAACATCCTTCTCATCCAAAGTGCTTGACACGCTTCTACTGTAGCTGCCACATATTCTGCCTCTGCTGTAGACAACGCTACAATAGGCTGTTTTTTAGAAGCCCATGAAATGGCTCTTGAACCCATGTGAAAAACATAACCGGATGTGCTTTTCTGATCATCTACACTTCCAGCCCAATCACTATCAGTGTATCCAATTAAATCTAAACATTTTGAAACAATATATAAAATGCCAAACCTTTTAGTACCTTTAACATACCTCAGAATCTTTTTTGCTACCTACCAATGTGCTTCTTTTGGCCTCTCCATGAATCTGGAAATCAAACTAACAGCATGCATTATATCTGGCCTAGTTGCAGTCAAATACATGAGGCTGCCAACTATGCTCTTGTACAAACTAGAAACAAAATCCTTGATGTTGTCCTCTTTGCTGAGTTTTAATCCCATCACTGTGGGAGTGATTGCTGCTTTGCTCTCCTGCATATTAAATCTTTCCAACACTTCATTAATATATTTCGCTTGTGAGATAAAGATCCCATTTCCATTTTGTTCTACTTCTATTCCTAAGAAGTATCTCAGCAAACCCATGTCAGTCATTTCAAATTCTTCTTTTATGACTGTTTTGAAATTTTTAATAAGGTAATCATCATTACCTGTGAAAATAACATCATCAACACATAACACAACAATTAGTATTTTACCATCCTTTTCTTTGATGTAGAGGGTGGGTTCTCCCTCACACTTTTCAAATCCATTTTCCATTAGATAGGAATCTATCCTACTGTACCACGCTCTTGGTGCTTGCTTCAGCCCGTAAAGAGCTTTCTTCAATCTACACACTTTTTGCTCTTGGCCTTTCTTTTCATAGCCTAGAGGTTGTTCAATGTAAACCTCTTCCATTAACACTCCAGTTAGGAATACTGACTTCACGTACAGTTGGTAAACTTTCCACTTGTTTTGTGCTGCCATGGACAGCGCTTCTCTCATGGTTTTCATTCTAGCAACCGGTGCGAAAGTTTCCTCATAGTCTCTCCCATACTGCTTCTTATATCCTTTGACAACAAGTCTTGCCTTGTGTCTTTCTATTTTTCCTTTAGCATTACTCTTGGTCTTGTAGACCCATTTAACCCTAATGACTTATTTTCCTTTTGGTAGTTCAACTAAATCCCATGTCTTGTTTCTTTCTATGACATTGATCTCCTCATCCATAGCTTCTATCCATTCCCTATCCTTAATTGCTTCTTCGAAATGAACAGGGTCATCAACATGACAATATAAAGCAAACAAAGAGTTCATACCTTCATTTGTTGCCTCTTGTTCATAAATATCACTTAAATTTCTGAACTTCTTACCTCTTTCATTTGGTGTACAAGTGCTTGAAGAAGCACTTGAACTTCCTCCTTGCGGTGTGCATGGAGAATCACTTTCATTTCTCCTCAAGGGTGTCTCTTTCTGCCCTTGTGTTGGTGCTACTGTTTGATGATATATTTCAGCCATCTCCTTATCATCTTCCTCATGTGAAAAAGAGTTTTTAACATTCACTGTCTTCTCTATGCTTCCATCCCAAGCTTCCTCCTCAATGAACTGAATATCTCTACTCACAATAAGCTTCTTGGTGGATGGATTACACAACCTATAAACTTTGGATTCCTCACTGTATCCAATGAAAATGCATTTCTCCCCTTTGATGTCCAACTTCTTCCTTAGTTGATCTGGAATGTGTGCATAAGCCACACATCCAAAAACTTTCGTGTGGGTGACTCCTTGCTTTTTCCCACTCCATGCTTCTTCCGGCACTCTGTTCATGACTGCTTTTGTAGGGCATCTATTCAAAATGTACATTGCACAATGTATAGCTTCAGCCCAATAATCATTTGTCAAATGCTTTTCCTTTAACATACTCCTCGCCATATCCATGATTGTCCTATTTTTCCTTTCGGCAACTCCATTTTGTTGCGGAGTGTACCAAGTGGTAAACTGTTTATGAATTCCATTTTCTCTACAAAAACGTAGAAATTCTTTGGAGATATACTCACCTCCTCTATCAGTTCTTAGAACTTTGATATGCAGCCCACTTTGGTTTTCTACAAGTGCTTTGAAATTGTAAAATCTTTCAAACACTTTACTTTTGTTCTTCAGGAAATAAACCCAAGTTTTTCTAGTAAAATCATCAATAAATGTTAGCATATAGTGGTTGCTTGCAAGTGATAGAGTTTGCATCGGTCCACATAAATCTGAGTGGACAAGCTCTAAGGGTTTTTTTGCCCTTATGCTTTTCCCAGATGGAAAACCTTCACAAAGGCTGTCTAGTTTCTCTATCAATGGTAATCCTCTTACCATTCCTTTTCTATTCAACAAGTTAAGACCTCCAAAGTTGAGATGTCCAAATCTCAAATTCCACAACCAATTTTCATCTTTTGGTTCGCTTTGGAAAGCCTCTTGTGTCATTGCTGCTATTTCTTCTCCATTTTTTAAATCTGCGTTCATTCTGAGAGGGAACATCTTGTTCCTTATCATCTTTACTTCAGCAATACATTGTTTGCTAGGTGTTTTATCCATGATGGTGCATACATCATCCACAAATAAAACATTATACCCCTTTTGAATAAGATGTCCAATACTTATGAAGTTACATTTCATTCCAGGAACATAATAAAAATCTGCTATGGTTTTCTTTTCACCTTTCTTTGTTAAGACATTTACTTCTCCTTTTCCCATAACATAAACTTTACTATCAGTCCCTAGTGTGACTTGTGACTTCACACTTTGATCTAGCATAGAAAACAGGGCTATGTTTCTTGTCATATGGTTACTGCAACCGGAGTCTAGGAACCATACATCTTCACTCTTTGCTTCAGTCATATCATAGGCTAAAAACAAATTATCTTGGTTGATATTTTCTCTAGTGAAATTTGCACTAATTCTATTACTCATATCATGATGCTTCTTCCTACACTCATTTTCATAATTCCCATATTTTTTTACAATAGTGACATTAGACATTGGATTTATCATACCTTTGTCCTTGAGCATGATGTTGTCCACTTTGTTGGCTGCTTCCTTGGCCTTGGTTCTGATTTGGATTGCTGCCTCTTCCTTGAGTATTTGCTGGACTGTTTCTTCCACCTCTATTTTGTCTTCTGCCTCTTCCTCTCTTGTTTCCTCTGCCTTGACCTCTTCCTCTTCCAAAGAACATCTGGGTCTTAAAGGCATGCTCTAGAGATGAGTTTTCATTTCTACTCAATCTCTGCTCATGTGTCATCATTGATGCATGTAGTTCATCAACTGAGAAGTTTGTGAGATCCTTTGTCTCTTCTATGGTGGTGACAATCACATTGAACCTTGAGGGTAGGATCCTCAATAGTTTCTCCACAATCCTCCTTTCTTCAAGAATCTCTCCATGAGACCTTATTTGTGTGACCAGACCAATCACATGTGTGAAGAATGAGTCAATATTATCTTACTCCTTCATGCAGAGAGTCTCAAAATCTCTCCTCAACAACTGTAGTTTTGTTGTCTTCACTTTCTCCACGCCTTGATAGGCTATCTTGAGATTTTTCCATGCTTCTTTGGATGTCTTGGCCACTGCTATCCTTGGAAACACACTCTCATGCACTGCTTGATACAAAAAGTAGAGGGCTTTAGAATCCTTCTTCTTATTGCTCTTCAACAGATATTTCTCTGCCTGAGTTAAATTATTAAACTCATTTTCATCTGTTGTTTCTTCAAAACCATCCTCAACAAATTCCCATAAGTCTTGGAAAGCAAGCAAAGCTCTCATAGTTGTTTCCCAATAGTCATAGTTTTTTCCATTAAATTGTGGGAGCTGAGTATTACAGATACCCATGCTAGTGCTGGCTCCAGTCATTCTTGCACTCTTAACTATGCTTAAAAACACTTGACTGTGTATTTAAAATAACTGACTGTCCTCAATAGTAACACAAAAAAAAACTAACTTGAGAAATACCTTGGATTCTTTCTTAACTGAGTCTTCACTCTGCTGGAGAAGCTGCTGCAGCAAAAAATCCTTCCTTCACCTTCTTTGACACCTTCAAAGAACCTGAACAAGCTCTGATACCATGTTGGGAATTTCTAATAATTCCAAACAAAAATGAACAGAGAATAATGCTCTGTTTCTTAACACCGAGAAACTAAAATTGTTTTCTGAAGACAAAGTTTTACACATGCACAAAAAACTTGTATTCATTAACAATGTTGACTATTACAAAAAAAGGTCTTCCTCTAACAAAGGGATTACCACAAGAACTCTTCAGATGCAGTTCCAAAAAGAAATTCACTCCGTCTTTGCTTGAAACATTAACACTGCTGTGTGTAAAAAAAAAAATCATTCGCACTGCTGCATATTACATTTCATTCTCAACAAAAATAGGACATAACTTTACGTTTCACTTGTGCCATAAAAAAAACTACACCCGTGAATTAAAACAATAAAAATAAATACTTCACCTACATTTACCAACGGCAGTAAATTTCATTAATTACTTCACTGATAAACGGTGGCTCGTTGATAAGGTATGTAGCCAATTTGTCCTACGTTTGCCACCAATATCTTTCGAGCATCAGGATTGTACAGTCTAGTCAACTGAGGTTTGGACGAAGGGATGGGACTGTGTACGAATTCTTCAGGAGTAACTTGTTTCCTCCCTTCCGTTCCAATCATGGAGATCAGTGCATCCATTGAAACCCTGCCAATTCAATCGGACGGTTGTCGGAAAAATCGCACGGTCAAACCATACGAACTTTACGCATCGAGGAAAGGTTGTTTTGAAAAACCGCTCAGGCACGTGTCGGCTGATGAATGTGCTCGCTGCCCCCGGAGAATTACCATCATTCGGTGAAAAGTGGTGCAGGGAAACTGGCGGTTTGACTCTGCAGTTGAAAGTACCATTTCAATAGTTTCAGGGAGCATGTCTGGAACTCCAATGGGGGTTTGCATAGCACTTGGATTGTTGGTTTCGGAAATAAGTAAGGGGCCGTGGAAGGGCCATGTTATCACTTTCAGCAAAAGTCCAGAAGTGCATTTGGTCATAGGGAATTCCCTAGTTGAAAAGTATGAATTCACAGAGAACATGGATTGGGGAATGAATAACTGATTTCCAAAAGGTGTTCGATGTGATATTGGAGATGGTAGTGAAATGCCGACTAGAACCGAAGAAGATGATAAAGCAACTTGTGGTGTTCAGTGACATGGAATTCAACCAAGCTTCCTCAAATCCATGGAAAACAGTCTACGTGGTAATCAAGGATAAGTTTAGGGAGGCAGGATATGGGGTGCCTCCCAGGATCATCTTTTGGAACTTGAGAGACTCTAACAGCATGCCCGTGTTACAGGGAGAAGAGGGTGTTGCCCTGCTCAGTGGTTTCTCTAAGAACCTCCTCATGCTCTTCTTGGAAAACAATGGACAAATCAATCCATTGATGGTCATGAACAAGGCCATTGAAGGGTATCTTTTCCAACACTTACGTGTTGTGGATTTTAAACCTAGCATACCATCAATGTGGCTCTTAATTTTCCTTTTGTTTTCATAACATTTTCAATTATTTTAAATGAAGCATTTTACATTATGATATTCAATGAAGTATTTTAATTTATGATAGTTTGTCTTAATCTAGAAATGATAATTTTCCTTAAGCTCATCAAAGCATGAAATGAGAAATTTATTTGTTATTAACCTGAATTTCTAAATGGCATTTTATATCTCATTTTTCATTCCAAATTAATGATGATATGGGTATATATTGGGTTATTAGATATCTAAAATTAATGGGATATTATGATCATGCTCTGTGCATGATAATGATGACACATGGGGAATATCAAACATTTGTTGTTGTTTATACCGAACTATTTCAAAGATTAAATTATCTTATGGGAAATTTATCTTCTCTTAGAAAAATAGAGAGAATGAGAGAAAGATTGTTCACACAACACAAAATACACAATGTCTTATTGATCTCACAGACATTACATATATAGGAACACATGATCTTTCTAAATCTGAGAATGGTGAGTCCTGGAAGCATTACTTCCAACACCCTCTCTTAATGCTTAGATGTAGAGAATATAAAAACACATATTACAACAATAAATAAATCTTTGTTAGATTTGTCTGATATGGTCTTCTCAACCTCCCAGAGTGCAATGGTTTAGTCTTGATACTGAACCATCTTATGGAATTGCCACCATATGTGAATCCACGGCCCTCCGTAGCCTTCATTAATTATATAGGATAGCATTCTGAGTACAAAATGTATTCAACGGACAATTCTACAACTTGACCTTGTATAAATAACCTGTACTAATGCTCCCGGAGCACGACGAGTCACACCAGCTTGACCTTATCAAGAACTACCTGTGTCTGACACTCCTGGAGCACAATAGGTCACATTAATATTTTGAAGAGCTAGCATGTCCTTTGTGGTTTTGCTTCATTTGATTTTTTTTTTACGAGCAACTCCTTTCTTCCATTAAAATTTATACCAACAACTTTTTTTATTTTCTAACTTCTGGACAAACCATTATTATAAGATCAAAATAACACCAACAAATACTTCTATGGAGAAAGTGATTATATAGGTGTCACAACAACATGCCCCGTCTCATTACCATTGTTTGTATTTTGAAACCCGATTTCAACGAACCTAGCCTATCAAGGATTTTCAAAATTGGGCATGGCACCGGAAACTTACGAGGACTACCCCATCATCATATTAAAAGAAACGGACATCACAATCAGTGTTTGCATAGTATTCGTTGAAGAGCCACAACACGCGGTGGAAATTTATGGCAGGGCTAGACATGGCTCCATTAATGCGTTGTTTGCAAACCAAACAAGAAGACCAGTAATGTAATGACCTCTGCAAATGAGATCTCAGGTACAGGAGCTAGAAGTTCGTCTTCTTGTTCTCAAATCCTCTGACATTCACATTTGTATCAGTTAAATTTATCAATGGACAATTAGGGCATTGAAATGAAGCACCATTCAATTGAAGTCCTCGGAATGGCAATGAACAACGACAAGCTTCACAAAATCAAAGGCAATAATCTCGAGGGAGTTCTTCACATGTACACAGGAAATGGTGATGCAAGTTACACCGAGAATTTTGACAAACATCAACACATTTTCTGGATGTTATAGTCATTGTTTTAGGCTGCCATCGACAAGCACATATTTCCCCTAGAGGGCCCTCTCAGAATCACAAATCTGGGTTGTGCGACTGGAACTAACACTGTAGCAGATGTTTGGATGATTCTGGTTGACGAATCTCAGTGGCGCATCTCGACTTTCAGATTTAGTAGTGATCAACAAGAAGATCCCAACAAGGAACTGATCAACTCAACAATAAGAAACAAAAAACACACAAATGCTGGAAACCATCCTGTAAGTGCCCGTTCCTGAAGAGGTTGCATATAATACGATGTATCCGAGTTCGAAATGGGAAACAAGGTGATTCGAACCAATTCTAACACACACTCCAAAAAAAAAACTTTACAAAGACATATAAATATCACAACCACTCACAAAACAACAATCCTATTCTAAACTAGTTACAAAGCAATAAAATTCAAGGCTTTCTCATCTTTCTCACTCTCGCTTGAGGGAGTCAAGCTAGAACAAGCTCTGATACCATATTATAAAAATAGAGATAATGAGAGAAAGATTATTCACACAACACAAAAGACACAATGTCTTATTGATCTCATAGACATTACATATATAGGAATACATGATCTTTCTAGATTTGAGAATGGTGGATCTAGATTACTAAAAATAGCTAGTACACCTATTAACCTAGGAACTCACACAATACAACTCAGGACAAATTAGAAGTCATGGAAGCATTACTTCCAACATCTTCTAAGGTGTGTATGGCATGGAGTTGTGAAAATGAATAAAATTGTGGTCCCTACCAATCTTTAAGGCATGAAAGCTTATAAACATCTACTCCTATTTATTCTTAGGGAATATTCATGATCACAATTATGGTAGATATATTTAAGGTGATATTATATCTTATTTTCACTGGTCAACATGTGGACTTAGAGTGGTTCATATGGGCTATTGATGCCCAAGTGTGAACATGGGTTAATTACAAACTAAAATGTAAAATTTTTATGTAAATGTAAAGAAAATGAAACGAAATACAAATGCAAAGTACGTTAGATATTTTTTTGAGTGAAAAAATTGAGGAAAGGTTTGTACCTTATATCCATGGTTAAGATGGATCTAAGCTCATTTCAGTCATGCTCGACCACAAAAAATATGTGGAACATCTAATTTTTATAATCATTTTAAATATGTTAAATATGTCTAAAATTAATCTAGTCATTTTAATTTTAAATTTGCCTAAATACCTAAGTTTTTATAGATTGTGAATAACTTAAATAATGAAGAGTGATGAAATAAAATTTTTGAATACAAAGTGATAATGTGACAATGTTGATTGATGGAAAATGAGAAAAATAAAAATAAACAATGTAAACTTTGAAACGAGAACTATAAACTCAAAACAGTAACTCTGGCCAAAAAAACCCTATAAAAACATTAAAAACAATGCTAAAAACGAAAAGTGTTGATGCTGGAATAACACATTTTTTTTTCTAGCGTAAATTTTCAACATGTTTTAAAAATGGCGGTGAAAACCAATTTTTTGTGCAAAAGTTGTCCAAAAAACACCCTCAAAACTAAAAGTGTTGATGTTTGAATAACATTTTTTTTAATGGTAAATTTTCTGCAAAAAACACCCTCAAAACACCATTTTTTTCAAGGGTAAAATTTCAACATTTAGAAATAATGACGTAAAAGATTTTATTTGGCTCTGAAAAAACATTAAAATTTCAAAACAATAATGAAAACATAGAATAAAATAAAAAATTAAAACAATGAAAACACACACAAAAATAAAATAAAATCAATCATAAAAATGTTAAAAAAAACAAAATTAACCGGTAAACAAATAAATAGTAAGAAAAACACATACATATATATATATATATATATATATATATATATATATATATATATATATATATAGTGTAAACCATAAAATAAATAAATAAATAAATAAAATCGCCAAAAAAAAAATTCGTAAAGAAAAAGAAAATTAAAATAAACTATAAAATTAAGTAAAAATTAAAAAATATATTAACAAAAAACTAAAAAAAAAATATGAAATTTAAAAATAAACTACATTTGAAGAAAAAAACAACAATATACTCAAAATATATATATATATATATATATATATATATATATATATATATATATATATATATTCAAAAAAAACATTTAAGTTTAAAACAAAATATATATTTTTTTGATTAAAAAAAATAAAAACATTTAAATTTTTTATTTAATAAAAAACAATTTTAAAAACAAATATTTTTTATTTAAAACAAAATAAATAAATTATTAAGTCTATTTTTTTAAACAAAATTTTAATTTTTTTATTTTAACAATCTTTTTTATTATAAAAAAAAAAAAAAATGTTGACCTCCGCTGCCACCCAACCACCCGTGAGAGGGGGTTGCATGCAGCCCCGTTGCCGCCCGACCCCTCGTGGTGTCACCGCCTGACCGCCCGTAGTGTCATGGCGCTAGGTGTAGGGGCTGCATGCAGCCCTCTCTGCTGAAGGCCACGCCGCCATGGGCGGCCAGGCGGCGGGGAACTGCCCCGCCGCTGCATCGCCGCCTGTGGTGTCATGGTCCCTGGGATGAGGGCGTAGAATCAAATATATATATATAATAATTTTTTTGGGTTTAATTCTTATTTTAAAGTTTATTTTAAAAAAATAAAAAATGTGTATATATTAACTATAGTTTAATTTTTATTTTTTTTAAGTTTTAAGTGTTTAAATTAAAGAAAAATTATTTAAAAAAACAAAAATTAAATGTTTTCTATTTAATATATATATGCAATTTTTTTTGTTTTAAATAAAATACATTTATTTATTAAAAAAAGTTAAATGTTTATTTTTTTTTAATCCAACATATCTATGTTTTTTTTTTTTTTTTTAAATAAAAAATGTCCTTTTTTTAATCAAAAATATATATTTCTTTTTAAACTTTAAATTTATTTATTTATTTATTTTTATTTTTTTAATTTGAGTTTATTTTTGTTTTTTTAATTTTTTCAAATGTTTTTAATCTTGATTGTTTAAATATATATATATATATATTAAGTTTTTGTTAATGTTTTTTTAAATTTTTAAATTTTTACTTACTTATATATATACTTATATATATATATTTTTTAATTTTTTATATTTTTACTTACTTATATATATATATATATATATATATATATATATATATATATATTAATTTTGTTTGTTTTTTTTTTTCTTTCCAAATTTTTTTATGGTTTATGAGATAACCTTTTGTGAAAAATAAGTCCTCTAAATAGTTGATTAAGCATCACAAATCAGTTTTTAATTAATCCCCACAAAACTACCACTCGAGTTTTGTGTAGATCTATTTGTATATTCCTTAAAACAATTGCATGGAGTTGTAGAAAGCAACAATTCATGAGACATTTTCACTGGAAACCACAAATATTTGTTTTATGTTATGTATGATGTTTGAATGACCTATCCCTACAAATATGCATACTTAAGAAGGGTATTTGAACCTCAAATGACTGCTCATGCTCCTTTTAAGCACGATAAGCCCACAAAAGAATCAAAGTTGATTAAATGGTCCAATAACATTAGATAATTTATTATTTTTACAGATACCAGGGAATTTGGAGCCATTTGAAAAGAAGAGAAGTAAGATTGCGCTAAGATATGACATCTTTCAACTCACATATTATGTTCTCCCTTTGAGTACTTGAATATAAATGGTTCATTCCCCAATTGAAATCACCATAGATACCTCACATCCTGATGATGTGTTTCTTCCACCATATCCTTCTCAATGAAACCGTTTCACATGGTTGGTCATTTCGCTACCCACATGGAGCCCCTTATCATTTTAATACCATTTACATTCTAGGGAATTCATGCTACACCATCCTCTTCCTAGGGAACTATTTGTCCACTCTTTTTGTGAATGAACCTATATCTTCATTCTCATCATATTTCTAATTTACACTTATGCTCTTAGCTACCACATGTATTGATCATTATCAATGTGCCATTTGGAATCTCATTTCCTCACCATCAGTAGACCATGTGCATGATCACTTTCCACCCATCTCCCAACGTTGAAACTAGCCATTGGGACCCCCACATTGTGTCGTTTCACTTTTACACCATTACATAAGCTTCATTTCATTGGGGCTCCTGTATCTATTTTTTTACATCCCCACCTAAATATACTAGATTGGTTTGGAAGTGTACAAAAACTTTTTAAAAGAAGAGATTCTCTCATTACCATCCCATTCCTTCATTCATAAATAACAATCCTAGTTTCCCTTGGTTGGAGAATCTATATTTTCCACTACCACTATCAACTTACTACCCCATTACTGGCCCTTAAGTGCATATTTCATTTTTCACCATTGCATATACCTTGTATCTGGCTTCATATTTTTTACCCTAAATAATGACTTTCAACCCCCCCCCCCCTCCCCCTACTTACTTTGGATGTCCTCTTGAGTCTAGGGGATGTCTTATCTCAGTTTGTGTTGATTGCTACCATCAACAACCACGCTCCAACCAAGGTCTATCCACAATGTGCATTCCATTTCTACTAACCACGTTCATCATGGCCTCACTTCAATTATCAATAGTTTGGTATCTCAATCAACTACAAGTGGTTTTACCAAGGCTCGTTTCGATATGTTTTCATTTCTTCATTCCTATCATAATTAACCCTCATACTTCCAAGAATTCAATGGTATCTTGGTTCTCACTGTCAGGTGCAATGATGAACCTTGAATGGAATAGTGAAAGTCATTATTATTCATTGATTCCATTGACCCCTTAGACATTCGACTTCAATAATGTTTCACATTTGAGTGAAAATGACCTTATGATAGTTTTAGTTTTTGTGTTCATCCAAGACCCATGACCTTGGTTAGCATACATCCATCGATATTTCACACATTTTCTAATGATGTGTAGCCCATGGGATTTTTTGCACCCTAAATATCTTCTCTCACTACTAGTACCCCCAAGGGCAATGCAATTATCTACTTCATCATCAAGGATTATTTTACTAACATATTTGACAAGATCTCTCTTATACAACAATGTAACCACTATTACTAATGTTCATGACCTTGAGCATGCGACATGCACACCACATTTGTACATTGTATATATTTCTTTAGTATGATGATTTCATAGTAGGCGGATGCCCTATCACTCTTTTAAGACCTCCTACTCTCTCAGATCAAGATCTCCTCACATGTAGTATCAGTTAAAGTATCACATCAAAAAAACAAAAACATATTTTAACAACATTTTTTCTCCTACCCTCATATATCATGGCACAACGTTTTCAACTGAAATTAGTTCACAAAACTATATAGGTAATTTCGATAAAAAATCAATTATCAAGCAAGACAAAGGTTCCATAAAGCTATTAATCAACTATCCAATATAGTTGGTTAAGAATCACAAATCAATTTTTAATTAATCCCCACAAAACTACCACTCGCGTTTTGTATAGATCTATTTGAATGTTCCTTAAAGCAACTGCATGGAGTTGTACAAAGCAATAATTCATGAGACAATGGCACTGGAAACTGTAAATATTTGTGTTAGGTTATAATTATGATGTTTGAATGACCTATCCCTAAAACTATGCATACTTAAGAAGAGTACTTGACCCCCAAATGAATGTCATGCTCCCTTTAAGTATGATAAGCCCACACAAGAATTGAAGTTGATTAAATGGTCCAAGACCATAAGATAATTATTCTTTTTTATAGATAGCAAGGAATTTGGAGCCATTTGAAAAGAAGGGAAGAAGTAAGGTTGTGTTAAGGTATGACATATTTCAACTTGCATATTAGGTTCTCCCGTTGAGTACTTGAATATAACCAGTTCATTCCCCAGTTGAAATCATCATAGATCCCTGACATCCTAACCATGTGTTTCTTCCAGCATATCCTTCTCAATCAAACAGTTTCACACGGTTGGTCATTTCCCCACCCACATGGATCACCTTACCATTTTAATACCATTTTAATTCTACGACATTCATGCTACACCATGGTCTTCCTAGGGAGCTATTTGTCCACTCTTCTTGTGAATGAACCACTTGCTTCATTCTCATAATATTTCTAACTTACCCTAATGCTCATAGGTACCACATGTATTGATCAGTATCAATGTACCATTTGGAATCTCATTTCCTCACCATTAGTAGACGATGTGCATGATAACTTGCCACCCATCACCACACATCAATACTAGCCAATGGGACCCCTACACTCTGCAGATTCACTTTTACACCATTACACAAGCTTAATTTCATTGGGGCACATGTATCTATGTTTTTACATCCCCACCTAAATTTACTAAATTATTTTGGAAATTGTACAAATACCTTTTCAAAGAAGAGATTCTCTCATCATCATCTCATTCCTTCATTGATCAACAAAAATCATAGTTTCCCTTGGTTGGAGAATCTATATTTCCCACTACCACTATCTACTTGCTACCCCATTACTAGCCTTTAGGTGCGTATTTCACTTTTCACCATTGCATATATCTTGCATCTCAATTCATCTTTTTTATCTAAAATAATGACTTTCAACTGCCCCCCCCACACCCCCCACTTTGGATGTCCTCATGAGTCTAGGGGATTTCTTTTCCCAGTTTGCGTTGATTGCTACCATAAGAAACCATGCTCTAGTCAAGGGCTATCCACAGTGTGATTTCCATTTCTACTAACCCCTTTCATCATGGCCTCACTTCAATTCTCAATAGTTTGGTATCTCAATCAACTACAAGTGGTTTTACCAATGCTCATTTCCATATGTTTTCATGTCTTCATTCCTATCAATATTAACCCTCATACTTCCAAGAATTCAATGGTATCTTGATTCTCACTATTAGGTGCAATGATGAACCTAGAATAGAATAATGAAAGTCATTATTATTCATTGATTTCGTTGACCCCTTAGATATTCGACTTCAACAATGTATCAAATTCGAGTGAGAATGACCTTATGATAGTTTTAGTTTCCGTGTTCATCAAAGATCCATGGCCTTGGTTAACATACATCCATTGATAGTTCACACATTTTCTAATCATGTGTAGCCCATGGGATTGTTTGCACCATAAATATCTTCTCTCACTACTAGTTGCTCCAAGGGAAATGCAATTATCTACTTCACTATCAAGGATTATTTTCCTAAATTTCTTTGACAAAATCTCTCTTATACAACAATATAACCACTATTACTAATGTTCATGATCTTGAGCATGATTTCATAGTAGGTGGACCCCCTATCACTCTTTTAAGACCTCCTACTCTCTCAGACCAAGATCTCCTCACATGTAGTATCAGTTAGCAAGTATCACAACTAAAAAACAACAACATATTTTAACTATATGCCAGCTCCTACCGTCATATATCATGGCACAAATTTTTCTCCTAAATTAGTTCACAGAACTATATAGGTAATTTTGATTAAAAAATCAATTATCAAGAAAAACAGAGGTTCCATAAAGCTATTAATCGATTGTCCAAAAATAGTTGATTAAGCATCACAAAACAGTTTTTAATTAATCCCCACAAAACTACCACTCGAGTTTTGTGTAGATCTATTTGAATGTTTGTTAAAACAATTGCATGGAGTTGTAGAAAGCAACAGTTCAATTGCACTGGAAACCACAAATATTTGTGTTAGGTTATAGGTATGATGTTTGAATGGTCTATCCTTAAAAATATGCGTACTTAAGAAGGGTACTTGAGCCCCAAATGATTGCTCATGCTCCCTTTAAGCATGATAAGCCCACACAAGAATCAAATTTAATTAAATGGCCTAAGACCATGAGATACTTTATTCTTTTTACAAATACCAAGGAATTTGGAGCCATTTAAAAAGAAGAGAAGTAGCAAGGTTGTACCATCAAAAATTGTTTGGAACAATTCTTCTACAATTGTAGCTTTCTTTGTGACTTGTGGTCTTCCACCATTATAGTTGTTCACAACTTCTTGGGAGAGATGAAGAACCTACCCGAGGGGAATTAAAAATTCTAATTATGGTCCATGATCGTCGTCGTTATGCATGTACATGATCTAAATATAGCAGTGAAAAATTACAAAAGCACCACTACAAAATTTATTTATCTTTATAAGGACCACATTGAACGGACTTTGAAGATGATACGTGCTTAAGAGTATGGAAGAATAGATAAAGTGATTAAGAAGAGAAGAGATGAGGAGGAGGAATAGCCTAATGATGAGATTTTTGTTGGCGTTGGTGATGCTCCTTCATGTGGGGGAAGCAGTAGCGGTAGACACAGACGACACAGCCTCAGGTCGATCTTGTTTTGCAGCAATTTACAGTTTCGGAGATTCATTCGCTAATACTGGAAAGGCGGACATTGCTTCACCTCCTTACAACCTTCATTTTCGCTCTCTTCCATATGGGAAAACCTTCATTGGCCTGCCCGCCGGTCGTGCTTCAGATGGACATCTCGTCATTGACTTTTTGGGTAATAATTAGCACTCATCATCCAATTCCATATCCATTGTTGGGGATTTTTCTGGTAAAATCCCAAAAACAAAATAAACTGAACACAGAGACAATGCTTTGTTTCTGCCACAGGACTTTAACACAGAGAAGTTGTTTTTGACACAGAGAAACAGAGTTTTTCTACACCCCAAAAAAAAACTTTGCATTCATCAATATGACTGCCTGTTACAAAAAAAGTCTTTCTCTTAACAGAGGGATTTCACCAGCACTGCTTCAGATGCAGTTCCACAAACAACAAAAGAGTCTTCCTCTTAACAGAGGGATTCACCACTGTCTATGCTGAAAAGCATCTTCCTCTTAACATAGGGATTCTCCAAGAGACTATGCAGAAAAGCACCTTCCTCTTTATCAGAGGGATTCACCAAGAAAACATTTCAACAACAAAATATTACTCTGTCTCTTCCTGAGATTTTACATTGTTGTGTGTAAAAATCGCATTTACATTTACTGCTGTAAAGAAAAATAATTTCATCATACACTCATGCGTATTACAAAAAACCTCCAACACAAAAACAAAGGATTACATGCTCTGTAAAGCCTCCAGCATAAAAAAAAAATTACATACACTGCTCTTGTTTCATTTCGAACATTTTCTTGGCATTATTGTGCATTCTCCATTTGCTTTCAAAAACAAAATTTCACGCTGCTTCACACATTACACATTCACACTGCTTTGGATAAATTTTCTTCACGCTGCTGCGTCTCATGCCATCTCACATTACTCTGTTCTGGTTTTTCATTTCGCATCGTTGTGCCCTTACCCTCACACACTTTTGTACACTTCACATTTTTTTTTTCAACGCTGCTCCTTCTCTATTTTTCGCACTGCTGTGCGTTTTTCATTACAATACCAAAAACTGGACATTACATACGCTGCTGCGTGTTGTCCCCTTTTCATTCAACCACTCAAACATTCACAGTCTACTGCTGTTACAAATACATGGTCAACCAACAAAAATATAACAGGACAATGAAATCTTACTTGCCATACTCCCGTGACCAAATACAAAACATTAAAATTAAATCTTCACCAACCATTTACGAATGCCATTGAACTTCATTTAATGTTTTTCTGAAACGCTAGTCAACCAAACTTTTCCTCCACGTAACATTTATTTGCTGCAGGTTGGTTATTGTCCGTCAACCGTTGATCTGGCTTCAAGAAATCGAACGGTTGTGGTGAATATCGGGATGCCTTACCTGACTAACCTTTACGTCCCGATGGAAAGGCTGTTTTGTAAAACGTACAGAGGACGCGTGGCAGAGTTTTATTGCATCGGACGCGTTTATACGAAAACCACTTGCTGAGTAAAGGCGGTCCGATAAGGTAGCTGGTTTTCGAGAATGGTTTGTTGCTGCACGATGGCGAATTCGGCAATTGACTATGTTGTTGTCGCTGTCCCTGCACGGCAGTTGGAATTAATATTCCAACACTCCCCTTTAATTTCAACTGCTGGGCGTTCAGTCATACCCAAACACTTCATAAAAATTCAAAGCTTTTCTGCCTATTCATATCAGCTTTCCTTTCATCGCTTTCACTGCTGTGCTCAGGCACTCCAATCATGTAATATCCTATTTCTCTCTGCCTCAGGCAAGATTTCCAATCTTTGCATCTACAAGCTATCCTGCAACCTTTTTTTTCTCTGCTCTTATGGCAGATTTAATTTCATATATTTCCCCTATAAGAATATTTTCATCAAAGAATGACTGTTAATCTAGTTCAGCAATAATGATCAAGAATTATAGGCTCCCCCTAACTGTATACATTGTCTCTTTTTGGCAGAGTCTTCTCAAAAGAAACTTAGATTAGCTGGGGGGCTCAAGGGACTTTCAGACTGTATTTCCTTCCTTCTTCATACTTGTGTAACTTTCTTCTTTTGCATGGTTCTAGTTTGTGTAAGAGCCCATGTTAAGTTACAATCACGTGCCATATGCCCAATGTTATGACACTTGAAACATTCTACATTGTTCATGAATAAGATTTCACGATTTCTTCCTGTAAAATTGTTTCTTGGAGGTTGTTGGAGACCATAACATATATCTCTATGAAATGCTCTACAGTCTTTTGCCATATGACCAAAGTTTGAACAAGAATAACAATAACCAAAAAATTATCTTTGGTACCTGGTAGATGGAGGTTTCCTTGATGTACTTCTAAAGCCTTTTTGCCTTGAGATCCTTTGATGATTACCATTCCCTCTTGCCTCTTTGACATCATCAACATTTCTTCTTGGAGCTATTTTTCTACTTGGAGTAGGATTTATTCTGTTGTAGCCTTGATTTTTCTCCTTGCCTTTGCTAGAACTAGGAGCATCACAATTTCTTTCTGGCTTCTTCACATCTCTTTTGCTTAAAGCATTTTCATTCTTGTTTGAGGGTTCACCTGCATACCCGAGTCCTGATTTATTAGATGGACATCTGTGATATCTGAGCATGTCATCCAAGGCTTGAGAGCTCTTCATGATTTTGTTCATCCCTTCAACCTTTTTCCTGAGGAGGACAATCTCTTCTTCCAATCTTTCACACTCATTATTCTTCTTTGCAAGTTGTTCCTCAGTTTCTTCCTTGCTACTAGTAGCTTCAGGTGCCACTATTTTAAGGGAGATGATATCTGACTTCATTTTGAAGATTTCTTCACTCTTTGCTTGACTGCTCTCCATTTTCTTCTCACCTTCTTGTGCCTGCTTCTTGGCTTCTTGTAATTCAGACTTAAGGGAGGAGACCTCTACCTTGTACTGTCCAATCTCTTCTACAAGTTTGTTCACTCTCTTGTGCCTTTGTTCAAGTTGACTTGACAAGGTATCTTCGTGCTTCTTTGCTTTATTCAATTGATTTGTCATGGATATGACTTCTTCATGATGCTTCCTTTTGCTTTGATCAAGTTCCTTCTTAAGCTTGGCGAGCTCTTCATCCCTTTCTTGTACTTGAAGCTTGATGAGGTCAACCTTCTCATTTTCAGCTTCTATGATGGGTTCAGAATTTCCTTCTTGACTAATGGTCATGGTCAGTGCTCCTTTTGCGTGAAGGTCATGAAGTCTGTCCCATATATCCTTTGCTGATGAATATTTTCCTAGATTCTTCTTTACAGAATCAGGCAGTCCATCCAAGATTGTCTTTGCTGCTTTTGCATTGTACTCCTTGGATTCTCTATCCATCTTGCTATCATCAATCACTGATTCCCAAATTTCAATCCCTTGAGACTTTAAGAAAGTCCTCATTTTTACTTCCCATATATAAAAGTTCCCATTGAACCTTGGAGCCTCAAATAGAATGCTTTCAAATTGATTGTTTTCTATTTTAGTAGTAGAGGGAGACACATCCTTAGGAGGATTGGAGACTTTCTTCTTTGACCTTGCCATTCTTAACTATGCTTCAAATAACTGACTGTTTCTTCAACAGTAACACAGAAAAAACTTTGAGAAATACCTGGATCCTTTTGCCTGAGACTTCACTCTGCTGGAGAAGCTGCTGCAGCCAGAAACCTTCCTTCAGCTTCTTTGACACCTTCAAAGAGCCTGGATCTGCTCCGATACCACTGTTGGGGATTTTTCTAGTAAAATCCCAAAAAGAAAATAAACTGAACACAGAGACAATGCTCTGTTTCTGCCACAGGATCTTTAACACAGGGAAGCTGTTTTTGACACAGAGAAACAGAGTTTTTCTACACCCCAAAAAAAAACTTTGCATTCATCAATATGACTGCTTGTTATAAAAAAAAAGGTCTTCCTCTTAACAGAGGGATTTCACCAGCACTGCTTTAGATGCAGTTCCACAAACAACAAAAGAGTCTTCCTCTTAACAGAGGGATTCACCACTGTCTATGCTGAAAAGCATCTTCCTCTTAATAGAGGGATTCACCAAGAGACTGTGCTGAAAAGCACCTTCCTCTTTAACAGAGGGATTCACCAAGAAAACATTTCAACAACAAAATATTACTCTGTCTCTTCCTGAGATTTTACACTACTGTGTGTAAAAACCTCATTTACATTTACTGCTGTAAAGACAAATAATTTCATCATACGCTCATGCGTATTACAAAAAACCTCCAACACAAAAACAAAGGATTACATGCTCTGTAAAACCTCCAGCATAAAAAAAATTTACATACACTGTTCTTGTTTCATTTCGCACATTTTCTTGGCACTACTGTGCATTCTCCATTTGCTTTCAAAAACAAAATTTCACGTTGCTTCACACATTACACATTCGCAATGCTTTGGATAAATTTTCTTCACGCTGCTGCGTCTCATGCCATCTCACATTACTCTGTTCTGGTTTTTCATTTCGCACTGCTGTGCCCTTACCCTCACACACTGTTGTACACTTCACATTTTTTTTTTCAACGCTTCTCCTTCTCTATTTTTCGCACTGCTGTGTGTTTTTCATTACAATACCAAAAACTGGACATTACATACGTTGTCGCGTGTTGTCCCCTTTTTCATTCAACCACTCAAACATTCACAGTCTACTGCTGTTACAAATACATGGTCAACCAACAAAAATATAACAGGACAATGCAATCTTACTTGCCATACTCCCGTGGCCAAATACAAAACATTAAAATTAAATCTTCACCAACCATTTAGGAATGCCATTGAACTTCATTTAATGTGTTTCTGAAACGCTAGTCAACCAAACTTTTACTCCACGTAACATTTATTTGCTGCAGGTCGGTTATTGGCCGTCAACCGTTAATCTGCCTTCAAGAAATCGAACGGTTGTGGTGAATATCGGGATGTCTTACCTGACTAACCTTTACGTCCCGATAGAAAGGCTGTTTTGTAAAATGTCCAGAGGACGTGTGGAAGAGTTTTATTGCATCGGACGCGTTTGTATGAAAACCACTTGGTGAGCAAAAATCGGTCCGATAAGGTAGCTGGTTTTCGAGAATGGTTTGCTGCTGCACGATGGCAGATTCGGCAATTGACTATGCTGCTGTGGCTGTCCCTCCACGGCAGTTGGAATTAATATTCCAACATACACGCCTCTTGGGTGTAAAATATTGCATAGTACTCATGATCACTTGTATATTGTGTATTTTTCAGCCAGTGCACTAGGATTTAATTTCCTCTCCTCTTGTTGTTGTGTATTTTTTAGATTTAATTTCCTCTCCTCTTGTTGTAGTGTATTTTTCAGCCAGTGCACTAGGATTTAATTTCCTCTCCTCTTGTTGTGTATTTTTCAGCCAGTGCACTAGGATTTAATTTCCTCTCCTCTTGTTGTGTATTTTCCAGCCGCACTAGGATTTAATTTCCTCTCCTCTTGTTGTGTATTTTTCAGCCAGTGCACTAGGATTTAATTTCCTGTCCTCTTGTTGTGTATTTTTCAGCCAGTTCGCTAGGATTTAATTTCCTCAGGCCTTCTATTGGACTGATCGACATGGAGCTGGCGGAGAGAAAAAACGGAGTTAACTTTTCCGTTGCGGGTGCCACTGCATTGGACAATTCCTTCTTAAATGACAGACTCATCTTCCCGCAGACACCATTATCTCTAGATACGCAAATCAGATGGTTCCACCAGTTGAAAAATTTCACCTGCAGAGCTAATTTGGGTATAATCATAGTATCATTTCAATTATGTAAAATTTTACTTAGGGTTATGCTTCCAGACGGTTCTAAAATATATATTTGGTCAACAGATTGCCAAGTTCATTTCTCAAGAGCGTTATATGTGATGGGTGGATTCGGTCTCAACGACTATCTAGACTCCACCTTTACGTCGTCGCCATCGGATGAGATAAGCGGCTTTACTCCTCTTATCATAGCCAAGATTCAGAAAGCTATACAGGTAATTGATTTTAATTAAACCCCACTTGATATGTCTTATTTCTTTCTCCATATCAATAACCCTCTCATAACATAATTACGGTTTTCTTTTATTTAGACGATGACATGCGTTGCGGTGAATGAGTCAGTTTTCTTTTATTTAGACGATGACATGCGTTGCGGTGAATGAGTCGGTTTTCTTTTATTTAGACGATGACATGCGTTGCGGTGAATGAGTTTTTCTTTTTTTGGAAATTTTTTTATATTAAAATGGAATTGGAATTGAGTGCAGGCATTGATAGAAGAAGGAGCCCAATACATATTTGTCCAAGGAATGCCACCTCTGGGATGTTTTCCTGCCATACTTACTCTAGACCCTTATCCGAGGAACTCCGATTATGATGAAAATGGATGCCTAGCATCATATAACCAACTCTCCCAGGATCATAACACAGCGTTGCAGGAGACACTAGAGCAGCTAAGGATTCAATATCCACACGCCATATTGGTGTATGCGGACTACTATAACATGTTTATGGAAATAATCAAGAACCATGCAGCATACGGTACGTACGGAAATTTTGGATTCGGTTAATAAACTCATATACATTTTGGATTGAATTAGTGTAGTGTAATGACAATGTTGAAATGATGCAGGTTTTACCGCTAATACATTTCAGTCTTGCTGTGGAACTGGAGAACTTTTTAATTTTGATATCATGCATACGTGTGGGACACCAGGAGTGTTAGCATGCTCAAATCCAGAAAGAGCCATCAGTTGGGATGGAATACATTTCACTGAAGCCGCATACAAAATTATTTCACAATTCATCATCAACAAAGCCCAATATACTCAGCCACCTTTCAGTGACATGATGAAAATTTCTGATAATGGCCTTTGTGATGCAGCCAGCCACCAGGGAACCACCTTATGAGAATGTTTTGTAATGGCGGTTTATATGTATTCTGGAGTGAAATATGTCAAATCTCTGGTAATGGCCTTTGTGATGCAGCCACCAGTTAATATTTTGTATTCGCTATTAATATGTATTCTGAATTGAATGTCAAATCTCAATAGGACTTTTGAATTTGAGTCCCTATTTCTTTCATTTGTATTTCAATGGGGGATTTTTTATAATAATAATATTTAATTTGAGTCCCTATTTCTTTCATTTGTATTTCAATGGCGGATTTTTTATAATAATAATATTTTTAATTGTATATTGGTATTCTGAAATAAAAAATTATTATAACGCTTTTAAATTTGAGTTATATTTTTTATTTAAATTATATTGTTGTTTAAATTATTATTTATTTTTTATGTTTTTTAATTTGAGTTACATTTTTTTATTTACATTTTGTTATTTTTTGGGATAAAATAAGTTCGTTCTTTGTTAATTTTGAGAATAAAAAAATAATTATTTCAAATCATTACAATGTTATATTACATTAAGAATTGAATATAGTATTTATTGGATTTGGATATCCATAGATCTAATTATAATAATTATTCCTTCTAGTTAATCAAGTATAAATCAATAAAATTTTGAATACAGTGGTTTATATCTTAGAAATAAAAACTTATATGAAATAGAATCAAAATAAATGTGGTTTAGTTATCATATTATTAGCAAATATTATATTTCATTTTTCCATTGATACTTTAACCACAATCAACCTTAAAAGCTGCTAAATACTCTTTTAAATTAATCCAAAAGAAAGTCATCAATCCAAGGAATCGAACATGTAGACATATCCTCAAGAGTATGCTATCCTTGTTCATATATTAATCATCATTGCAAAGTCAAATGACATCATCTTTCATTTTGTCAACAATTACTAGTTTTCTCTATGGAGATACACCAAGCATGGTCATTCTCAAATAAAGCATATCCTTTAATTGGATTATTAATTCAATATATTCATTATAATTGATTCGTATGGTAAAAGGCCAGCTATATATTTCATTTTAATTTCCCATGTAGTAACTATTATTATACCCGGTATTATAAGGGATATTTATTTAGTTAAATGTATTAAAGTGTATATGGGTACTCTAACTATTTTGTAATGAAAAATAGTATTTCCAAATGAAAAAATATATTTACCTATAAATATAATGCGATGATCTATATTGTAGCTTAATTAGACAGCTGGATATGTTACAATATGTTATCAAAATGATTTGGATAATATTGGTATGCTAGAGATTGGGTATAGTATACCTCATGATTGTAAATTCAATTATTGATATCATAGTGGTCATCAATGGCCTTTCCCTCTCTTTGTTCCACTTGAATTTAACTTAGGGAAATCCCTAATACAATTGGCTTACAAGGATCGTGCTTTCTAGATGGGAAAACTAGAGGAATTGGCTTACAAGGATCATTTTACAAGTAGCTACTAGTAAACCTCTAGGGGTTTGTAGCCTATCCTCCTCTCCATAAACATGGTCACAATCGAGGGGATTTGAACTTTGGAACTCTCAGTTTTCATAGATTTCACATTATTTTTTATATTTTTAATCTAAGTTATATTGTTTTGAGAAAATTTCTTAATACTTTTTTTTAGATTGAAGAATTAATAATAGAGTTTCAAGCTACCATTAATTAAAAATCGAATACGTAGCTTATTGAAATTAAATTTGAGTGAGAAGAATAACAACCATTCCACCTAAATAAGTTAATTAACATAAATCAATAAAAAGATTAATATAGTAATTTATTCCTTGGAAATAAAAACTTAAATCGAAACTAATCTTAAATTATTATTTGAAATTGTCATCAACTATATTTGAAACACATTATTCATTATGCTTATTCATTAGATGTATAAATACTTTTGATTATTACTCGACTTACACGGTACCTGATAGGTAGTCATTGCGGGAAGCAATTGCACCTAGAACATAAGTTTGTGGTACTATGAGATTTCACCACCTGACAACCATAAGGGTAACTTTCTCTAATACCTTCACTCAGTCTTACCAAATATGATTACCAACACCTAGGATTTTTTAAATGCCACTTTAAAACATAGTCTATGGCTTATTTAAGGAGTAGTGGATCTACTAGGCTAGAGTATTTTTCTTTTATAAGGCAAGCTTGCTTGAATTGAATTAGCACTTCATCACATGAAAACCACTTTGCACCAACTATGCACATAGTTTCTTCTTTTTGTTTGTTAATTTGATTCACTTCCTTATCCCTTTAGCCTCCTAGAATCACAGGCCCTCACCCTTAATATTCCTATCAAATGATTATTTGCACCTGCTCGATGAGTCAAGTTCCCTCCTCCCCCTATACTACCTTTAGGTTATAACTCTTCTTATTCATTTAGTAGTTTGTCTTATTCTACTTCCACTCAACCTTATTAAACACACACCAAATTAGATGGT
This sequence comes from Pinus tabuliformis, assembly GCA_031772625.1. Classification (NCBI taxonomy): domain Eukaryota; kingdom Viridiplantae; phylum Streptophyta; class Pinopsida; order Pinales; family Pinaceae; genus Pinus; species Pinus tabuliformis. The sequence continues at coordinate 620,565,299 of CM062808.1, read as the reverse complement.
TAGAATTTAGATAACTCATGTGATTGAATTATATTCACAAGATTTACATATTAACACATATTGTTCTTAACCTTGGTTTTCATCTTCCAAGAGGTCGCTTGGACTTCAATTATTGTTCGAATTCCTCCAAACCATTCTTGATGGATTAGGTGTCCAAAATTCCCCCCTTTATTCTGAAGGGTTGTATATGGGTCCAAAAAGAGAGATGAAATACAAAATTGTGGACAAATCAATGGTTAGATGTGCTCTTTGCTGGACACTTATTATTGCTAGTTTGATCAGTAGCATCAAGTGTGTTGACATTAATGGAAATAGGCTAACATTGTTGTCAACTAGGCTAGCATTCATGTGCATGGTGTACCAAGCTCTGTGGGAGACCCATGGTCTTTGCAGCCTTTATTAGAGGACCATCATAATAGAAGGTCTATCATAGGAGTTATTAATCCTATAGCTATGATGGTTTTACAGTTCTGGGATATGAAGGAATTTATACCTCAAAAGACAAGATCATATGAATTTAAAAATAGCGTAGTTGGAAAGTTCTTAGAAAGAGCTTTCCAACGGTGCGTTGAAGTCCGAGAAAGGCCATCTAGATCAAAATTTATCACCAGTCAAAGGTTGCAGACCCAAGGGTCAAACATTTAGGCCAAATCTAGGATCAGCGTTGGCAGTCTCTACAATTGGTATCATGTTTGGTGGTTCGGTAGAAGTGGCAGACACATCACCTCAAGAGATCGACCCATATGTGACAAAGGAGAGTGCAATATAAAGTCTTGGGATGATTAGGCTCTAGGAGAAAATTGTGGAGCTGGAACACAAGTGGCAGAGGATGAATCATAAGCTCAGGAGAGATGTGCAAGGGGATGCCCACATCCACATCAACCTCAGAAGAATTTCCCGAAAGCACCCAATATGTGCACAAATGTGAACCTTCGGGATGACGTAATCCCCAAAGGAAGCATTGCGAACGGAGGCAATGATTGGCGAAAGCACTACAATGGGAGACCCCATGGAACAACAAATATCAAAGGTCCTTCTCTAGAAGAGCCAAGTGCATTAAAACTTGGAAGAGCCCAAAATGATGTAGGTTCAGGAAATGTTGCATAATGAGCAGCAAAGGGACATGGCCCGAGACCCCTTTCTCTCTCCATACTGTCAAATTTTTAATTTGATTTTGATGACATCATCATGATGTCAGCACAGGGGACACATGGCATGTGTTTTCGGCACTTACAAGTGGCCTAGTGGGACACAAGTAAACGGATAGGATTACAGAGCAGTGGGACATAGAGGAATGTCAATTGGCACTGACAGGTAATCATAGTTTCTATTTGAGAGGCCTTTATTCACAATGAAAGACCCACCATGACACGTATTCCTGGAAGGCTTCGGATTGGCACATTATTAAAAGAGGTACCCCCAATGGACACATAATCCCAAAAGGAAGTTCTAGGGCTAAGGTAAATCACCTAGACTTCATTTTTTGTGCATTATATGACCACAAGCACAGAAGAATAATGCATGGTGATTTATCCCTAGGGGTTATTGTATAAATGGGCACCTAGGACCAATTTTGCGATGGTCTTGAGTGTTAACCAACCAAGGGATTTCAGGTTGAGTTCAATGCAGAAAATTGCTACGAACATATGTTTTAAAAGGTCCTTTGGGCTATATAGAAAGCACCACAAGCATATGTTTAAACGACACGAACAGGTTAGCAGTAGGGTCTCTCCATATTTGGAAGCTAAACCAAAATTTTTTATACTCCGCAATTGGATTATGCAGTAAATGAATGGGTTGGCAACCAAATTTCACAATTGGTGCCAATGGAAAAATTAGCACTAAGGAATAGTGCCCAGGCCAGGAGATTAAAACTGCAAGGATGATGATCTGCAGATAAAATTAGTGGAATGTTAGCATCAATCTGAGCAATTCAAACCTAAGTGCTTCTCACTCCATGAAAAGAAAAATGAGAGAATGGCTCTGAGAGTACTATGATCATTTCACATCATAGATATGCATGTTGATGTTCTCCTCAAGCCTTGTGAACCTTAAGGAGCAGCAGTGGAGTGATATTCTGATGTTAGAGATTTTATCAAACATAACTCAATTCAGTCTACAATTATTATTATCGGCACCACCACATTTTACAAAACTACATTTTAGATTATTAATTTAAACTGCCATCAATCATTTTTGAAACATATAATTCATTATATTTTTTAAAGTTGTGGGAGCGTTAGTCCACGTACATGGTGCCCCCCAAAAATTCATAGTGTTAATATCATGTTTTGAAGAGAGTTTTGGGGTGGTTTTCCAATTTAAACCTGTGTTGTTGATATGAATACCACAAGCAATCTTAGAAACTTCTATATCCTTCTTTTTATTTTATTGAAAAGGTCATCACTCAAGGAATCAAGCATGTATGCATATCCTTGAGAGTATAATCTCCTTGTTCATATATTAATAATCATTGCAAAATCAAAAGATATCAGCTTTCATTTTGTCAAAGATCACTAGTTTTCTCTATGGAGACACACCATGCATGACCATCCTCAGGTAAAGCATATCCTTTAATTGTATGCTTAATTCATTATGCTTAGGAGTGTTCATTCATTCATTAAGTCAACGTTTTTCATCAAATGGAATTCAAGTAACAAAAGGTAAAATCAATATTTCAAACCACACAACACACTATGATGTTCCAAGGAAGGGTTATTGTTTAGTTCAATCAAATAAATCCTACAACGTTTCTGCAAACACTTGTTCACTTTCATTTATAGGATAAACACACGAAAACCTTTCATTTATTTCTTCATATATTCTAAACCATTAACGTTACCATCCTTCACTATGTGACACTCAAAAGAAGCCTATGGGTTTCCAACCAATCCATGCCCATTATCAAGTCATAAGTTTTAACCACTTTTCTATATAAACTCATATCAGTTGGACCCCTAATGTCTACTAGAAAATTCTCGACAAGAGGACCTACTAACTTCTTTATTGCATATTTCATTTCAAATAGATTAAAAGCATCATGCTCATGGGATACTATACCACATGAGTAAAACCAAAGGGAAAATGAATCTAGTTATAGCCTTATAGTCAATCAAAATAAAGATGGAAAACATTAGTCGTATGCTTTATTTTTCTGATGTCATTGTTAAGTTCTCTTTTGAGGCAATCAAGAGGTTATTTTAGGAATTGACCATAAAGCATAGGAAATCTCCTTCCAAAAATCTTGAGATAACTATGAAAAGGGAAAGTAAAATGTGAAGAGGGAACTATATCTCTCCCCTTTTGAATACAAGTATGATTTATATAACCAATAAAATGATGTAGTGTAGACTGACAAATTATATGAAATTGAGGGAAAGAACACGCAAAACCCTACTTCCTTAACTCGTCCAACGTTGCTATTGCCAATACTTATAATCATAACAACATTGAAGATTCTTGGAAATCCCTTTCATCTTGCACCTGAGGTCGCCCAACATTATCACTATAGTTCATTTTAAATATCCTCCACATTAGCTACAAGATTCCTTCGCACTCTAACTAACTCCTCTAATTATTCGAAACAAGAAATAAATAGGAAGTAGTATAGCTCCTTTCTTTTCACTCAATTTGGTATAATCACAAACACCTCATATTCATTGTTTTTGCGGACCTTCCCATGTCCATTCTACAATAGCTTACATAATATTACCATTGGATTTTTCTATCAGCTTGCAATGCAAGCATAGTTACAAAAATAATCAATCACTTAGACATTTTTTACACATCCAAACATATAATATGTTGTGTAAAATAACACCAAAATTCGAATCATAAAGTCCTAGAAGTTTTCAATGCAAAGGATTTCCTGAAGAAAAAAAATGAAAATAAAATATTGACATTCTTCACCTTTGCATACTTTTCCACACTAGGTGAAACCATTATCTTTTTAAACTACATTTAGATTTATAAATATTGAGAGGTAACACAACAGGTAGAGGAAAGGGAACCAAGTTGAGGAATAAGCTCAATGTGTGAGAAGAGTCGTTTGCATTGCTTTTGTTTAAAATGACATGGGAGAGAAATGCGCACGTATTTCAAGGAGGCATCCAATGCCAGTGCGTCCTAATCATGCAAAAAAGATAACTTACAAGCATGCAAGTGAATATTTTGTCAGATCTGTGACGAAACTAGGCAGAGCAGTAATCAGGTGCATTAGGTCTACAATAAGGAAAACATAATAGGTAGAATGCTCAAGTTTAGTTCAAACGGGAAGAAATGACATCGAGATAAAAGGTGAAATATCGGTGACGGTGCCAATATTGAGGAAAAAAAAATTTGTGGCTTTCACATAATTCAGCAGGTTAGGAAGGAACTTGCTCTAATACCATGTTAAACACACACAAAGTATATATGAATAATTTAGATAACTCATCTGATTGCATTCTATTCCCAAGGTTTACATATTAATACATGGTTTTTTAACCCTTAGTTTTCATCTTCCAAGAGGTCGCTTAGACTTCTATGAATGTCTGAATTCATGCACACCAATCCTATCAGATTAGGCATCCAAAAAACCCCAACCTATTTCCAGTATGGAAGGTATCAACCCTATTGTGGGTGCTAACAATGGAAGTAATTTTGGTGTTAATGGCATAAATAACATGGGTCCCACCAATGGAAACAATATAGTAATGACCACCACAATGTACGCAACTCGGACTTTTCTTTTGTTTATGGCTAGTTTGAACCTCCTTGATTTGAGCCAACCAATAATTGATCCTCTCTTGCATGATTTTGCATGGCATACATGCCAACCAAACTTCTCTAAAATATCCCCAATTTTGAGGGTGATTTTGCATCTTTGTATTTATGGTTATATCTGTAATTTGTGGTGTTCCTGTTTAAATCCAAATCAGTGGATGAGATGCCACATGTCATGTTTTACCACTTCATTAGACTCATTACCATGATGTTGACTGGCACAAACATTTTCTACTTGCTATTTCTTTTTGGTTTATTAGCATAATTTTGATTTGAGGATATAGAATAGAGTCTTGCATTAACTATATGCACAGTTTCAACAAAGTATATCCTTCAAGAAAATCACAACAATTTATCATGTCATTGTCGCAGTTATCTAATCATGATTGCAAACACATAACAAAAGTTATGAAGTTTGCACTCATGAATTAAAGCTATAATGTGAATCATCCATTTACATGTTATTAAGTGGAAATGATATCATATAACTTGTTTAGCAAGACCATTGCATAGAATCGCCCCCTAACTAACTAACACCTTTTATTAAGCATGTAATTTGAATAACAACCTAATTGTGAGAACCTTATATCTATGAAAAATAGGCACAAACTCGAAATAAATTAAGCTCCTTAAATTTGATCCTTGGTCATTTCCATCTCTTTAGCCATGGATTTTATAAACCTGTTAAACCCCTTTTCAAATTTGGTCTTTAGCCCTTAATCTTGTCCATTGTTTATAATAATAAAAAATCTTCATTCACAGTATATTTGTATTCAAACATATATAGAAGGATATGACTAAATTTGCATTCTTGCACCAAAGCTAGAATACAAATCATGCATGTGTATATCCTTATGCAGATCCTTAATAATAAATGGAAAATTTACCAAGTAACATGTTTACCAAGACCATTAGATGCCAAGTAAAATTTCATTGAGTTTATGTTGAGTATGATATTTAAGTTTACCATTTCCCATATATCATGACATGAAAAACATGCTAGGATATAAATGAATAAATTGTTTGCAAAACATGGTCTTGGAAACTATTACAAGCAGCAATATGTGTTGCTCATAAGGAATTTTGGAAGTACTTTTCCAAGACCATAGAGACATGATCATGTCTATTTTTCAAGTGCAATAGATACAATCACTAATTTATTAAATACGGATAATTACTTCTAATAATGTAGATCTCCTTTTAACAATTGAATTTTATCATTAAGAAGTTATACTTCGGAAATTCAACCATCAACTCACAAGGACAATAGATATCAGAATGCACAAAGAGAACATATTTACCCTGGGAAAACCGAGCAAAATTTACTTAGATAAATTATTCAATTCAACAAGAGATATTCCTAATATTGCTAGTCAACTATGAGGTCAAACTGACCAACAATGTTATGGTCAAAGCTAGTCAAACAACCCTTTTATCAAGTCAAAATATTTCCCTTCAACTTCAGCCCTCTCGGATCTTCCTAGGCTGAATTTCATCCTCCTAGAATATGCCCAGAAACTCGACCCTGCTACCCAAAATGTTATGCCCAGAATTTTGGACCTACATCCTAGAAGTCCGGCCTGTTACCCAAAAACTTCCTAGAAAGTCACATGTTCAACGTATATAAATCGATAAATGTTCTTGATGTGAATTTGTCCTTATTTTCCTTCTTCATTGTTGTTCTTCTTCGCTTGGATGCCCAAAATATTTCTACCTGTGTGAGAAATCGAATCGTGACTTGTGGAGGAGGTTAAGTTCTCTATATATAATGTTGTGTCTCTATGAATGGGTGTCTCTTCACTAGAGCAGACTTGACATTAAGGAGGACCGAATTGAAAAATTTGGAGCCAAAAAATCAGAATTCAAATTTTCAAAATTTCTTTCTTGATATCGACATGAACAATGTGTCTTATATTAATTCTTTCAAGGGAAAAAATGACATGAAGAACATATCATAGAACTACATTATATACTTCAAGGGATAAAATATAAATTATAAAGGCCAACCATGGCTACAAGATTCAGCACTCCCTCTTAACTAGGGAGGTATTCGTAATAACTACGCAGATGTTATTTTGTTGACAAAATTCTCTAACAGAAGGCTATAGAAAATCATCATCATTATTCTATTACCATGAATAGGTGAGCAATTTTGGCACATGGTAAACCAATAGCATCCACTAATTACCATAATCTGGTCAAACATCTTTGACATGTGGTAAATCAACAACCTCAACCAATTAATAATTCTAGTCAATACCTCTGACCTATGGTATATCCTCACCAAAATCTTGGTTGATACTCTTAACACATGGTACATCATTTAGCATCAACTAATAACCATAATTCCAGTCTTTTTCGCATATGGTATACAAACTAATCTTGGTTCACCATTATTCGGTTCAATGTCTTCGATGCATGGTAAATCTCCAAAGGCCACATTTTATCTAAGTAATTTAGGGACTTATTTTAACTGATCCTCATGCTCCAGGAATATTCTTCCTAATTTGTGTCAACATACATTACAAAAGAAGAACAATTATCCTCTATTGGACCATTCTCGCCAATTAGGGTCAATATACTTGACATAGGAAGAATGTCGATCCATGATGTTATCTCATGAGCACTCCCTCTCACTGAGACAAACATTCTCAATAAGTCCATGATTGTCCCTGAAGTATACAAAATACTATCTGGACAAAGGCTTTCTAAGTATATCAGTGATATGATCATTAGTAGAGACATATTAGAGATTCACTTCTCCCTTCTGCACTATGTCATGAATTAAGTGGTACTTGATCTCGATGTACTTCAAATTGTCATGGAAAATTGGATTATCTATCAAATTAACACAGCTTTGATTGTCACAATATATCATAGTCGGTTCTAGCACCTGATCAAATAGTCTTGTGAGTAACTCCCAAAGCCACACTACTTCACAACTCGCTAGAATGGATGCAATATAATCTACCTCAGCAGTGTTAAGTGCAATACATTTCTACTTCCTACTCATCCACGAATCATAGAGTATCCCGAGCTAAAGAAACCTTCGGAAGTACTATTTTTGTCTTCAACGCTCCCTGCCCAATCTGCATCTGTATATCCCTACAATTGTATATCACCGTTTGAGACATATGTCAAACCATAATAAATTGTACCATGAAAATTGATGAGGCTCAAAAATAGGTGCATCATAAGGGTCATAATGTCATCCTCCATCTTTGGAACTATGTCTTTCTCACATTTATCTATAATTTTTGTTATATTATGCCTAGTGAGAAGGGTAAAAGATGTTTTTCTATGTCATGTAACCTAATATGGTTTAATTGGAGGAAACAGAGGATTTTTTTGGATAATTTACATGTATGGGCTGGGAGTAGACAACGGGGAGAGATTCTAGGAGGTTTTCCACCTCCTTAACTCCTTCAATGATCCCAAGATCACCACACACTCTCTCATCATCTCGAGGTCATTTGACATTGATGCAATGATAATGATAAGCTTGTTATTGGTTAATCACTAAGTTATCTCTAGAGGGTTGAGGCTCTTGGGTTTGGGCCCAAACCCAATGGCTTAGGCCCCTCTTGTGTATTGGTATTTCTTTTTAGTTCAGAGTGTTTATTAGTTTTCTGCATTTCATTAGAAAATAACCCTTAAAAATCTTGTGATTGTGACCTCTATCTCATCTCTCCCATGGGAGCACGAATGGAAGGATCTACAATCACAGTCCAAAAATACTATGTTTATGATTTCTTGGAAGAAGGTCTATGCTATTCATATTGTTTTTCATGGGCTTAATATAGCTTAGGAGCTGATTCATTGACTGGATCGGAGTTTTTGACACAGATTAGGTCACATTTAAATTCAACTCACCCTTTCCACTATTAGTTGTTTCATTTTTCAATGATGAAAGGGTATATGCATGTGATGTTGCAGGGATATTTGTATCTTCAAGAAAGGGGCCTTTCACCACATCCATATTGGACTTCCTCGGCATCTTTTATGAAGCTCAAATTCTATCTTCAAAGTTATGTTCTTGAGATCAGCCTCTTAGATCACCGTGAGAAGCTCTCCTAGTTCAAAACAGGCCTTCGAAAGGATTTGAAATTGGATAGGGGTGTTGGTCAAGTTTAATCCATTTACCTCAACCTCCATCCACCTTTCCATCCCTGGAACCCATCATTCCTACCTCCTAAATCTTCTCGGCAACCTTCCTATAGAATTACAGGCCTTCAAGTAGCAATATAGGGTACCTGTCGCAGCCTTCTATAACATACATGTAGCGTGCTCTTTCTCCACTTATTTTGACCTTTTATGCAATTTGGACTTAGTTTAGAAGTAGGTTGGCCCCCAACTGTGACTCAATGATCAAGGGAAGCACCTAAGCCACTCCAACCATCGTTTTCCTTTCCTGCAAAATAAGATAGCTTGACTTTCTTTATTACAGATTTGGCACAAATAAAACATTGGTATATATGCAAGTGTGAGCTATATAGATGATAAATGGAATCTTGAGTTATAATTTGGTGGGTTAACTTCTTGTCTGCAAGTATATTTGGTAGCTAGATGGTTGATTGCAAGATAATGTAGTTCCTTATCTACAAGTAGTGTAGCTCTTATATTTTCATGAATTGATTCAATAACATTTACAAGTTGAAGTTCAAAAATAATTTTCCTTTTGATCATTAAAGGTAGCTTCTAAGTTGCACCTTCATTAGTTAGTTTTCCTTCTAATTCAGTAGGAAGAATGGTCTTGGAGAACTATTGATCAAATTTCCTAGTTGAGGGTGGCATGAGTAGAATCCCATCTACTGTGTATATAGCATTCTCACCTCGAAGTGTGTACGAACCTTCGGTTGATAAATAGAGTTGAGGAGCCCTTCGGAGTTGCAGAACTCTTGGTGCAATACCAGGTCTCACCACTTTCTTGCGTCATTGTCGGGGAGGTGTCTAGGTAGATGTTATATATGCTTCAACATTGTTTTATGTTTTACATACAGTTTTGAAAAAGAAACATAAAAACAAAAGAGAAAAATTCCTTTCATACCTCGTAGGAATAGAGATACCCAAGGAAAATTCTTACCGAACACCCCCACCCCCTCAAGTAGTCAACCTTCACTCGTCTCCGGTGACTGCGAGCTTCCCTCTCTGACTCTAGGGGTGTTAGAAGACCCTCTAGGTGAGAAACCTGAGATATTTGAAGAACCTATTCGGGAAGGAGAAGTACCCACTTCACCTACCCAAACCATGGCTGGAAATAGGAACAATGATTTTTTTCCCTATCATAGAGACTAGTGGAGAGGCTAGAATGGAGAATATCGGCCCTAATTCCATTCCACACTTTCATGGGTTAGCCTCTAAGGATCTTGATACCTTTATGTTTAAATTTTTGGTTACCTATAGGACCTATGACTATGCCTCTAATGACCAGAAGTTGAATTTATTCCCATCTACCCTTAAGGATGCAGCCTTGGGCTGGTTTATGGGTCTACCTGGGGATAACGCCACTACCTAGGCTCAAATTCAGCAAGCTTTTAATGACAAGTGCAGGGACTACTGTAGGTCCAAATAAACCAAGGAATAAATATTTAGAATGACTCTTAGACATGATGAATCCTTGGAAGACTATGAGGAGAGATTTCAACTCAGTTATAGGAGGGCCAGATGCACCCTTGATCTTGAATCACTCAAGCTAGTTCTTCTTTGAGGGATTAGGGAGGACATGCTGGAAAACATCAACATGTTGTCTCGGACAGATATCTATCATTTATCCTATGACGGCATCAAAGCATTGTTCAAAATTCCCTCTAGGGCCAATAGAAAGAAGGGTAGGGCTAGTCAAGGCTTGATCAATTCCTCCCCTTCCACAACATCCATCAAGAATGAGATTAGGAACATGTTGGAAGACTTTAAAAGTGAAATTTATGTGCCTTTTCTTTGCAAATGGATACCATGCAAATGAAGAGGAAACCAAAGGAAGTAGAGAGAGCCCTAGTTATTTTATGCCCTAAATGAACTAAAAGAAAACCCAAAAATGAATGCCCATTACATGTTGTATAGGTCTGCTCAATCTGTGAGGAGAACCATGCCACAGATAAATACCCTTCTTTTATTTGTTTAAAAGTTGTATACAAAGGGGCGGAAGGTGGGGCTGAGCACCTCTGCTTTATAAATCAAAGGAGGCCTCAAGGACCTCGTCCATACCAGCAGGGCATGCAAGGTGCATCTTACTCTTAATACCATCCCTACCAGAATGCACCCTTTCCACCATAGTACTATTCCCCTCATCCATCACGTTCCACACCTCCTCCTTGGCTTGATGCCCCTCAATATCCTCCCCAACATGTCAATTAACCATTTCAGCCATATGTTTCCCAACCTCCTAAATGGAATAACCCATCACATGGGTGGAGGCCTCAACTTAACCAACCTCCTACTTTACTGCTCCACCTCCACCTCAACCACAAATCACTCATCCCGCTCCAACCAAGCAACCTCAGATGCATGCTCAACCTAATCTGAACCCGAATAATGAGCAAGCACAACAAGTCTACATTGGAGAGACATCTTACCGTTCCTATGCTATGGAGATCTAAGAAATAAACCTTAGGTCCAAAAGGGAACTTGAAGATAACCAACCTCCATCTCCACCTTAAGAACTTGAAGAGGAAAAGGAAGAGAGTACCCCTAAAGTAAATCCACCTCCTTTTCCGTAGAGATCGATCCATCCCAGCTAGCACCCCCCAGAAGAGACTGAACTTATGGGAGGACACAAGAAATGGAAGATCCCAACCAATGCATAAGAAATGGCTAAGATCTAACAAAGATCGGCAGCTAACAGAAAAATAAATAAATAGATCCAATAGATCAGAAAAAACAAGAAGATCAATGCCTAGTACAAGTCAAAAACCCTCTCCCAATGAAGGACAAAAAATCTAAAGAAATCAAGCCAAATAAAATGAATTTGTACCAGTTCTAGCTATTAAATAGATAGCTCAAACAGATCGAGGATAGAAAGAAAAACTTTTGAAGACAAAAATTGGTCTTTCGAGGCTAGAAGCTCGGTCGCACACAGAAGACAGGATAAATTTGGTTGGTCCCTAGGGTTCAATTATTGTATAAGTTTCCTAACTTCTCGGTCAAGTTGATCTCCTTGGAATGGAAAAGACTAGAAACCTTTTTCACAATTACTTTAGTACTTTTTCATGATTGAAATTACTTTAGTACCTTCCTAATTTATTTTTCATTGCAAGGACAACATGTTCCATTAGTTGGGAGGAGGGGGAGGGGGAACATGGGGTAATTCTCCTGACTATTACATTGCTAATCTTCTAATCACTTCACCCTCATAATCAACTATATCTTCCATAATCTCTAGCACACTAAGGTCCATTATGACACAACACTCTAGAAGTCACTAAATTTTATTTTTGGCATTGATACCTTATTTGGAAATTACTAACCCTCATCTTCCTCATTACATGAATGTTGTCAATGTTTCCATTATTACTATTATTGTTTGGTACTGCTATTGGTGTTCATAGCATATTGCTACCACTATTTAATATGATACATCAATCTTTTGCGCAATGGGAAGTTCAACTATCCAACATGAACCTGTCACCTTCAAACAACTTTGGGGCAACCCTGAAGTGTGTCAAATTTTTCAAGATGGAGGGTGGATAATCTATAGGGTTTCACCTATAAGTTTTTCCTATTTACAACTATAGCGCGGGGACTCAAAATTAGAGTAATAGAGGAAATCCTTGCCCACGTTATAGGGATAACTTGAATCAATGAGCTTTAGAATCAACTGCTTATTACTGGGAGAAATTGCCAAAGATGATGGTAGGGGAGTTGAAAGAGGTATTATGTTTACTTTATGTCTAATTAATTATTTCCACAAGTTTTGAGCACTATGCTGATAACTTTAGATTTAAAATAATAAACTACATAATAAAAGATTTCAAAATAGTTTAGGAGGATATCCTAATTAAATATCTATGATTGGGAGGTGAAACTTAACGCACAGATCAAACTTGCTCACTTCCATTTATACAACATAAAATTGTAAAATCATTAAATGTAATGCACCATATAAAAATATTTAAGAAAGAGAGTTGTTAAAATAGGTGATTTCATTGTCAACATTGTTTTGAGCACTATGTTGATAACTTTAGATTTAAAATAATAAATTACATAATAAAAGATTTCGAAATAGTTTAAGAGGATATCCTAATTAAATATCTATGATCGGGAGGTGAAACTTAACGCACAGATCAAACTTGCTCACTTCCATTTATTTAGACGATGACATACGTTGTCGGTTTTCTTTTATTTAGATGATGACATGCGTTGTCGGTTTTCTTTTATTTAGACGATGACATGCGGTGCGGTGAATGAGTTTTTCTTTTTTTGGAAATTTTTTTATATTAAAATGGAATTGGAATTGAGTGCAGGCATTGATAGAAGAAGGAGCCCAGTACATATTTGTCCAAGGAATGCCACCTCTGGGATGTTTGCCCGCCATACTTACTCTAGACCCTTATCCGAGGAACTCCGATTATGATGAAAATGGATGCCTAGCATCATATAACCAACTCTCCCAGGATCATAACACAGCGTTGCAGGAGACACTAGAGCAGCTAAGGATTCAATATCCACACGCCATATTGGTGTATGCAGACTACTATAATATGTTTATGGAAATAATCAAGAACCATGCAGCATACGGTACGTACGGAAATTTTGGATTCGGTTAATAAACTCATATACATTTTGGATTGGATTAGTGTAGTGTAATGACAATGTTGAAATGATGCAGGTTTTACCGCTAATACATTTCAGTCTTGCTGTGGAACTGGAGAACTTTTTAATTTTGATATCATGCATACGTGTGGGACACCAGGAGTGTTAGCATGCTCAAATCCAGAAAGAGCCATCAGTTGGGATGGAATACATTTCACTGAAGCCGCATACAAAATTATTTCACAATTCATCATCAACAAAGCCCAATATACTCAGCCACCTTTCAGTGACATGATGAAAATCTCTGAGAATGGCCTTTGTGATGCCACCAGGGAACCACCTTATGAGAATGTTTTGTAATGGCGGTTCTGGAGTGAAATATGTCAAATCTCTGGTAATGGCCTTTGTGATGCAGCCACTAGTTAATATTTTGTATTCGCTATTAATATGTATTCTGAATTGAATGTCAAATCTCAATAGGACTTTTGAATTTGAGTCCCTATTTCTTTCATTTGTATTTCAATGGGGGATTTTTTATAATAATAATATTTAATTTGAGTCCCTATTTCTTTCATTTGTATTTCAATGGCGGATTTTTTATAATAATAATATTTTTAATTGTATATTGGTATTCTGAAATAAAAAATTATTATAACGCTTTTAAATTTGAGTTATATTTTTTATTTAAATTATATTGTTGTTTAAATTATTATTTATGTTTTATGTTTTTTAATTTGAGTTACATTTTTTTATTTATATTTTGTTATTTTTTGGGATAAAATAAGTTCGTTCTTTGTTAATTTTGAGAATAAAAAAATAATTATTTCAAATCATTACAATGTTATATTACATTAAGAATTGAATATAGTATTTATTGGATTTGGATATCTGTAGATCTAATTATAATAATTATTCGTTCTAGTTAATCAAGTATAAACCAATAAAATTTTGAATACAGTGGTTTATATCTTAGAAATAAAAACTTATATGAAATAGAATCAAAATAAATGTGGTTTAGTTATCATATTATTAGCAAATATTATATTTCATTTTTGTTGGAAAACATTTTTTTTAATGCACCAACACATTTTAAGAATTATATTTTAAATTATTATTTGAAATTGCCATCAAATATATTTGAAACATTTTATTCATTAGATCTATGAAAGTTATGGTTTGAAACATTTTATTCATTAGATTTATGAAAGTTGTGGGGTATTAGTCAGCCTTCTTGGTACTCAAAAATCTCATGGTGTAGATATCTCATTTTGAACATAATTTTTGGATTGTTTTCCACTTTAAACTTATGTTATTGATACTTTAACCACAATCAACCTTAAAAGCTGCTAAATCCTCTTTTAAATTAATCCAAAAGAAAGTCATCAATCCAAGGAATCGGACATGTAGACATATCCTCAAGAGTATGCTATCCTTGTTCATATATTAATCATCATTGCAAAGTCAAATGACATCATCTTTCATTTTGTCAACAATTACTAGTTTTTTCTATGGAGATACACCAAGCATGGTCATTCTCAAATAAAGCATATCCTTTAATTGGATGATTAATTCATTATATTCATTATAATTCATTCGTATGGTAAAAGGCCAGTTATATATTTCATTTTAATTTCCCATGTAGTAACTATTATTATAACCTGTATTATAACGAATATTTATTTAGTTAAATGTATTAAAGTGTATATGGGTACTCTAACTATTTTGTATTGAAAAATATTATTTCCAAATGAAAAATTATATTTACCTATAAATCTAATGCGATGATCTAGATTGTAGCTTAATTAGACAACTGGATATGTTACAATATGTTATCAAAATGATTTGGATAATATTGGTATGCTAGACATTGGGTATAGTATACCTCATGATTGTAAATTCAATTATTTATATCACAGTGGTCATCCATGGCCTTTCCCTCTCTTTGTTCGACTTGAATTTAACTTAGGGAAATCCCTAATACAATTGGCTTACAAGGATCGTGCTTTCTAGATGGAAAAACTAGAGGAATTGGCTTACAAGGATCATTTTACAAGTAGCTACCAGTAAACCTCTAGGGTTTTGTAGCCTATCCTCCTCTCCATAAACATGGTCACAACCGAGGGGATTTGAACTTTGGCACTCTCAGTTTTCATAGATTTCACATTATTTTTTATATTTTTAATCTAAGTTATATTGTTTTGAGAAAATTTCTTAATACTTTTTTTTAGATTGAAGAATTAATAATAGAGTTTCAAGCTACCATTAAAAATTGAATACATAGCTTATTGAAATTAAATTTGAGTGAGAAGAATAACAACCATTCCACCTAAATAAGTTAATTAACATAAATCAATAAAAAGATTAATATAGTAGTTTATTTCTTGGAAATGAAAACTTAAATCGAAACTAATCTTAAATTATTATTTGAAATTGTCATCAACTATATTTGAAACACGTTATTCATTACGCTTATTCATTAGATTTATAAATACTTTTGATTATTACTCGACTTACACGGTACCTGATAGGTAGTCATTGCGGGAAGCAATTGCACCTAGAACATAAGTTTGTGGGACTATGAGATTTCACCACCTGACAACCATAAGGGTAACTTTCTCTAATACCTTCACTCAATCTTACCAAATATGATTACCAACACCTAGGATTTTTTAAATGCCACTTTAAAACATAGTCTATGGCTTATTTAAGGAGTAGTGGATCTACTAGGCTAGAGTATTTTTCTTTTATAGGGAAAGCTTGCTTGAATTGAATTAGCACTTCATCGCATGAAAACAACTTTGCACCAACTATGCACATAGTTTCTTCTTTTTGTTTGTTAATTTGATTCACTTCCTTATCCCTTTAGCCTCCTAGAATCACAGGCCCTCACCCTTAATTTCCTCTCAAATGATTATTTGCACCTGCTCAATGAGTCAAGTTCCCTCCTCCCCCTATACTACCTTTAGGTTATAACTCTTATTATTCATTTAGTAGTTTGTCTTATTCTACTTCCACTCAACCTTATTAAACACACACCAAATTAGATGGTTAGAATTTAGATAACTCATGTGATTGAATTATATTCACAAGACTTACATATTAATACATATTGTTCTTAGCCTTGGTTTTCATCTTCCAAGAGGTCTCTTGGACTTCAACTATTGTTGGAATTCCTCCAAACCAACCTTGATGGATTAGGTGTCCAAAATTCCCCCCTTTATTCTGAAGGGGTGTATATGGGTCCAAAAAGAGAGAATAAATACAAAATTGTGGACAAATCAATGGTTAGATGTGCTCTTTGTTGGACAGTTAGTATTGCTAGGTTGGTCGGTAGCATCAAGTGTGTTGACATTAATGGAAACTAGGCTAACATTGATTTCAACTAGGCTAGCATTCATGTGCATGGTGTACCAAGCTCAATGGGAGACCCATGGTATTTGCAGCATTTATTAGAGGACCATCATAATAGAAGGTCTATCATAGGAGTTATTAATCCTATAGCTATGATGGTTTTACAGTTCCGGGATATGAAGGAATTTATACCTCAGAAGACAAGATCATATGAATTTAAAAATAGCGTAGTTTGACAGTTCTTAGAAAGAGCTTTCCAACGGTGCATTGAAGTCCGAGAAAGGCCATCTAGATCAAAATTTATCACCAGTCAAAGGTTGCAGACCCAAGGTCAAACATTTAGGCCAAATCTAGGATCAGCGTTGGCAGTCTCTAAAATTGGTATCATGTTTGGTGGTTCGGCAGAAGTGGCAGACACATCACCTCAAGAGATCGACCCATATGTGACAAAGGAGAGTGCAATATAAAGTCTTGGGATGATTAAGCTCTAGGATCAAAATTGTGGAGGTTCAACACAAGTGGCAGAGGATGAATCATAAGCTCAGGAGAGATGTGCAAGTGGATGCCCACATCCACATCAACCTCAGAAGAATTTCCCGAAAGCACCCAATATGTGCACAAATGTGAACCTTCAGGATGACGTAGTCCCCAAAGGAAGCATTGCGGATGGAGGCAATGATTGGCGAAAGCACTACAATGGGAGACCCCATGGGACAACAAATATCAAAGGTCCTTCTCTAGAAGAGCCAAGTGCATTAAAACTTGGAAGAACCCAAAATGATGTAGGTTCAGGAAATGTTGCATAATGAGCAGCAAAGGGACATGGCCCGAGACCCCTTTCTCTCTCCATACTGTCGAATTTTTAATTGGCTTTTGATGACATCATCATGATGTCAGCACAGGGGAAACATGGCATGTGTTTTCGGCACTTACAAGTGGCCTAGTGGGACACAAGTAAACGGATAGGATTACAGAGCAGTGGGACATAGAGGAATGTCAATTGGCACTGACAGGTAATCCTAGTTTCTATTTGAGAGGCCTTTATTCACAATGAAGGACCCACCATGACACGTATTCCTGGAAGGCTTCGGATTGGCACATTATTAAAAGAGGTACCCCCAATGGACACATAATCCCAAAAGGAAGTTCGAGGGCTAAGGTAAAGCACCTAGACTTCCTTTTTTGTGCATTATATGACCACAAGCACAGAAGAACAATGCATGGTGATTTAACCCTAGGGGTTATTGTATAAATGGGCACCCAGGACCAATTTTGCGATGGTCTTGAGTGTTAACCAATCAAGGGATTTCAGGTTGAGTTCAATGCAGAAAATTGATACGTACATATGTTTTAAAAGGTCCTTTGGGCTATATAAAAAGCACCACAAGTATATGTTTAAACGAAACGAACAAATTAGCAGCAGAGTCTCTCCATATTTGGAAGCTAAACCAAAATTTGTTATACTCCGCAATTGGATTATGCAGGAAATGAATGGGTTGGCAACCAAATTTCACAATTGGTGCCAATGGAAAAATTAGCACTAAGGAATAGTGCCTAGGCCAAGAGGCTGAAACTGCAAGGATGATGATCTGTAGATAAAATTAGTGGAATGTTAGGATCAATCTGACCAAGTCAAACCTAAGTGCTTCTCACTCCATGAAAAGAAAAATGAGAGAATGGCTCTGAGAGTACTATGATCATATCACATCATAGATATCCATGTTGATGTTCTCCTCAAGCCTTGTGAACCTTAAGGAGCAGAAGTGGAGTGATATTCTGATGTTTAGAGATTTTATCAAACATAACTCAATTCAATCTACAATTATTATTATCGGCACCACCACATTTTACAAAACTACATTTTAAATTATTAATTGAAACTGCCATCAATCATATTTGAAACATATCATTCATTATATTTTTTAAAGTTGAGGGAGCATTAGTCCACGTGCATGGTGCCCCCCAAAAATTCATAGTGTTAATATCATGTTTTGAAGAGTGTTTTGGGGTGGTCTTCCACTTTAAACCTGTGTTGTTGATATGAATACCACAAGCAATCTTAGAAACTACCATATCCTTTTATTTTATTTTATTGAAAAGGTCATCAATCCAAGGAATCGAGCATGTATGCATATCCTTGAGAGTATAATCTCCTTGTTCATATATTAATAATCATTGCAAAATCAAAATATATCAGCCTTCATTTTGTCAAAGATCACTAGTTTTCTCTATGGAGACACACCATGCATGACCATCCTCAAATAAATCATATCCTTTAATTGTATGCTTAATTCATTATGCTTAGGAGTGTTCATTCATTCATTAAGTCAATGTTTTTCATCAAATGGAATTCAAGTAACGAAAGGGGAAATCAATATTTCAAACCACACAACATACTATGATGTTCCAAGGAAGGGTTATTGTTTAGTTCAATCGAATAAATCCTACAACGTTATTCAAACACTTGTTCACTTTCATTTATAGGATAAACACACGGAAACCTTTCATTTATTTCTACAAATATCAACTGATTATTCTAAACCATTAACGTTACCATCCTTCACTATGTGACACTCAAAAGAAGCCTATGGATTTCCAACCAATAGATGCCCATTATCAAGTCATAATTTTTGACCACTTTTCTATATAAACTCATATCAGTTGGACCCCTAATGTCTACTAGAAAATTCTCGACAAGAGGACCTACTAACTTCTTTATTGCATATGTCATTTCAAATAGATTAAGAGCATCATGCTCATGGGATACTATACCACATGAGTAAAACCAAAGGGAAAATGAATCTAGTTATAGCCTTATAGTCAATCAAAATAAAGACGGAAAGCATTAGTCGTCTGCTTTATTTTTTTGATGTCATTGTTAAGTTCTCTTTTGAGGCAATCAAGAGGTTATTTCAGGAATTAACCATAAAGCATAGGAATTCTCCTTCCAAAAATCTTGAGATAACTATGAAAATGGAAAGTAAAATGTGAAGAGGGAACTATATCTCTCCCATTTTGAATACGAGTATGATTTCTACAACCAATAAAATGATGTACTATAGACTGTCAAATTATAAGAAATTGAGGGAAAGAACACGGAAAACCATGCAGTACTACTTCCTTACCTCATCCAACGTGACAACCGGGGGAGATGGAGAGAGTAGGGTTCGATCCGGGAACCCTAGGCCCTAAGCCTAGGTGATGCAGACGGCGCAGGTAAGGACACGCAGGTACGGGAGCTTAGGGTGCTGGCAGTGTCAACGACGCTGTCTTCTGGTGGGCAAGCGGAAAAGGAGACAGCTGGATTAAAAATTTCGTTTGCAGTCTGGCGACGGGTTCCGTTCCCGTTTGGGCTTAGTGGGGTTTTGTTACCTGGTGGTTTTTCCTTCGCAAACTTTCTTGGCATTTTTACGACTGTTCCTTTCGTTGAGGTCAACTTCCCTGCCTGCAAGCGGTTTTCAGCGTTCTCCCCGGGTAACGGTTGCGAGGAGGTGGCAGTTGTTACGGGGTTCTTGTGTTTTTTACTATGGTAATTTCAAATGAAACGGTGGAGCTTGACCCAACACCGGAGGATATACTCTCGGTCTGGGGAAAGGAGATCACTGAGCAGAATATTGGCAAGTTTTTTGGGCATCTCGACAGTCATGCGTCGGCATTGTTCTCGGCAGGAGGTCCGCGAACCACAAAAGGTCTACGGGACGAGAGTTGGGGTCTTTCAGGCGGCCTCGGCAATATCGGCAAGGGTTCTGAGGAGGAAAATGCTCAAGCAAAGTTAGATGCGTGGAGAGATAAGGTTATCGCCCCACCCAACAGTAAGTCTTTCTCCCCTTCTAAAGTTTTTTGCCCGTCTGGCGGCCTTGAGGACATCATTAGCTCTGCTCAAAATATAGGGATTTGGAGGCCTGTTGGGGGTATCCAAATTGCCGGGAAAGAGGTGGGCGGAAAAAGCAATCCGTCATCTGTTAACAGGGTTCTCTTTTCAAAAGACTCATCTCAGAAGTTTGTAGGGGCGGAGGGGTCTTCTGCAGGACTTGGTAAGGGTTTAAATCAGGGGAATTTTGCTCATTCCCTCGGTACCGAAAGGTGATAGAGGATGGGACCTCGGTTGAAGGAGAAGTGGGGAGTCCTGTTGAAGGTTTGATTGAAACCCCTCCCAGATCTAGGAACGTACGGTCAGCAGTGAATGGATGTGGTTCACAAAGGGTGGAAAGGGACCAAAACCCTGATTTCGGAGACAAGGGTTCTGAGCCAGAAACGCAGAAGACAGGGGAAAAAAGGAAGAAGGCTAAACCCCTGAAGAAGAAGCATTTTGCGAACCTGGTACTTGGGATGGACGTGCAGGTGGAGGATGTCCTAGATGTGGCAGAATGTACTCTCGTGGGCAGAATAAGAGGGCGCCCTGTTTCAGGCAAATCTTTAAGGCAGTGGGCGGAGAACCAGTGGTTGGAAACCCCGGAAAATTCTTTCAAGACCAACACTCTGGTAAAGGGTTGGTTTATGGTTAGTTTTGACAGTAAGGAGGCGCTGGAATGGGTCGAGGGGAGGAACTGGGCCTTCGGGAATCGACCTGTTTTCTTCAAAAGATGGTCCCCCCTTTTCGATGCCTCGAAAGAAAAGGTTGAAGAATTCCCTGTCTAGGTCAGGGCTCCTAGTTTGCCCCCCTTTCTATGGGTGGATTCTGTTTTAAAATCAATAGGGAATCTCTTGGGCACTTATCTGGACGCTGATAGATCGTTCCTCCATACCTATGAGAAAGCTGTGGCAAGGATATTGGTTAGACTCAACCCGAAAGAAGGACTGGCAGAATCAATCACATTGCAGTATAAGGAATTTGTTTTCGAACAGCCTTTGGACTATGAGCTTCTTCCCTTTCACTGCCACCGCTGTCACGAGTATGGGCATCTGGCGAGGGATTGCCCATTGGGGAAGAGAAGAAGGAGGACTCAAAGCAAAGAAGAGGAATGGGAGGGGTCTCTGAGGAATGCTGAGAAACCAGTGGCGGGGTCTTCACCAAATGAAACTTCTATGGAAGATCCATTTCATCAGTCAAAGGAGGGAGAACCGCGAGAGGACAGGGACCCGGTCCGTGTTGCAGCTGACCAGCCGAATTTGGAAGCGCCTCTTGCTGATCCGGAATCCGATCTGGAAAGTGACCCATCCGGTAAGCTGTCATCCCCAATCATTTCTCCCTTCTCTTCTGATACAATCGTCGGGTGTAGCCCGATGTTAAATAATTGCAATGATGTTATGCAAAACATTGAAAACCTTTCAGCTGCTATCCCCTCCTTAAATCTGAACTGTGAGGTTTCTTCACTGAAAAGT
This sequence comes from Pinus tabuliformis, assembly GCA_031772625.1. NCBI lineage: Eukaryota > Viridiplantae > Streptophyta > Pinopsida > Pinales > Pinaceae > Pinus > Pinus tabuliformis. Next base: position 620,543,114 of record CM062808.1, on the reverse strand, counting down.
CAAGGACCGGGTCCTTCCTCTTCTGTCTGTCATTATAACCTTAGATCTCTCAGTAAGAAGTTTTTCTGCCCGAATGAGGTTATGGAGCCTGTAGGTGGGCTAGGGGCTGAGGTTTCAAAGAGTTTATCCAAAAAAGGTAGAGGTCGAAAATCTTTGTTCTCAAAAGCCCAAGCAAAAGCAATTTTTGATATGGCTGATGGCAAACAAATGTCGATACCTGGGGCGCTTAGAGCAGCTAAAACCCTGAGGCAGTTAAAAAATGATTTGTTTTTCATGGAATTGCAGGGGTCTAGCCAGTAAACCCAAAAAACTGGCTTTAAAAGGCCTTATTTCTCGCCACAACCCGGATATTGTTTTCCTTCAAGAAACTTTGGGTAAAAGTACTAATATTGAAGCTGCCCTTTGCTCCTCCTTCCCGGGTTGGATTTTCATAGCTCTTGACGCCTCAGGTCATTCAGGAGGGCTTGCTATTGGTTTTAAGGAAGGGAGACTGAAGTTGTTAAATTTCTGGGGTCTGCCAAATGTTCTGGGTTTGGAGATCATTTCCCCTGATTTTGCTTTTCCCCTTCTGTTTGTCAATGTCTATGGTCCATGTCAGGGAAGGGTTTCTTTTTGGAACAATCTCCTTTCAAAGGGACTGATAAAGGATAAAAACCTGATAATTGGGGGAGATCTTAACTTCTCCCTGGGTTTCGCTGAAGCTTGGGGGCCTCTTGCGAGGGAAGATCCTTTGACTGATTATTTCCAAAATGCCCTCCGCTCACATAAGTTGATTGATGTCAATATCATAAAAGCTAAACCTACTTGGAGGAACAGAAGAACGGGGGAGGATAGAATTGCAAAAAGATTGGATCGGTTCCTCATCAGTGAAAGGTTGGCATCCAATATACCTTTGTTCAGGCAATGGGTGGGTGAAGGGGGGAATTCGGACCATTTTCCTATATTGCTGGAATTCTCCAATCCCCCTCCTAAGCCGACTGCTCCATTCAAATTTAATGCCTCTTGGCTACAGGAGGACTCTTTCAATCAACTTTTCAGAGATACTTGGAGACATTCGGGTATCGGTCATGTGGAGAATAAAGGAGCCTGTTTCATGGAAAACCTAAAAATACATAAGAGAGCAACCATCGAATGGGCCTCAGCTAGAAGGAAAAAACAAAATGAAGATCTGGTCAATATTGATGAGGCCCTTCGGATGCTAGAAGATCCAGAGGCTGATGCTTATGCAACCCAGGAGTCAAAAGAAAGAATTCTGGCTCTAGAAAAGAGTAGAGCAAAGATTTTATTGGATAGAGAAGAGGAGTGGAGATTGAAAAGTAGGGCTATCTGGTTGAAAGCGGGGGATGAAAATACAAAAAATTTTCATAATTATGCAAAGGGACGGAGAAATGCAAATACCATATGGCAGCTGAAGGACCCTGAAGGTAGAGAGGCCTCATCATTTGAGGAGCTATCAAATATGGGTAAGAGCCATTTTCAATCCCTCTTCTCTGAATCTGGGGGGATCTCTTTAGCCGAAATCATCAGAACAACCCAAGCTTTCCCCCGCTTTGTGGAGGAGGAGGATGCTGAAGACCTCTTCAGAGAAGTGACTAAGGAGGAAGTAGAAAGTATTATTAAATCTATGGCTAAAGATAAAAGTCTGGGGCCAGATGGTTGGACCATCGAGCTTTTCTCCCATTTTTTTGATTCAATTGGGGCAGAACTGACTGAAGTAGTGGAGGAATCAAGGAAGAAAGGAGAAATTTATGGTCCTTTTAACTCAACTTTCATTGCTCTCATCCCAAAAAAATAGGACCCGAAAACCTTTGAAGATTTCAGGCCTATTTCGTTGTGCAATACTATTTACAAGATTATTGCAAAAATCATTGCGGTCCGTTTGAAACCTATTTTATCCTTATGTATCTCAAAGGAGCAATTTGGTTTTTTGGACGGTCGTCAAATCCATGAAGCTATCGGGGTAGCTCAGGAGACTATTCACAGCATCAGGCAAGCAAACAAAAATGGGGCTGTGCTTAAAATCGACCTCTCAAAAGTATATGATAGGATCAGTTGGACATACCTAAGGTTGCTCTTGACTCATCTAGGCTTTAAGGTGGAGTTTATAAATTGGATCATGGGATGCATCTCAAATGTAAGTTTTGCTATTCTGATAAATGGGGCTGCCTCCAAATTTTTTAAAAGCCAAAGAGGACTGAGGCAGGGATGTCCTCTTTCTCCTCTGCTTTTTCTCCTGGCAGCAGAAGGATTAAGTAGGTTGCTTTCAAATGCCAAGAGATCAGGTTTGATCAAAGGTTTGGAAGTTGCTGTTAATTTGTTCATTACTCATCTTCTTTTTGTCGATGATATTCTATTATTCTCAAGTGGGACCATAAATGAAATCAAAGAGATTAAAATCATCCTTGACTTGTTCCTGAAAGCGACAGGGCTTCTAATAAACGAAAGGAAGTCTCAATTAATTTTTGAAGGCTTCAGTAGACAAGAGGAGATCCTGATTGCTTCTTATTTTCCTTTCGGCACCTGTAATATGGAGCAGCCGTTCAAATATCTTGGTTTTTGGCTAAAGCCATCCTCTTACAAAAAACAGGACTGGAATTGGTTGGTGGCAAAGATTGAACAAAAAATATCCCATTGGAGTTTCAAGTGGTTATCGCGGGCAGGAAGACTTACTCTGGTAAATTCTGTTCTTCAGGCTATTCCGGTTTTTTGGGCTGCTTTGACTTGGATCCCCAAAGGGACACTCCATAAAATCAAACAGATCTGTAGCAGGTTTCTGTGGTCAGGGTCAAAGGAGGACACTGTTCTCCCCTGGGTGGCATGGGATAAAATTGCTAGACCAAAAGACTGGGGTGGATGGGGATTAAAAAGTCCCTTTGATTTTAGTAAATCTTTGGCAGCAAAATCAGGATGGCGAATTATAAATTCGGAGAATCTCTGGACTAGAATTGTAAAGAGGAAATATATTGACCCTGTTCCTCTTGAAGACTGGATTAGGAGCCCAAACAAAAAAGGAAGGAATTCCTCTATCATTTGGAAAGCCACTACAGAGGCCTTTAAAGTAATTGAACAAGGTTTGGATTGGCGGGTTGGGAATGGTGAAAGTTTGAGGATTGGCAGGGATCCGTGGGTAGGGTGTAGCGAAGGGTTTGCTCTATCCCCTGATTTGCTTACTCATCTGGATGATAGAGGAATCAAAAGCCTAAATCAGATAGCAAATATGGAGCAATCATCTATATGGGGGCAGTCTTGGAAAATTGAAGAAGATTTAGGCTTAGATCCCATATGGAGGAATGAATGACAGCTTTTTCTTCAGGACCTTAGAAGATCAAATGTCAGATTAAAGGACAGACCGGACTCCCTGGTTTGGGCCCATTCTGAGACAGGTTTATATTCGCCTAAGGCTGGGTATAATTTTCTGATGAAGAAAAAAGGATGGGACCCTCCTGTTTGGTGGGCAAAGCCTCTATTCAAGCTGAAGTGTCCCAAAAAGGCTAGGATTTTCTTTTGGTGTGATTTAAAAGATAAGATCCCTTCATGGGAGATTCTCCAATCTCGTTTTAAGCAGGGTCCTGGCAGATGCCCGTTATGTTTTGCTGATTCAGAATCCATTCCGCATCTGTTTCTCTCATGTCCTTTTACAAGGCAAGTCTGGTATGAAGCGGAAAAGCTCTTGAATGTCAAAGTAAGGTGGGAGGGGGAAGTTATGTCCAATGCCTGGGAATATTGGTGGAACCATTTTCATGAGAAGAATCTGAGAAACCTTCCCCCCATTATTTGTTGGGGCATTTGGCTAGCCAGAAATCGAAGTATCTTTAGAGAAAAATCCACCCCAGCGGCAGCCATTGCAATCCAAAGCTCTACCATTCTCGACAGCATTCCTGAGCCGGAAGGTCCTTTAAAATCAGAACTTCGGAGGGAGTTTCATATTAGAGATGGGATACCGTGGGCTTTCTTTGATGGGGTAGCCCAAAATAATATCACAAGAGCACGGATTATTATTCACATTAGCCCTTCTCACTCGCTTAAAGCCTCTGTGGGTCTTGGGATAGGATCCAATAACTTTGCAGAACTCTCAGCCTTAAAATTACTCCTTTGCTGGCTCATTCACAAAAATATCCTTGCAGTTCAGATTTTTGGAGACTCGCTGAATGTTGTAAACTGGGTCATCAGGAAATATAGATGCCAACATTATATGTTGATGCCATTATTAGAAGAAATACAAAATTTAAAGCTGCAGTTTAATGTATTTTCCATTGATCACATTTACAGGGACAGAAACGAAGAGGCAGACAGGTTTTCTAAAGATGGTTTGCAGCAAGCTGTGGGCGCATGGAGAATAACAGAACAGTACCAGGACTAGATCCGTGTGTCGGATCTTTCCCCAAACACTTAATGTGTTTTTTCCTTTATATGATACTGGTGGCATATGAAAACTGTGTCTATCTCTGTTTTTTCTGTTTTGCTCTGTTTTGATAGAGCGTGTAGTGATCTGTGTATATTGTCCTTGCTATGGGTTGTTTTCCTTTTGAAAGGAGACCCAGGTTCCTTGAGACTTTCTTGATTACAGTGTCCATGGTGTGGCTGTACAGGCCGGGTTCAGGAGTTTATAGAACTCTGTAGGTATGCTGCTGTTTACACAGAGGAGTTTATGCTCCTTCTCATGCAGATTTTGCAGAATGTTTACTCATATGCTTTGTAACTTTTTTATTCCTTATAAAAAAGTTCGATTTTTTTTTCCTTGGAAAAAAAAAAAACTCGTCCAACGTTGTTATTGCCAATACTTATAATCATAACAACATTGAATATTCTTGGAAATCCCTTTCATCTTGCGCCTGAGGTCGCCCAACATTATCACTATAGTTCATTTTAAATATGCTCCACATTAGCTATAGGATTCCTTCACACTCTAACTAACTCCTCTAATTATTTGAAACAAGATATAAAAAGGAAGGAGTATAGCTCCTTTCTTTTCACTCAATTTGGTATAATCACAAACACCTCATATTCATGATTTCTACGGACCTTCCCATTTCCATTCTACAATAGCTTACATAATATTACCATTGGATTTTTCTATCAGCTTACAATGCAAGCGTAGTTACAAAAATAATAAATCACTTAGACATTTGTTACACATCCAAACATATAATATGTTGTGTAAAATAACACCAAAATTCGAATCATAAATTCCTAGAAGTTTTCAATGCAAAGGATTTCCTCCAAAAAAATGAAAATAAAATATTGACATTCTTCACCTCTGCATACTTGTCCACACTATGATGATGATATGTAGATAAAATTAGTGGAATGTTAGGATCAATCTGAGCAAGTCAAACCTAAGTGCTTCTCACTCCATGAAAAGAAAAATGAGAGAATGGCTCTGAGAGTACTATGATCATATCACATCATAGATATCCATAATGATGTTCTCCTCAAGCCTTGTGAACCTTAAGGAGCAGTAGTGGAGTGATATTATGATGTTTAGAGATTTTATTAAACATAACTCAATTCAGTCTACAATTATTATTATCGGCACCACCACATTTTACAAAACTACATTTTAAATTATTAATTGAACCTGCCATCAATCATATTTGAAACATATCATTCATTATATTTTTTAAAGTTGTGGGAGCATTAGTCCACGTACATGGTGCCCCCCAAAAATTCATAGTGTTAATATCATGTTTTGAAGACAGTTTTGGGGTGGTCTTCCACTTTAAACTTGTGTTGTTGATATGAATACCACAAGCAATCTTAGAAACTACCATATCCTTTTATTTTATTTTATTGAAAAGGTCATCAATCCAAGGAATCGAGCATGTATGCATATCCTTGAGAGTATAATCTCCTTGTTCATATATTAATAATCATTGCAAAATCAAAAGATATCAGCCTTCGTTTGGTCAAAGATCACTAGTTTTCTCTATGGAGACACACCATGCATGACCATCCTCAAATAAAGCATATCCTTTAATTGTATGCTTAATTCATTATGCTTAGGAGTGTTCATTCATTCATTAAGTCAATGTTTTTCATCAAATGGAATTCAAGTAACGAAAGGGGAAATCAACATTTCAAACCACACAACATACTATGATGTTCCAAGGAAGGGTTATTGTTTAGTTCAATCGAATAAATCCTACAATGTTTATGCAAACACTTGTTCACTTTCATTTATAGGATAAACACACGGAAACCTTTCATTTATTTCTACAAATATCAATTGATTATTCTAAACCATTAACGTTACCATCCTTCGCTATGTGACACTCAAAAGAAGCCTATGGGTTTCCAACCAATCCATGCCCATTATCAAGTCATAAGTTTTGACCACTTTTTTATATAAACTCATATCACTTGGACCCCTAATGTCTACTAGAAAATTCTCAACAAGAGGACCTACTAACTTCTTTATTGCATATGTCATTTCAAATAGATTAAGAGCATCATGCTCATGGGATACTATACCACATGAGTAAAACCAAAGGGAAAATGAATCTAGTTATAGCTTATAGTCAATCAAAATAAAGACGGAAAGCATTAGTCGTATGATTTATTTTTTTGATGTCATTGTTAAGTTCTCTTTTGAGGAAATCAAGAGGTTATTTTAGGAATTAACCATAAAGCATAGCAATTCTCCTTCCAAATGTTAGGGTCCCACCCTAACCCCCTTATTTATGTCATGGGATCACGTCATAGTCAAAGAGTCAATAAAGACCATATTATTATTTGTAAGTGGTTAACCCGAAATTAATGACGGGACCACAGTTAGTTGCAAATGGGCTGTAGCCGTGGTATTAGATAGATGGTATTAATAAAACCCACGGTATTGATTCGTGGTATTGCATGTATGAGTCATATATAAAGGATAGAGACTCCCTGCGAGGAGCATCATGTCTTATTTTGTAATCGAGCTCTGCTCTATTGGAGGTTGCCCCCTCGAAGAGGCATGTGAACATTTCTCTCTGAATAATAAAATCATTGCTATTCTATGTTCTGGGTATCTTTTCTTCGCATATTCTGTATTTGGGTATTATTTTGCAGGTTAAGAGCATAACAAGTGGTATCAGAGCACTTTCCAAGGCCGGTGGGATCTCCAATTCTTAGCAAAAAAAAATTTGGCTAGAGACGTGTTCTGGCGTCTTTAAACCACAGGATTTTTCGTTGAGCGCATAAACCTGCGGATTTGGGGAGGCATGCACGCAGGAAATAGAAGAGGTGGTCACGTCTGTTGGACTCCCTTGTAACCCCTGTGTGTACCCCTTCGAGTAGTAGCGCATTAGACAGAACCGCGCACAGACTATCTTCCACGTACCCTCTGGGTATATCGGAAGCCCCCTAGGCTCCCTTGAAACCTCGCCATAGATAAACCATCAGCCGTCTTGTGGCTACAGTACACTGAGAACAGCACTCAGAGAGATTACTCGCCCGTACGATAGGGTAGTCGGGTTGTACGGCTAAGGGTACAGTCGATCCTCCTTAGTTAGAGCCCTGAAACATTGGGCGGAGTACTACTGTCAGACCCTTATGTATATTGCGATCTGTAGCACCTGACACTCCTCAAGACCATAGTTCCCTTTTCTATCGGGGGATCACACATCATCTATTCCAGATCCGTGTGTGCAAAGAAGTGTAGCAATAGCAGACATCAGTCCCGCAGATCCATCAGATCCGCAGCAACAGTTGTCCACCATTCAGATCTCTCAGATCCACCAGATCGGAGTTGTTGTGAAGGGTTCCTATACCGGGGTATACTTTTCGCAGGACTTTTGGCAGCATTGACATTTTGAGGATTTGGCGACTGCAGTATTGATCAAGAAGGAGTAAAACTCCGTTAGGAGTTTTCAAAAAAAAAAAAAAGTCTGAGATCTTCCGGGGCGCTTATTGGTGATCTAGCCCATCAGAATCAGGACGACGAGCTGAGCAAGGTGGTACCATTCAATTTATTAGTAAAAATTTTTAGGCGGTCCCAATTTTTCATCAGGTTGGTGTATGGTAGAAACTAGAGCTCAAGCGATGGCCAATGAAAGGATGGACAAACTTGAAGAATCTGTGCACTCCATCCAAACTGAGATTCGTGGACTAAGTATCCAAATACAACAATTACTCCCGAAGAGCAAGGAGCAAGCCCACGAGGAGGCGTATAATGGCCATGAATACAATGAGGGTGAGTCTAGCCAGTCTCCTCACGTCTGGCACACCCATCCACCACCCAGTCAGCGACCTGCCAAGTTGGATATGCATAAATTTGACGGTTCTCACACGTCCGCATGGCTAGCACAAATGGAGCAGTATTTCAAATTGAATCATATCCTAGATGATGCGACTAAGCTTATGTTTGGGAGCATGTACTTGGACAATGAACGGTGGCAATGGGGGGAATGGCATCAGCATTGCAATGGATCTTTTAGGAATTGGACCCAATTTACCATAGCTCTTCGAGATCGCTTTGAACAGGAATACTCTTTTTTGGGTCGTCTCACTAAGCTCCGACAGACTGGTACAGTGGATGAATATATTACCGCTTTTGAAGCCTTAGCCTTCCGCACTACGGGTCTCACAGATGAGTTCTACACGGAATTTTTATCAGCGGTCTTAAAGAAGCCATCAAAGCTCAAGTTCTACTCCACCACCCTCCCACGTGGACGGAGGCTTGCCAGGTAGCTCGTAAGGTGGAATGTGCATTAGCAGCCCAATATAGCTCCCCAAATTTCCCCGCTAAATGTCGTCCCCCACAGGCTCACAACACGACTCAGACACTTAAGATCCAAAAGGTGTCACCTGCGGAAATGGCCGAAAGAAGGAAGCAAGGACTATGTTACTACTGTGATGAAAAATATCCCCCCAGTCATAAATGCAAGGAGCCCAAGTTTTTTCAAATAGATGCCACTGACTACAGCTCAACAGAAGAAGATCCACCACTTGAGGAACCTGAGGCGATAGAAGAAGACAACTAAAAGGAGATTGTATCTGACGAACCAGTTATTTCACTGCATGCGTTGGTAGGAATTTCTTCCCCTCAAACTCTCAAAATCAGGGTTTTTCTTAAACATCGCCCAGTAGTAGTCTTGATTGATAGTGGAAGTACCCATAATTTCATCCATCAAAAAGTCGCAGAAGCAGTGCATTGTTTTGTACGCGCAGTTTCTAACTTCCAAGTCCAAATTGCGGATGGGGGCACAATGAAATGTGAAGGCCGCTGTGAAAATGTCAAACTTCAAATGGGGGATTATCAGTTGAAAACCCATATGTTTGCCATCCACATGGGGGGATGCGACATTGTCCTCGGCGCTGAATGGCTCCACACTCTTGGGCCAATCACAATGGATTTCCATGAGTTATATATGAGTTTTAAGCAGAACAACTGCACACATACCCTCCGTGGACTCCAGGCGGGAGCCCCCTCGATCATCAGCTCACATCGGATGGAAAAATTGTTAAAAAAGGACAATCATGGAGTGGTAGCTCAATTTAATGCCATCCAGGTCGTTGAAACCCAGTCACTGCAAATTCATCCTGAGATGCAACAGATTTTAAATAAACATCGGCAGGTCTTTGACAAGCCTAACGAGCTTCCACCCTCGCGAGGGGAACATGATCATAGCATCACATTGGTTCCAGGGGACCAACCCCCAAATTTGCGGCCCTACAAATATCCATTCACCCAAAAGAATGAAATAGAAAAAATAATCAAGGAAATTTTGGAAGCAGGTGTCATTCGTCCCAACATTAGTCCTTATTCATCCCCAGTGGTCATGGTGCTCAAGAAAGACGTAGAGTGGCGGACATGTCCCGACTTCAGGGCCCTCAATAAGTTGACAGTCAAAGATAAATTTCCCATCCTGGTGGTTGACGATTTGCTGGACGAACTCAATGGGGCTCAATTCTTCACTAAGCTGGATCTTCGCTCAGGCTACCACCAAATTCGCATGAAGGAAGTTGACATTCCCAAGACTGCTTTCTGCACTCATGAAGGCCATTATGAGTTCCTGGTCATGCCATTTGGTCTTTGTAATGCCCCTTCTACTTTTCAGAGCCTTATGAATCACATTCTCAAACCATATCTCAGGAAATTTGTCCTGGTCTTCTTCGATGACATCCTCATCTATAGTGGCACTTGGGCTGCACATCTTCAGCATGTAGATCTACTCTTGCAACTGCTCCGCAAACATAAATTATTTGTCAACATGTCCAAGTGTTCGTTTGGAATGGAAGAAGTTGAGTATTTGGGCCAGATTGTGGGGCATGAAGGTGTCAAGGTGGACCCTAAAAAGATCCAGGCAATGAAAGAATGGACTCAACCTAAGACCTTGAAGAGCTTGAGAGGATTTTTGGGTCTCACAGGCTATTATCGTAAATTTGTCCACAACTATGGCCGCATAGCGAAGCCCCTCACTCAACTCCTAAAGAAAAATTCCTTCTTCTGGAATGAGGAAGCCCAAGAGGCATTTACAGCTCTCAAAAATGCCATGTGTTCCACTCCAGTCTTAGCACTACCTGACTTCACCAAATCTTTTGTCATTGAATGTGATGCTTCGGGGACAGGTATTGGGGTGGTCTTAATACAGGAAGGGCGACCCTTGGCCTTCACAAGCCAACAAATAAGCGGGACGAATCTGGGCCAATCTACCTATGAAAAAGAAATGATGGCCATCTTACATGCAGTCGAGACCTGGCGACCTTACTTATTGGGGCGACGTTTCCAAATCCGCACAGATCATCACATTCTTAAATATTTTCTGGAGCAACGCCTATCCTCCCCACAACAAAATAAATGGCTCGCCCAACTGCTGGGATATGATTATGAGATCATTTACAAGAAAGGGAAAGACAATAGGGTAGCAGATGCATTATCTCGCCAATTTGAGGAAGAAAGTACTCTGCTAGCAATTTGCCTCCCCATTCCAGAATGGATTGAAGAGGCTCGCAGAGAATGGTTTTCACACCCGGGCTATCCCAACTCATTTCTCAATTGCAGGTAGATCCAAATTCCACCAAGGGCTACTCGTGGCAGGATGATATTCTTCGCTACAGGGACAGAGTCGTAATATCACCAACATCAACCCTCAAAAGTCGCATTTTGGCAGAATTGCACTCATCTCCCATTACAGGACATTCGGGCTTTCAGAAAACGTATGCTCACACCAGAAGATCATTTTTTTGGACCGACATGAAAAAGGACATCCTTACTTTTGTAGTAGAATGTGATGTCTGTCAATGCCACAAAGGGGAAACCGTCAACACACCAGGCACATTACAACCATTCCCATTCCGACATCAATTTGGACGGAGGTTTCTATGGATTTCATTACAGGTCTTCCAAAGTCAGGGAACAAGTCAGTCATCATGGTGGTGGTGGATAGCCTGTCGAAGTATGCTCATTTTTGTGCCCTACCCCACCCGTTTACACCAACTTTGGTTGCTCAATCTTTCATGGATCAGATATTTAAATTGCATGGCATGCCCACTTCTATTGTGTCTGATCGCGACCCGATCTTCACCAGTAATTTTTGGCAAGAACTCTTCAGGATACAAGGCACTCAACTAAAACTCAGTACTTCCTATCATCCGCAAACGGATGGTCAAACCGAAGCCGTCAACAAATGTCTAGAAACCTACCTTAGGTGTTTCACTTCAGAAAAGCAACACCTTTGGGTACAGTGGTTACCTCTGGCTGAATGGTGGTATAACACCAACTATCATGCCACCACCAAAATGACTCCCTATGAAGCAGTATATGGTCAACTTCCGCCTTCCCCTATTTCTTATCTCAAGGGGTGCTCCAAAGTACAAGCAGTGGATCAACTCCTACAACACCGCGCAACCATGCTCGCCCATCTTAGAGAGAATCTTCATCAAGCTCAGAACCACATGAAGAAATAGGTCGACCAGCATCGCTCAGAGCGCCAATTTCAAGAAGGGGACCAAGTCTTTTTGAGGGTGAAACCATATAAGCAAACATCACTCAAAGACAAGGGTTGTCAGAAGCTATCTCCAAAATTCTACGGACCATACCAAGTACTTCAGCGCATTGGAGAAGTGGCTTACAAGTTTGCTTTGCCACCTACTACAAAAATCCATCTAGTTTTCCATGTATCTACCTCAAGAAAGTGATTGGGAACAATTGCCGAGTTCAAACAAATCTACCTGAATTGGACGAAGAAGGGTCAATCTGGCTTCAACCCGAACAGGTCCTAGCCACAAGAGACAAGCACCTGCGCGGCCGCATGATTAAGGAAGTCCTCGTCAAATGGAAAGACACCTCTCTAGAAGATGCAACTTGGGAACCAACCACTATTCTTCAGCAGTTTCCGCAGCTTCAGCCTTGAGGACAAGGCTAGTCTTAAGGGGGAGGGCATGTTAGGGTCCCACCCTAACCCCTTATTTATGTCATGGGATCACGCCATAGTCAAAGAGTCAATAAAGCCCATATTATTATTTGTAAGTGGTTAACCCGAAATTAATGACGGGACCACAGTTAGTTGCAAATGGGCCGTAGCCGTAGTATTAGATAGATGGTATTAATAAAACCCACGGTATGGATTCGTGGTATTGCATGTATGAGTCATATATAAAGGATAGAGACTCCCTGCGAGGAGCATCGTGTCTTATTTTGTAATCGAGCTCTGCTCTATGGAGGTTGCCCCCTCGAAGAGGCATGTGAACATTGCTCTCTAAATAATAAAATCATTGCTATTCTGTGTTCTGGGTATCTTTTCTTCGCATATTCTGTATTTGGGTATTATTTTGTAGGTTAAGAGCATAACACCAAAAATCTTGAGATAACTATGAAAAGGGAAAGTAAAATGTGAAGAGGGAACTATATCTCTCCCCTTTTGAATACGAGTATGATTTCTACAACCAATAAAATGATGTACTGTAGACTGACAAATTATATGAAATTGAGGGAAAGAACACGGAAAACCATGCAGTACTACTTCCTTAACTCGTCCAACGTTGTTATTGCCAATACTTATAATCATAACAACATTGAATATTCTTGGAAATCCCTTTCATCTTGCGCTTAGGTCGCCCAACATTATCACTATAGTTCATTTTAAATATGCTCCACATTAGCTATAGGATTCCTTCGCACTCTAACTAACTCCTCTAATTATTTGAAACAAAATATAAAAAGGAAGGAATATAGCTCCTTTCTTTTCACTCAATTTGGTATAATCACAAACACCTCATATTCATGGTTTCTACGGACCTTCCCATGTCCATTCTACTATATCTTACATAATATTACCATTGGATTTTTCTATCAGCTTACAATGCAAGCGTAGTTACAAAAATAATCAATCACTTAGACATTTGTTACACATCCAAACATATAATATGTTGTGTAAAATAACACCAAAATTCGAATCATAAATTCCTAGAAGTTTTCAATGCAAAGGATTTCCTCCAAAAAAATGAAAATAAAATATTGACATTCCTCACCTCTGCATACTTTTCCACACTAGGTGAAACCGTTATGTTTTTAAACTACATTTAGATTTATAAATACTGAGAGGTAACACAATAGGCAGAGGAAAGGGAACCAAGTTGAGGAATAAGCTCAATGCGTGAGAAGAGTAGCGTGCATTGCTTGTGTTTAAAATGACATGCGAGAGAAATGTGCGTGTATTTCGAGGAGGCATCCAATGCCATTGCGTACTAATCATGCAAAAAAGATAACTTACAAGCATGCAAGTGAATATTTTGTCAGATATGTGACAAAACTAGGCAGAGGAGTAATCAGGTGCATTAGGTCTACAATAAGGAAAACATAATAGGTAGAATGCTCAAGTTTAGTTCAAACGGGAAGAACTTACATCGAGATAAAAGATGAAATATTGGTGAGGGTGCCCATATTGAGGCAACAAAACTTGTGGCTTTCACACAATTCAGCAAGTTAGGAAGGAACTTGCTCTAATACCATGCTAAACACACACAAAGTAGATATGAATAATTTAGATAACTCATGTGATTGCATTCTATTCCAAGGTTTACATATTAAAACATGGTTTCCTAACCCTTGGTTTTCATCTTCCAAGAGGTCGCTTAGACTTCTATTACTGTTTGAATTCATGCACACCAACCCTATCAGATTAGGTGTCCAAAAAACCCCAACCTATTACCAGTATGGAAGGTATCAACCCTAATGTGGGTGCTAACAATGGAAGTAATTCTGGTGTTAATGGCATAAATAACGTGGGTTCCACCAATGGAAACAATATAGGAATGACCACCACAGTGTACACAACTCGGCCTTTTCTTTTTTTTATGGCTAGTTTGAACCTCCCTGATTTGAGCCAACCAATAATTGATCCTCTCTTGCATGATTTTGCATGGCATACATGCCAACCAAACTTCTCTAAAATATCCCCAAGTTTGAGGGTGATTTTGCATCTTTGTATTTATGGTTATATCTGTAATTTGTGGTGTTCCTGTTTAAATCTAGATCAGTGGATGAGATGCCACATGTCATGTTTTACCACTTCATTAGACTCATTACCATGATGTTGACTGGCACAAACGTTTTCTACTTGGTGTTTCTTTTTGGTTTATTAGCACAATTTTGATTTGAGGATATAGAATACAGTCCTGCATTAACTATATGCACAATTTCAACAAAGTATATCCTTCAAGAAAATCACAACAATTTATCATGTCATTGTCACAATAATCTAATCATGATTGCAAACACATAACAAAAGTTATGAATTTTGCACTCATGAATTAAAGCTATAATGTGAATCATCCATTTACATGTTATTAAGTGGAAATGATATCATGTAACTTTTTTACCAAGACCATTGCATAGAATTGCCCCCTAACTAACTAACACCTTTTATTAAGCATGTAATTTGAATAACAACCTAATTGTGAGAACCTTATATCCGTGAAAAGGAGGCACAAACTCGAAATAAATTAAGCTCCTTAAATTTGATCCTTGGTCATTTCCCTCTCTTCAGCCATGGATTTTATAAACCTATTAAACCCCTTTTCAAATTTGGTCTTTAGCCCTTAATCTTGTCCATTGTTTAAAAAAAATGCTTCATTCACGATATATTTGTATTCAAACATATATAGACGGATATGACTAAATTTGCATTCTTGCACCAAAGCTAGAATACAAATCATGCATTTGTATATCCTTATGCAAATACTTAATAATAAATGGAAAATTTACCATGTAACATGTTTACCAAGACCATTAGATGCCAAGTAAAATTTCATTGAGTTTATGTTGAGTATGATATTTAAGTTTAACATTTCCCATATATCATGACATGAAAAAAATTCTAAGATATAAATGAATAAATTGTTTGCAAAACATGGTCTTGGAAACTATTACAAGCAGCAATATGTATAGCTCATAAGGAATTTTGGAAGTACTTTTCCAAGACCATAGAGACATGATCATATCTATTTTTCAAGTGCAATAGATACAAGCACTAATTTATTAAATACAGATAATTACTTCTAATAATGTAGATCTTCTTTTAATAGTTCAATTTTATCATTAAGAAGTTATATTTTGGAAATTCAACCATCAATTCACAAGGACAATAGATATCACAATGCACAAAGAGAACAAAATATTTACCCTGGGAAAACCCAGCAAAATTTTCCTTAGATAAATTATTCAATTCAAAAAGAGATATTCCTAATATTGCTAGTCAACTATGAGGTCAAACTGGCCAACAATGCTATGGTCAAACCTAGTCAAACAACCCTTTTTATCCAGTCAATATGTTTCCCTTCAACTTCAGCCCTCTTGGATCTTCCTAGGCTGAATTTCATCCTCCTAGAATATGCCCAGAAACTCGACCCTGCTACCCAAAATGTTATGCCCAGAATTTTGGACCTACATCCTAGAAGTTCGACCTGTTACCCAAAAACTTCCTAGAAAATCACATGGTCAACGTATATAAATCGGTAAATATTCTTGATGTGAATTTGTCCTTATTGTCCTTCTTCATTGTTGTTCTTCTTCGCTTGGATGCCCAAAATATTTGTTCTTGTGTGAGAAATCGAATCGTGCCTTGTGGAGGAGGTTAAGTTCTTTATATATAATGTTTTGTCTCTATCAATGGGTGTCCTTCACTAGGGCTAACTTGACCTTAAGGAGGACCGAATTGAAAAATTTGGAGCCAAAAATTCAGAATTCAAATTTTGAAAATTTCTTTCTTGATATCGACATGAACAACGTGTCTTATATTAATTCTTTCAAGGGAAAAAATGACATGAAGAACAGATCATAGAACTACATTATATCTTTAAGGGATAAAATATAAATTATAAAGGCCAACCATAGCTAGAAGATTCAACTCCCTCCTAACTAGGGAGGTATTCGTAATAACTAGGCAGATGTTATTTTGTTGACAAAATTCTCTAACAAAAGGCTATAAAAAATCATCATCATTATTCTATTACCATGAATAGGTGAGCAATTTTGACACATGGTAAACGAATAGCATCCACTAATTACCATAATCTGGTCAAACATCTTTGACATGTCATAAATCAACAAAATCAACCAATTACCATAATTCTAGTCAATACCTTTGACCTATGGTATATCCTCACCATAATCTTGGTTGATACTCCTAACACATGGTACATCATTTAGCATCAACTAGTAATCACAATTCCAGTCCTTTTGGCACATGGTATACAGACTAATCTTGGTTCACCATTATTTAGTTCAATGTCTATGATAGATGGTAAATCTCCAAAGGCCACATTTTATCAGAGTAATTTAGGGACTTATTTTAACTCATCCTGATGCTCCAGGAAGATTCTTCCTAATTTGTGTCAACGCACTTTACAAAAGAAGAACGATTATCCTCTGTTGGACCATTCTCCCAATTAGGGTCAATATACTTGACATAGAAATAATGTCGATCCATGATGTTATCTCATGACCACTCCCTCTCACTGAGACAAACATTCTCAATAAGTCCAAGATTGTCCCTCAAGTATACAAAATACTATCTGGACAAAGGCTTTGTAAGTATATCAGTGATATGCTCATTAGTAGAGACATATTAGAGATTCATTTCTCCCTTCTGCACTATGTCATGAATGAAGTGGTACTTGATCTCGATGTACTTCAAATTGTCATGGAAAATTGGATTATCTATTAGCTTCACATAGCTTTGATTGTCACAATATATCTCAGTCGGTTCTAGCACCTGATCAAATAGTCTTGTGAGTAACTTCCAAAGCCACACTACTTCACAACTTGCTAGAATGGATGCAATATACTCTGCCTCAGTAGTGTTAAGTGCAATATATTTCTACTTCCTACTCATCCACGAATTGTAGAGTAGCCCAAGCTAAAGAAACCTTCGGAAGTACTATTTTTGTCTTCAACGCTCCCTGCCCAATCTGCATCTGTATATCCCTACAATTGTATATCACCGTTTGAGACATATGTCAAACCATAATAAATTGTACCATGAAAATTGATGAGGCTCATAAATAGGTGCATCATAAGGGTCATAATGTCATCCTCCATCTTTGGAACTATGTCTTTCTCACATTTATTTATAATTTTTGTTATCTTATGCTTAATGAGAAGGGTAAAAGATGTTTTTCTATGTCATGTAACCTAATATGGTTTAATTGGAGGAAACAGAGGATTTTTTGGGTAATTTACATGTATGGGCTGGGAGTAGACAACGGGGAGAGATTCTAGGAGGTTTTCCACCTCCTCAACTCCTTCAATGAGCCCAAGATCACCACACACTCTCTCATCATCTCGAGGTCATTTGACATTGATGCAATGATAATGATAAGCTTATTATTGGTTAATCACTAAGTTATCTCTAGAGGGTTGAGGCTCTTGGGTTTGGGCCCAAACCCAGTGGCTTAGGCCCCTCTTGTGTATTGGTATTTCTTTTTAGTTCAGAGTGTTTATTAGTTTTCTGCATTTCATTAGAAAATAACCCTTAAAAATCTTGTGATTGTGACCTCTATCTCATCTCTCCCATGGGAGCACGAATGGAAGGATCTACAATCACAGTCCAAAAATACTATGTTTATGATTTCTTGGAAGAAGGTCTATGTTATTCATATTGTTTTTCATGGGCTTAATATAGCTTAGGAGTTGATTCATTGACTGGATCAAAGTTTTTGGCACAGATTAGATCACATTTAAATTCAACTCATCCTTTCCACTATTAGTTGTTTCATTTTTCAATGATTAAAGGGCATATGCATGTGATGTTGCAGGGATATTTGTATCTTCAAGAAAGGGGCCTTTCACCACATCCATCTTGGACTTCCTCGGCATCTTTTATGAAGCTCAAATTCTATCTTCAAAGTTATGTTCTTGAGATCAGCCTCTTAGATCACCGTGAGAAGCTCTCCTAGTGCAAAATAGGCCTTCGAAAGGATTTGAACTTGGATAGGGGTGTTGGTCAAATTTAATCCATTTACCTCAACCTCCATCCACCTTTCCATCCCTGGAACCCATCATTCCTACCTCCTAAATCTTCTCGGCAACCTTCCTATAGAATTACAAGCCTTCAAGTAGCAATATAGGGTACCTGTCGCAGCCTTCTATAGCATACATGTAGCGTCCTCTTTCTCCACTTATTTTGACCTTTTATGCAATTTGGACTTAGTTTAGAAGTAGGTTGGCCCCCAACTGTGACTCAATGATCAAGGGAAGCACCTAAGCCACTCCAACCATCATTTTCCTTTACTGCAAAATAAGATAGCATGAGTTTCTTTATTACAGATTTGGCACAAATAAAACATTGGTATATACGCAAGTGTGAGCTAGATAGATGATACATGGAATCTTGAGTTATCATTTGGTGGGTTAGCTTCTTGTCTGCAAGTATATTTGGTAGCTAGATGGTTGATTGCAAGATAATTTAGTTCCTTATCTACAAGTAGTGTAGCTCTTATATTTTCATGAATTGATTCAATAACATTTACAAGTTGAAGTTCAAAAAGAATTTTCCTTTTGATCATTAAAGGTAGCTTCTAAGTTGCACCTTCATTAGTTAGTTTTCCTTCTAATTCAGTAGGAAGAATGGTCTTGGAGAACTATTGATCAAATTTCCTAGTTGAGGGTGGCATGAGTAGAATCCCATCTACTGTGTATATAGCATTCTCACCTCGAAGTGTGTACGAACCTTCGGTTGATAAATAGAGTTGAGGAGCCCTTGGGAGTTGCAGAACTCTTGGTGCAATACCAGGTCTCACCACTTTCTTGCGTCATTGTCGGGGAGGTGTCTAGGTAGATGTTATATATGCTTCAACATTGTTTTATGTTTTACATACAGTTTTGAAAAAGCAACATAAAAACAAAAGAGAAAAATTCCTTTCATACCTCGTAGGAATAGAGATACCCAAGGAAAATTCTTACCGAACACCCCCACCCCCTCAAGTAGTCAACCTTCACTCTTCTCCGGTGACTGCGAGCTTCCCTCTCTGACTCTAGGGGTGTTAGAAGACCCTCTAGGTGAGAAACCTGAGATATTTGAAGAACCTATTCGGGAAGGAGAAGTACCCACTCCACCTACCCAAACCATGGCTGGAAATAGGAACAATGATTTTTTTCCCTATCATAGAGACCAGTGGAGAGGCTAGAATGGAGAATATCGACCCTAATTCCATTCCACACTTTCATGGATTAGCCTCGAAGGATCTTGATACCTTTATGTTTAAATTTGTCGTTACCTGTAGGACCTATGACTATGCCTCTAATGACCAGAAGTTGAAGTTATTCCCATCTACCCTTAAGGATGCAGCCTTGGGCTGGTTTATGGGTCTGCCTGGGGATAACATCACTACCTAGGCTCAAATGCAACAAGCCTTTAATGAAAAGTATAGGGACTACTGTAGGTCCAAATAAACCAAGGAATAAATATTTAGAATGACTCTTGGACTTGATGAATCCCTAGAAGACTATGAGGAGAGATTTCAACTCAGTTATAGGAGGGCCAGATGCACCCTTGATCCTGAATCACTCAAGCTAGTTCTTCTTTGAGGGATTAGGGAGGACATGCTGGAAAGCATCAACATGTTGTCTCGGGCAGATATCTATCATTTATCCTATGACGGCATCAAAGCATTGTTCAAAATTCCCTCTAGGGCCAATAGAAAGAAGGGTAGGGCTAGTCAAGGCTTGATCAATTCCTCCCCTTCCACAACATCCATCAAGAATGAGATTAGGAACATGTTGGAAGACTTTAAAAGTGAAATTTATGTGCCTTTTCTTTGCAAATGGATACCATGCAAATGAAGAGGAAACCAGAGGAAGCAGAGAGAGAGCCCTAGTTATTTTATGCCCTAAATGAACTAAAAGGAAACCCAGAAATGAATGCCCATTACATGTTGTACAGGTCTGCTCAATCTGTGAGGAGAACCATGCCACAGATAAATACCCTTCTTTTATTTGTTTAAAAGTTGTATACGAAGGGGCGGAAGGTGGGGCTGAGCAACTCTGCTTTTTAAATCAAAGGAGGCCTCAAGGACCTCGTCCATACCAGCAGGGCATGCGAGGTGCATCTTACTCTTAATACCATCCCTACCAGAATGCACCCTTTCCACCATAGTACTATTCCCCTCATCCATCACGTTCCACACCTCCTCCTTGGCTTGATGCCCCTCAATATCCTCCCCAACATGTCAATTAACCATTTCAGCCATATGTTTCCCAACCTCCTAAATGGAATAACCCATCACATGGGTGGAGGCCTCAACTTAACCAACCTCCTACTTTACTGCTCCACCTCCACCTCAACCACAAATCACTCATCCCGCTCCAACCAAGCAACCTCAGATGCATGCTCAACCTAATCTGAACCCGAATAATGAGCAAGCACAACAAGTCTATATTGGAGAGACATCTTACCGTTCCTATGCTATGGAGATCTAAGAAATCAACCTTAGGTCCAAAAGGGAACTTGAAGATAACCAACCTAAATCTCGACCTTAAGAACTTGAAGAGGAAAAGGAAGAGAGTACCCCTAAAGTAAATCCACCTCCTTTTCCGTAGAGGTCGATCCATCCCAGCTAGCACCCCCCAGAAGAGACTGAACTTATGGGAGGACACAAGAAATGGAAGATCCCAACCAATGCATAAGAAATGGCTAAGATCTAACAAAGATCGGCAGTTACAGAAAATAAATAAATAGATCCAATAGATCAGAAAAAACAAGAAGATCAATGCCCAGTACAAGTCAAAAACCCTCTCCCAATGAAGGACAGAAAATCTAAAGAAATCAAGCAAAATAGAATGAATTTGTACCAGTTCTAGCTATTAAATAGAGAGCTCAGACAGATCGAGGATAGAAAGAAAAACTTTTGAAGACAAAAATTGGTCTTTCGAGGCTAGAAGCTCGGTCGCACACAGAAGACAGGATAAATTTGGTTGGTCGCTAGGGTTCAATTATTGTATAAGTTTCCTAACTTCTCAAGCCCTAGGTGCCTAGATACACAAGTGGGTCAAGTTGATCTCCTTGGGAATGGAAAAGACTAGAAACCTTTTTCACAATTACTTTAGTACTTTTTCATGATTGAAACTACTTTAGTACCTTCCTAATTTATTTTTCATTGCAAGGACAACATGTTCCATTAGTTGGGAGGAGTGGGAGGGGGAACATGGGGTAATTCTCCTGACTATTACATTGCTAATCTTCTAATCACTTCACCCTCATAATCAACTATATCTTCCATAATCTCTAGCACACTAAGGTCCATTATGACACAACACTCTAGAAGTCACTAAATTTTATTTTTGGCATTGATACCTTATTTGGAAATTACTAACCTCATCTTCCTCATTACATGAATGTTGTCAATGTTTCCATTATTACTATTATTGTTTGATACTGCTATTGGTGTTCATAGCATATTGCTACCACTATTTAATATGATACATCAATCTTTTGCACAATGGGAAGTTCAACTATCCAACATGAACCTGTCACCTTCAAACAACTTTGGGGCAACCCTGAAGTGTGTCAAATTTTTCAAGATGGAGGGTGGATAATCTATAGGGTTTCACCTATAAGTTTTTCCTATTTACAACTATAGCGTGGGGACTCAAAATTAGAGTAATAGAGGAAATCCTTGCCCACGTTATAGGGATAACTTGAATCAATGAGCTTTAGAATCAACTGCTTATTACTGGGAGAAATTGCCAAATGATGGTAGGGGAGTTGAAAGAGGTATTATGTTTACTTTATGTCTAATTAATTATTTCCACAAGTTTTGAGCTCTATGCTGATAACTTTAGATTTAAAATAATAAACTACATAATAAAAGATTTCGAAATAGTTTAGGAGGATATCCTAATTAAATATCTATGATTGGGAGGTGAAACTTAACGCACAGATCAAACTTGCTCACTTCCATTTATACAACATAAAATTGTAAAATCATTAAATGTAATGCACCATATAAAAATATTTAAGAAAGAGAGTTGTTAAAATAGGTGATTTCATTGTCAACATTGTTTTGAGCACTATGCTGATAACTTTAGATTTAAAATAATAAATTACATAATAAAAGATTTCGAAATAGTTTAAGAGGATATCCTAATTAAATATCTATGATTGGGAGGTGAAACTTAACGCACAGATCAAACTTTCTCACTTCCATTTATACAACATAAAATTGTAAAATCATTAAATGTAATGCACCATATAAAAATATTTAAGAAAGAGAGTTGTTAAAATAGGTGATTTCATTGTCAACATTTCTTCGTCTTTATTTGCATCGCATCGATTTATATACTCTAAGTCATCCTTTGATAGTTGTTAAAAAGCTTACATCAATGAAGTCATTCAATGAAAATTTCCTTCGACATTCCCAGAATGCATAGAATGTGATCTATAGATATAAGTTCAATATCATCACTCATTCTACGATATTTTCCAAAATCTATTAATTCCAAATATTTTATAAGATTTCTAAACGTATATTGTTAACAAGGAGCCACTGCCGTGGCGGTAGTCCCTGCCGGGTCTACAAGGACAACACAAATGGATTGTATACTGTCGATTTGAAATGAAACTGAAATAGTTCACCTAGAGCTGTCAAATCGATGGTGATGTGCGGAATTTAATATGCAATTGGGTTTTATTCGAAACCTATGGATTTTGTTTTAGTTAGACCTACTGATTAAGCTGAAACAGATTTCAATATTTATTGACATATTTTGAATATTATGGTGAGAAAATTTTGATGTCTTATTCTTCAGTGCATATGTCTTAGTCACACATATGTGTATTTTTAATATTTTTCCCAAACCTATAAATATATATTTAAAATAAAATAAAAGCATATAATAAAAGCATATAAATTTATATAATAAAAGCTTTATATATCAAGCTTAGTGCATTGGGAGATCTCTTCCATGGTTTCAGTGCATATGTCTTAGTCACACATATGTGTATTTTTAATATTTTTCCAAAGTATAAATATATATTTAAATAAAATAAAATTATATAATAAAAGATATAAAATTATATAATAAAAGCATATAAAATTATATAATAAAAGCTTTATATATCAAGCTTAGTGCATTGGGAGATCTCTTCCATGGTTTTATTGGAATGCTAGGGAAAAGTTTCCTACTTTTTAGGCACAATGAAAAATAATGGTTTTGTTTTTGTTTTTGTTTTTTTTTTAATAAAAGTTTATATATATTTATGTGAACAAAATATTTTGTTTAATTTCTTTTATCTTTATTAAGATTAAATAATATAATGATTAAATAATATAATGGTTAAAATGGATATAATTTTATTTTATCTTTATTAACATTAAATAATATAATAGTTAAAATAGATGCATGCTACTACACATAAAAATATAAATATTTTTAAGACTTAATTCAGATTTAAAACTAGCAAAGATGTTCACCACCTAAACTATAAGACATTTTTCATTTTCATAATGCAGTGCAGTGTTTTGAAGAAAAGAGTAGTGTTTTTATTGATTTTGCAATTATGTAATTGATCTGGATATTTTTAACTTGGGAATTCTTAAATCTTTTACAATATTTTTAAGTTAGAAATTCTTAAATTTTTTACATTATTTGTACAAGTTTTTGATATTAAATATTAATTCTTTACATCATCCATTTTTTAGGAAACAACATATTACAATTTATTATGTTCAAACTTCAATAAAACCAATAACATCATAAAATATAAAAGATTTTACACTAAAAAAATTATATATACTTAATCTTTCAATGAATTTCAATATATTTGACTATATTATATGTAACACAAAAAAATGTATAATTATGCATTTCATTTTTACTAAATAAGTGGAGTTATAAAGTTAAGTTATATATTATATATATATATTTATATTATATATATATCTATATATATATTATATATATATATATATATATTTATATATATTTATATATAATATTTGATTTTAAATTACTTTAATATTTAAAATGTAAAGAAAATTTCAAAACATTTATATAAACAAAAAAAAAATTAAAATACAAAAATTTAAAAATTCACGAAATCATAAAAATAATTTTTATATTGAAAAAAATATATATTTTTATAAGTAATCCCAATGCACTGTGCGATTACATTAACCAATGGGGAATCCCAAGGACATTGGTCCTCTACTTATTAGTATATTTCTACCATTCATGAACAATGCGTTCACGGCATGAGGATGAATTGATATAATCACGTCACTTGTCACTTGTTTTCAGTATTTACTAAGATACTTTGAATATTATGAGAGGGTTATTTTAATATAAAATCAATGTATATAAATGAATTTTATAAAAATGTTCCAAGTCAGCATTGATTTTTGAATTCTTGAACTTATTGGAATGGTCTATTAAATGGAGCCACTATCTTGGATTATAACCCCCCAACATATCACACCACGGATATCTTGTTATTTAACGGAAAAAGTATGGATTGACACATGGGCATCCATGCAAAGCACCATTGAAACAGGTGGACAGGGATGCAAACCACTGTTGGCTCGAACATCATGAAAGAAAAACATAAATAACCAAATCATTTTTGTGCCATAGCTACTGCATCATCAGCCATAGCAACTGCCTAATCAACCAACTGCTCTGTTGATGCCCCTTTAGATATAGTAATCGAGCAGGTATAAATAGAAGTGCGAAAAAAGGAAATGGAAAAAAAAAGGCATTTGTTACAGGTTGGACAAAAGGAAATGGCAGGTATAAATAGAAGTTTGAAAAAAAGGAAATGGAAAAAAAATGTACATAAAAGGTTAGAAAAAAGGAAATGTATAAAAAGGAAGAAACAAATGTGCAGAAGACACCTGAAGTACCTGGATCATATGAAGGAAGTTTTAGACCTGAAGGAGAGGCTAGGCGTAAACTGAAACAGGTTTTTCAAGAGTGTTATTTTTTGAGTTGCGATTGTAAATTGAAACTGGTTTTTCAAGAGTGTTAATTTTTGAGTTACAATTGTTGTTTTAGGGGGCCAAATTAAATTTATTTTCATTTAAATCAGAGTGAATTCAACTTTGTAAATATGATTGATTTAGTTGAGTTTCGGCTAACATGTTTTATTAAGGATATTGAAGTTAAAATTCTTTTCATTTAAATCACAGTGCATGCAGCCTTGTGAATATGCTTGAGTCGAGTTTTGTATAATATTTTTATTAAAGATTTTGAAGTTGTGGCTTTTGAGTTTACATGTATATCAATTGTTTTAAGCCTAATCCTGGAATTATAAGAAGAATATTATAATTAAGCAAAGAATTAAATGAAAAATGTTTGTATTTCAACAAATTATTTAATAAAATTCTGAAGCCAAACATAAGTAAATTTGAATTGAATGAAAAATGTTTGTATTTCAACAAATTATTTAATAAAATTATGAAGCCAAACATGAGTTAATTTTAGAGAAACATAGACATAATTTAATACTCCAATATTCTTGGAAATTTGAATCCTCCCATATTCTTGAAAATTCCAAAATTCAAAAGAAAACGTGAATATATTTTAGACCAAACATAGACAGTAAAGCAAAGAATCCTCCCATATTCTTGAAAATTCCAAAATTCAAGAAAACGTGAATAAATTTTAGACCAAACATAGACAGTAAAGCAAAGAATCCTCCATATTCTTGAAAATTCCAAAACTCAAAAGAAACGTGAATGAATTTTAGACCAAACATAGACAGTAAAGCAAATATCAATCAATTTTAGACAGTAAAGCAAATATGAATAAATTTTAGACTAAACTTAGACAGAAATTTGAAAATTAAACACTAAAAATTCAAGAGAAAACATAAGTAAATTTTAAATCAAACATAAACAGACTTCAGTATTAATTTATAATGCATCAATATTCATGAAAATTCAAAAGAAAATATTGGAAGTTCAAGAACAGACAAACCAACTCTATTCCGCCCTTTCTGGAGAGTGTTCTATTATGAGTTTGTTCTATTCAACCTTGGATACTGGTTCAACTTGGTAAATGGGTTATGGAATGCTTTGACCTCTACTACTTTACTTCTAGGTGCTTCCCCTCGAGAAAATGAAACTATTGGTAGTGCTGCTAAAACTGTTACTCTATCTACATCCTCACTTCTCCTCGAGTAAATGCCAATGCTGAACTGTTACTCTATCTGCATCTGCACTGGAAAGAGCGTAAAAAACCACGAAGAACAAGGTTATTTGATGTTCAAAACCAGCGGAAATTACAGAAATTGTCTTCTGGAAGCTGCTATGACTAATTAATTGGGGTTATCTGCATCACAAAGAAAAAACTGCACTTGAAGATCGAGTACTAGACCCAACTCTGTTCATCCCCATCCAAAAGCGAAGAATTGTTGTGGGAAGACCCAACCCCAAAAGCGAAGGGAGGAGCCACAAATTGTTGTTTTAGCAGTTGTGGGAAGCTTCATAGATGACAAATGGCTAACATGCCAATAGCCAGTTGTGGTTAACATAGCCTCTTATTCAAATTTTATTATTATTAATATAACTTCGTTATTTCACCTTACATTCGTAGCTCATACACTTGTAAATTTTATCTAACCCCCAATAATATTTATTTTCAATTAATATAATAATATAAAAATTATTTTATGCAAATGCATTTTTTACGGTGTCCTTAGTCATACAGCCAGATCAAATAATTGAGATACGAAAGATTTTAAAGTAAACATTTATGTAAATTGAAAATATCAAATAGATCAAATAATTAAGATAGGGAAAGATTTTAAAGTTCATAGTTCATTTGCATCGGGGCACGTGAAGCGTGCAATAAGACCTCCAATTCACAACTTTGGTTATAAATTTCTTACACCAATATTTGCAGAGATAAACTTTGGTTAAACTTTGATAGTGGATAAATTTTTTTTGGTCAAAAGACTGGTTAATGTATGGTCAACGATGGATCCATCTCTATTAGTCCCAGGCAAGGACTAATAAGGCATAATTAGCAATATGGTTTCAAGCCAAGAAATATTTAACTTAAGACAACAAAAAAGTTAACTACTAGTCACGAGTAATATTATAATTATGTATCTAGAAAGTAAATATAAACACTCGTAAATACTATATGTTTTATTTTAAACTCTAAAAATAGCTCTCTGTTTATCAAGGTTAGAATTAAAAGAAAAAGAAAAAGCAGGGTTTAGCAGTTAGTAAAAATGTTATAGATATTTAGTAAGTTAGAATTAAAAAGCAGGGTTTAGCAAGTTAGAAGTAAAAAATGGAAAATAATATAGATATTTAGTAAAAGGCTGTGGAAAACTAATCTAGATCTGTGCACATTATCTCTAAAAATAACCCACAGAGGCAGTGTAAAATTAGAAAAGTGAGTAAAAATGGAAAAATAAATAACCCATAGAGGCAGTGTAAAATTAGAAAAGTGAGTAAAAATGGAAAAATGGCAATGTAAAATCAGAAGAGTGAGTAAAAAAGGAAAAATAAATAGCCCATAGAGGCAGTGTAAAATTAGAAGAAGAGTGAGTAAAAGTGGGAAAATAAATAGCCCATTAGATGCATGCACGTTGGAAGTAACCGTGTAAAATTAGAAGTAAGAGTATCACTGGATCCATGCACGTCGGATCTAAAGAAATAAATAGGCAGCGGAAGCATGGTAAATTTAGAAGTAAAAACAACACTGGCAACTGCAAGTGAATGAATGAATCTTTAGAGAAGTGAAAACAACACAGCGTCGACTGCAGTTTGAGGATTAATTGGAAAATATTGTAGTAACAACACAACGTCGAGTGCAGTTTGAGAAGGATTAATTGGAAAATATTGTAGTAAAAAAATTCTAATTACGGTCCATGATCGTCGTTATGCATGTACCTGATCTAAATATAGCAGTGCAAGATTACACATAAATTACAAAATTAAAAATTACACATAAATTAAAAATTCTAATTACACGTAAATTAAAAATTCTAATTACGTTCCATGATCGTCGTCGTTATGCATGTGCATGATCTAAATATAGCAGTGCAAAATTACAAAAGCACCACTGCAAAATTTATTTATCTTTATAAGGACCACATTGAACGCACTTTGAAGATGATACGTGCTTAAGAGTGTGGAAGAACAGATATTAAGTGATTAAGAAGAGAAGAGATGATGATGAGGAATAGCCTGATGATGAGATTGTTGTTGGCGTTGGTGATGCTCCTTCATGTGGGAGCAGCAGCAGCAGACACAGACGACACAGCCTCAGGGCGATCTTGTTTTGCAGCAATTTACAGTTTCGGAGATTCATTCGCTGATACTGGAAACGCGGACATGGCTTCACCTCCTTACAACCTTCATTTTCGCTCTCTTCCATATGGAAAAACCTTCTTTGGCCTCCCCGCCGGTCGTGCTTCAGATGGACGTCTCGTCATTGACTTTTTGGGTAATAATTAGCACCCATCATCCAATTCCATATACATGCCTCTTGGGTGTAAAATAATTGCATAGTACTCATGATCACTTGTATATTGTGTATTTTTCAGCCAGTGCACTAGGATTTAATTTCCTCTCCTCTTCTTCTTGTGTATTTTTCAGCCAGTGCACTGGGATTTAATTTCCTCTCCTCTTCTTGTTGTGTATTTTTCAGCCAGTGCACTAGGATTTAATTTCCTGTCTCTTGTTGTGTATTTTTCAGCCAGTTCGCTAGGATTTAATTTCCTCCGGCCTTCTATTGGACTGATCGACATGGAGCTGGCGGAGAGAAAAAAACGGAGTTAACTTTGCCGTTGCGGGTGCCACTGCATTGGACAATTCCTTCTTAAATGACAGACTCATCTTCCCGCAGACACCATTATCTCTAGATACGCAAATCAGATGGTTCCACCAGTTGAAAAATTTCACCTGCAGAGCTAATTTGGGTATAATCATAGTATCATTTCAATTATGTAAAATTTTACTTAGGGTTATGCTTCCAGACGGTTCTAAAATATAATTTGGTCAACAGATTGCCAAGTTCATTTCTCAAGAGCGTTATATGTGATGGGTGGATTCGGTCTCAACGACTATCTAGACTCCACCTTTACGTCCTCGCCATCGGATGAGATAAGGGGCTTTACTCCTCTTATCATAGCCAAGATTCAGAAAGCTATACAGGTAATTGATTTTAATTAAACCCCACTTGATATGTCTTATTTCTTTCTCCATATCAATAAAAACCCTCTCATAACATAATTACGGTTTTTTTTATTTAGACGATGACATGCGTTGTCGGTTTTCTTTTATTTAGACGATGACATGCATTGCGGTGAATGAGTCGGTTTTCTTTTATTTAGACGATGACATGCGTTGCGGTGAATGAGTTTTTCTTTTTTTGGAAAAAATTTTATATTAAAATGGAATTGGAATTGAGTGCAGGCATTGATAGAAGAAGGAGCCCAGTACATATTTGTCCAAGGAATGCCACCTCTGGGATGTTTGCCCGCCATACTTACTCTAGACCCTTATCGAGGAACTCCGATTATGATGAAAATGGATGCCTAGCATCATATAACCAACTCTCCCAGGATCATAACACAGCGTTGCAGGAGACACTAGAGCAGCTAAGGATTCAATATCCACACGCCATATTGGTGTATGCGGACTACTATAATATGTTTATGGAAATAATCAAGAACCATGCAGCATACGGTACGTACGGAAATTTTGGATTCGGTTAATAAACTCATATACATTTTGGATTGGATTAGTGTAGTGTAATGACAATGTTGAAATGATGCAGGTTTTACCGCTAATACATTTCAGTCTTGCTGTGGAACTGGAGAACTTTTTAATTTTGATATCATGCATACGTGTGGGACACCAGGAGTGTTAGCATGCTCAAATCCAGAAAGAGCCATCAGTTGGGATGGAATACATTTCACTGAAGCCGCATACAAAATTATTTCAATTCATCATCAACAAAGCCCAATATACTCAGCCACCTTTCAGTGACATGATGAAAATCTCTGATAATGGCCTTTGTGATGCAGCCAGCCACAGGAATCCACCTTATGAGAATGTTTTGTAAAGGCGGTTTATATGTATTCTGGAGTGAAATATGTCAAATCTCTGGTAATGGCCTTTGTGATGCAGCCACCAGTTAATATTTTGTATTCGCTATTAATATGTATTCTGCATTGAATGTCAAATCTCAATAGGACTTTTGAATTTGAGTCCCTATTTCTTTCATTTGTATTTCAATGGAGGATTTTTTATAATAATAATATTTAATTTGAGTCCCTATTTCTTTCATTTGTATTTCAATGGCGGATTTTTTATAATAATAATATTTTTAATTGTATATTGGTATTCTGAAATAAAAAATTATTATAACGCTTTTAAATTTGAGTTATATTTTTTTATTTAAATTATAAGTTACATTTTTTTTAATTTACATTTTGTTATTTTTTGGGATAAAATAAGTTGGTTTTTTGTTAATTTTAAGAATAAAAAAATAATTATTTCAAATCATTACAATGTTATATTACATTAAGAATTGAATATAGTATTTATTGGATTTGGATATCCGTAGATCTAATTATAATAATTATTCCTTCTAGTTAATCAAGTATAAATCAATAAATTTTGAATACAGTGGTTTATATCTTAGAAATAAAAACTTATATGAAATAGAATCAAAATAAATGTGGTTTAGTTATCATATTATTAGCAAATATTATATTTCATTTTGCCATTGATACTTTAACCACAATCAACCTTTAAAAGTTGCTAAATACTCTTTTAAATTAATCCAAAGAAAGTCATCAATCCAAGAATCGAACATGTAGACATATCCTCAAGAGTATGCTATCCTTGTTCATATAATAATCATCATTGCAAAGTCAAATGACATCATCTTTCATTTTGTCAACAATTACTAGTTTTCTCTATGGAGATACACCAAGCATGGTCATTCTCAAATAGCATATCCTTTAATTGGATGATTAATTCATTATATTCATTATAATTGATTCGTATGGTAAAAGGCCAGCTATATATTTCATTTTAATTTCCCATGTAGTAACTATTATTATACCCTGTATTATAAGGAATATTTATTTAGTTAAATGTATTAAAGTGTATATGGGTACTCTAACTATTTTGTAATGAAAAATAGTATTTCCAAATGAAAAAATATATTTACCTATAAATCTAATGCGATGATCTATATTGTAGCTTAATTAGACAGCTGGATATGTTACAATATGTTATGAAAATGATTTGGATAATATTGGTATGCTAGAGATTGGGTATAGTATACCTCATGATTGTAAATTCAATTATTGATATCATAGTGGTCATCAATGGCCTTTCCTCTCTTTGTTCCACTTGAATTTAACTTGGGGAAATCCCTAATACAATTGGCTTACAAGGATCGTGCTTTCTAGATGGGAAAACTAGAGGAATTGGCTTACAAGGATCATTTTACAAGTAGCTACTAGTAAACCTCTAGGGGTTTGTAGCCTATCCTCCTCTCCATAAACATGGTCACAATCGAGGGGATTTGAACTTTGGAACTCTCAGTTTTCATAGATTTCACATTATTTTTATATTTTTAATCTAAGTTATATTGTTTGAGAAAATTTCTTAATACTTTTTTTTAGATTGAAGAATTAATATAGAGTTTCAAGCTACCATTATTAAAAATCGAATACGTAGCTTATTGAAATTAAATTTGAGTGAGAAGAATAACTCATCTGATTGCATTCTATTCCAAGGTTTACATATTAATACATGGTTTTTTAACCCTTAGTTTTCATCTTCCAAGAGGTCGCTTAGACTTCTATGAATGTCTGAATTCATGCACACCAATCCTATCAGATTAGGCATCCAAAAAACCCCAACCTATTTCCAGTATGGAAGGTATCAACCCTATTGTGGGTGCTAACAATGGAAGTAATTTTGGTGTTAATGGCATAAATAACGTGGGTCCCACCAATGGAAACAATATAGTAATGACCACCACAATGTACACAACTCGGACTTTTATTTGTTTATGGCTAGTTTGAACCTCCTTGATTTGAGCCAACCAATAATTGATCCTCTCTTGCATGATTTTGCATGGCATACATGCCAACCAAACTTCTCTAAATATCCCCAATTTTGAGGGTGATTTTGCATCTTTGTATTTATGGTTATATCTGTAATTTGTGGTGTTCTGT